>JAODAL010001310.1:0-187500 GCA_025379985.1 Phyllomedusa bahiana | reverse complement strand
CTCCATTAATTTCCTGGTCTCCCCCAGCTCGCCCATTCTTCCTTGTCTCGCTCCATTAAACCCTGTGTCTCCTCCATTATTGCCTGTGTCTCGCTCCATTCATTCCCCTGTGTCTCGCTCCTTTCATTCCCGTGTCTCGCCCATTCATTGCCTGTGTCTCGCTCCATTCATTGCCTGTGTCTGCCCCACTGCCCATTCATTCCCTGTGTCCCCCCCACTCGCCCCCATTCTTTGCCGTTCTCCCCCACTATTCCATTCTTTTGCCTGTGTCCCCCCCAGCTCGTCCTTCATTCCCTGTGCCCCCCCAGCTTCCCTTTTCATTCCCTGGTCTGCCCCTGCTCCTCCATTCATTGCCTGTTCTCCCCCAGCTAACTCCATTCATTCCCTGTGTCTGCCCCAGCTCGCTCCATTCATTCCTGTGTCTGCCCCACTCGCTCCTTCTTTTCCCTGTGTTCCCCCAGCTCGCCCCATTCATTCCCTGTGTTCCCCAGCTATCCCATTATTGCCTGGTCCCCCCAGCCGCTCCATTCATTGCCTGTTCTCCCCACTCGCTCCTTTTCTTTCCCTGTGTCTGCCCCGCTCGCTCCATTCTTCCCCTGTGTCTGCCCTCTGCCCATTCATTGCCTGTGTCTCCCCCTGCTCGCTCCATTCATTCCCTGTGTCTGCCCCAGTCGCCCATTCATTGCCTGTGTCTGCCCCTGCTCGCTCCATTTCATTCCCGGGTTTCTCCCCAGCATCTCCTTTCCCCATTCCCTGTGTCCCCCCAGCTTCCCATTCTTGCCTGTGTCTCCCCGCTCGCCCATTCATTGCCTGTGCCCCTGCCCCAGCTCGCTCCATTCATTGCCTGTGTCTGCCCCAGCCGCCCCATTAATTCCCTGTGTTCCCCCAGCTCCCCCCCATTCATTCCTGTTCCGCCCATTCATTGCCTTGCTCGCTCCATTCATTGCCTGTGTCTCGCTCCTTTTCATTGCCTGGTCTCGCTCCATTCATGCCGTGTCTCCCCCACTCGTTTTCCTTCATTCCCTGTGTCCCCCCCACTCGCTCCATTCATTCCCTGTTGTCCCCCCCAGCTATCTCCTTATTCCTTTTTTCCCCCCCCAGCTGCCCCTTTCTTTGCCTTTTCTCCCCCAGCTACTCCATTCAGCCTGTGTCCCCCCAGCTTCCCATTCTTGCCGTGTCTCCCCCAGCTCGCCCTTTCATTGCCTTGTCCCCCCCCAGTATCTCCTTTCATTCCCTGTGTCCCCCATATTCCATTCATTGCCTGTTCCCCCCCACCCTCCATTCATTGCCTGTGCTGCCCCTCTCGTCCATTATTGCCTGTGTCTCCCCCAGCTATCTCCATTCATTGCCTGTGTCTGCCCCCTCGCTCATTCATTGCCTGTTCTGCCCCAGCTCGCTCCCTTCTTTGCCTGTGTCTGCCCCATCGCTCCATTCATTGCCTGTTTCCCCCAGCTCGCTTTTCCATTTTCCCTGTTTTCCCCCCCAGCTATCTCCATTCATTGCCTGTGTCTCCCCCATCGCTCCATTCATTGCCTGTTCCCCCCCCCAGCTGCTCCATTCATTCCCTTTGTGTCTCCCCCAGCTCGCTCCATTCATTCACTGTGTCTCCCCCTCGCTCCATTCATTGCCTGTGCCCTCCCCCAGCTCGCCCATTCATTGTGTTCTGCCCCCAGCTCGCCTTTTCTTTGCCTTGTCTCCCCCACCGCCCTTTAAATTTGCCGTTCTCCCCCAGCTCGCCCATTCATTGCCTGTGTCTCGCTCCATTCATTGCCTTTTTCCGCTCCATTCTTGCCTGTGTTCGCTCCATTCATTGCCTGGTCCCGCTCCATTCATTGCCTGTGTCTGCCCATTCATTCCCTGTGTCTCGCTCCATTCATTGCCGTGTCTCCCCCAGCTCGCTCCATTCATTGCCTGTGTTGCCCCTGCTCGCTCATTCATTGCCTGTGTCGCCCCTCTCGCTCCATTCATTGCCTGTGTTGCCCAGCTCGCCCATTCTTGCCTGTGTCCCCCCCCCAGCTCGCCATTCATTGCCTGTGTCTCCCCCCGCCACCCCATTAAATTGCCTGTGTCCCCCCAGTCGTCAATTTCATTGCCTTGTTTCCCCCCAGCTATTCCATTCATTGCCTGTGTCTGCCCCTGCTCGCTCCATTCATTGCCTGTGTCTGCCCCTGCTCGCTCCATTCATTGCCTGTGTCTGCCCCAGCTCGCTCCATTCATTGCCTGTGTTGCCCCAGTTTCGCTCCATTCATTGCCTGTGTCTGCCCCACTCGCTCCATTCATTGCCTGTGTCACCCCTGCTCGCTCCATTCATTCCCCTGTGTCTGCCCCCTGCTCGCTCCATTCATTGCCTGTGTCTACCCCTGCTCGCTCCATTCATTGCCTGTGTCTGCCCCTGCTCGCTCCATTCATTGCCTGTGTCTGCCCCTGCTCGCTCCATTCATTGCCTGTGTCTACCCCTGCTCGCTCCATTCATTGCCTGTGTCTGCCCCTGCTCGCTCCATTCATTGCCTGTGTCTGCCCCAGCTCGCCCCATTTCTTTGCCTGTGTCTACCCCTGCTCGTCCATTCATTGCCTGGTCTGCCCCTGCTCGCTCCATTCATTGCCTGTGTTGCCCCTGCTCGCTCCTTTCATTGCCTGTGTTACCCGCTCGCTCCATTCATTGCCTGTGTCTACCCCTGCTCGCTCCATTCATTGCCTGTGTCTGCCCCTGCTCGCTCCATTCATTGCCTGTGTCTGCCCCTGCTCCTCCACTGTCACCGCCGCCGGGATCACAAAAACGCCGCGTGAACAAGCCCTAAAACGCATCCAAAACGGATCCAAGACGTCGTGTGAACAAGCCCTAAGTAGCAGTTCTTTTCTTGCAAACAATTTTTATTGACACTCGCTAATAACATTTGCACAGTATAATTTCTGGTATCGTTGCTTGTGTCATTTTTCAATTTAAAATTTTTTAAACAATATGTTTCACCTCAAGGCCATCAGTGAGATCAATACAAAAATGTGGAACAAATGACTCCACCATACTGTAATAATGCATCCCGGTGAAAAAATGGGAAGGCCTACCCATTTATACCTCAAAGAAAAAGAAAAATATTTGCACCGATTTCCAGTTCAGGTCTCTATTTACCACCTTACCCTGTTATTGTTTTCCCCAAGCTCCACAGACTTGTTATTTTACATATCTAACTTGGCATAATCAAATCTAAGTTGAACCTTTCAAACCACCCAATTTACCTTTCAGGTTTTCTGTTAGATAGAGGAACTTTGGGGTGAATTACAACAAAATTAAAAAAAGGGTCGGGATGTATTTTAAATGTAATAAATGAAAAGTTATAGTGCCCAGGTTCTGGAGAAGGGTCTGGAACATTTCTAGATGTAAAAAATGAACAAGTTTAGTACCAGGATTCGGGAGAAGGGTCTGGGATACATTTCTAGATGTAAAATAAACAAGTTTGTGACCAGATTGGAAAAGGGTCTGGATCATTTCTGATGTAATAATATAACAAATTATAGTGACCAGGTTTCGGGGAAAGGGGTTGGATACTTTTAGATGAAATTTAATATAACAACAGGGCCTTTTCCAGGCTAAAATTTACTAGGGCGGGGGGAAAAGAAATGTTGCCCCCCCCCAAAAAAAAAACAAAAAAAAAAAAAAAACATAGGCGCCACAGTAAAAAAAAAAAACATAAACCCAAAACCCCAAAATTACAAAAAGCTTTCCACAAGGGGTTTACGTATAAAACTACTAAATAATAGTTAAGTTACCAAATAACACTGCTACACCCAAACCAGAACCCAAAAACCATAAGACCACATATCCAAACCACAGTGACCGAATTAAAACCACCAAACCCCTGAAAACAATTTTACCCCCATATAGTGATTTTAATAATACAAACTGACCTGAGTTAAACCCTTATACTACAACCAATTAAAATGGGAACGGACCATACATTTGGATACCAGCTGAACGGTCTGCATTATTAAATGATTTCAGTAAAGTTTTCTAGTGACTCACAGGGGACTCTCTGAGAGTTGGTCTTTTTCTTCTTTTTTCTCCTTGTCCCCGCGCTATGAAGACTCCCCGATCTTTACTGTAAAATTTACAAAACTCTTAAACTCCTCAATTTTCACATTCTTTTCCAATTCCTTCTTATAAAACTCCCCTCTATAGCACCTCATATGGTGCCACGTTAGCCCCCGTAGCCAGTGAGCCCCGTACCCGGTGCCCCTGTGCCGTGATGCCCCCTGTAGCCAGTGATGCCCCCTTGTAGCCAATGATGCCCCTCTGTAGCCAATGATGCCCCCTTTAGCCAGTGATGCCCCCTTTAGCCAATGATGCCCCCCTTGTAGCCAATGATGCCCCCCTGTAGCCAATGATGCGCCCTCTGTAGACAATAGATGCCCCCCCTGTAGCCAGTAGATGTCCCCCTGTAGCCGGGATGATGCCCCCCGTAAGCCAGTGATGTCCCCCTGTAGCCAGTGATGTCCCCCTGTAGCCAGTGATGCCCCCCTGTAGCCAGTGATGCCCCCCTTAAAGCCAGTGATGCTCCCTGTAGAGCCAGTGAGTGATGCCCACCTTGTAGCCAGTGATGCCCCCTTGTAGCCAGTGATGCCCTCCTGTAGCCAGTGATGCCCCCCTTGTAGCCAGTAGATGCCCCCCCTTGTAGCCAGTAGATGCCCCCCTGTAGCCAGTGATGCCCCCCTGTAGCCAGTGTGCCCCCCTGTAGCCAGTAGATGCCCCCCTGTAGCCAGTAATGCCCCCATGTAGCCAGTGATGCCCCCTGTAGCCGGTGTATGCCCCCTAAGTAATTATAAAATAACAAAAATAGTACTCACCTCGGTCCTCGCGTCCCGGTCCGGAGCTGCTCAGCAGTGGGAGCTGCTTATCGGTGTAAGCAGCGTGACGTCATCACACTGCTTACACTGTCACGCAGCTCCTAGGGGTCTCCTCAGCGGCAGAGCTGCCAGCCGAGGAGACCCAGTGTCACAGGGGGCGCGGTGAAAGCTGTGCGCCCCCTACGACGCTGATACAGGGGAGGAGGCAGGACGGGAACGATCCATCCTGCCTCCTCCCCTGTACTGGCAGCTGCTGGCGAGTCAGGGGCGCTCCTCCGGGCGGTCTGGGCGGCCGCGGCGCCCTCCCTCGGGTGAGCGGAGCCCCGGCGCCCCGGGCGGTCGCCCGCCCTGCCTGCCCCTAGGAACGGCCCTGATAACAAGTTATAGTGACCGGGATTCTGGAGAAGGGTCTGGATACGTTTCTAGATGTAAGAATATAACAAGTTATAGTGACCAGGATTCTGGAGAAGGGTCTGGATACGTTTCTGATGTAAGAATATAACAAGTTATAGTGACCAGATTTGGAGAAGGGTCTTGGATACGTTTCTAGATGTAAAATAACAAGTTATAGTGACCAGGATTCTGGAGAAGGGTCTGGATACATTTCTAGATGTAATAATATAACAAGTTATAGTGACCAGGATTCTGGAGAAGGGTCTGGATACATTTCTAGATGTAATAATATAACAAGTTATAGTGAAGGGATTCTGGAGAAGGGTATGGATACATTTCTAGATGTAGTAATAGAACAATTTTATAGTGACCAGGATTCTGGAGAAGGGTCTGGTACATTCTAGATGAAATAATATAACAAGTTATAGTACACGGGATTCTAGGAGAAGGGTCTGGACACTACATTTCTAGATGTAGTAAATAGAACAAGTTATAGTGACCAGGATTCTAGAGAAGGGTCTGGATACATTTCTAGATGTAATAATAGAACAAGTTATAGTGACCAGGATTCTGGAGAAGGGTCCTAATACATTTCTAGATGTAGTAATAATATAACAAGTTATAGTGACCAGGATTCTGGAGAAAGGTCTGGATACATTTCTAGAAGTAATAATATATGTATTTCTAGATGTAATAATATAACAAATTTTAGTGACCAGGATTCTGGAGAAGGGTCTGGATACATTTCTAGATGTAATTATATAACAGGTTATAGTGACCGGGATTCTGGAGAAGGGGTCTGGATATTTTCTAGATGTAATTATATAACAGTTATAGTGACCCAGGATTCTGGAGAAGGGTCTGGATACATTTCTGGAGAGTAATATAACAAGTTATAGTGACCGGGATTCTGGAGAAGGGTCTGGATACATTTCTAGATGTACTAATATAACAGGTTATAGTGACCAGGATTCTGGGGAAGGGTCTGGATACATTTCTAGATGTACTAATATAACAGGTTATAGTGACCGGATTCTGGAGAAGGGTCTGGATACATTTCTAGATGTAATAATATAACAAGTTATAGTGACCGGGATTCTGGAGAATGGTCGCTGATCCAGGGATTTATTTTGATTACCAGATTGGAGTCGGAAAGGAAGTTTTTTCTTTAAAATAGGACAATTGGCTTCTACCTCAAGAGTTTTTGCCTTCCTCTGGATCTATGCTATAGCACAATAGGCTGAACTGGATGGATGTCAGTTTTTTTTCAGCCGTACAAACTATGTAACTATGTAGGTACCAATGTGTGTTTTAAAAATTTGACTAAGTAGCAGTTCTTCTTGATACGTGGCCCTTGCACAAAGGTTACCATCAAATCCTTGTTGGTTTGTACCGAGGGACGTAACTACAATTCATATGACTCCATAGCAATATGAAAAGGGCCCCCAACACCTAGTACCAAGAACCCAAAACAGCAGAATAGGCAGCAATAATTGTGGAAAAAACAGAGAATGCATTTGGTGCTCACCCACATATTGCACTTTGCTGAATCACTTGCAGTTGGTTTTCTTTGCAGGTTCCTGGATGTGCTCCAAATGCTGGAAGGTCCACCAGCTCAAGACACCATATCACTGACGAGATTTCTCTCCAGTTTCAGCACCATCCAGTTTAAAAATTATCATTATTATTTTAAATCCATTTTAAAACATAGACACAATCTAGGTAAAAACTCTGCTAATCACTACGCTTACGCGTTTCAGGTCAAAGTTAGCTCTTGTTCACAGCATGAATTATACAGGTATGGACAAAAGCACCATATAGAGAACCCACATAATATTGTTAGATAGCAGAAAACAACCAACTTGTCATTCCCTATAAAAAGTACTATGTTCTTGCGCATAAGTGAGCCTCATAAACATCTAGGCCTCATAGCAACTGCTATGGTTATAGTTACACTCATGTTTGTACCATATATTAAAAGATTATCTCATAAGGACAACCCTAGTTAATATGTCTTATTAGGGCTTATGGATGTCAATGAGGGGGGTCTCCTGTTCAAGAACCACTGTGAATGTCATGGACATCCATTTATCTGAATGACCACCTCCCAAAAGACATAACAAAAATTATACCCCAAGATGGTCCTGATAAAAAAAACTGCAGCTTGTTGAGCTAAAAATAAGCTCTTATACAATGATGTCAATGCAACAATACAAATATTATGGCTTTTAGCTCCTTGCCGCAGTGTTTTTTAAGTCATGGTAATTTTTTTCCTCCCCACATTTCAAGAGCCATAACTTCTTAATTTTTCTGTCTACATGGCCCTGTGAGTGCTTGTTATTTTCTGGGATAATTTTGTACTTTTTTAATGGTACCATTTACAAGACCATAAATTTGCACTGGGAACAAGGGTGTAGTTAGAACTTTTGCCGCTCTGTGTTGTTGCTAAGTTTGCTGCCCCCTTTTACAGCCCACAATTTTCAAGCCATATCTTTTTTTACCGGCCACTCCTCACAATCCTATATCATGATCATCACTAAAAAAAAATCATGTTTTTATGATACTATTTTCTGAGTTAAAACCCTTTTTTTTTTTTTTTCTTTTTTACTTTTCTGCCCATGTTGCTGTGAGGAGCCTTTATGTTTGTGGGATAAGTTTACAACTATAAATTAGCCCTGACACTAGCCCCTACCAGCCCCATACAATATCCACCTCCAAGATTTCCCTTGGTCACGCACCTCACCACTTTAAAAAATAAACAACACTATAAACAAAAGCAAGAAAGTAAAAGTGGCGCAGAGAAACCCTAATCACAGGGTCAGGGACAGCTATGCACTCGCTTAACAATCACAGACATGTTTACACTGCCACTATAGAAGTGCCAATATAACCTACAACACCGCCATATACAGACCACAGAGTGTTCAGACACCAGCTCAGCAAATAAAGCACCGATCCAACACAGAAGCAAAATAACCACTGATATCCAGAGACTCACAGGAGACGTCTTCTCTGATGAGAGTCCTTCTCTTTCTCTTTTCTTCTCCATCCAAGACAGAATGTCATAATGACTTCTCCCGGCCACGACTCATCCCTGCAGAAGTTACCAACCTGTTCTGCCATAGTTTTCAACTGTATGCACATCCTGAGGACAGGCACAGAGTTGAAAAGGTCCGGGCTGCACACTGTGAGGGTTCGGTGGATTCGCTGGACCACCGCAAGCAATGATAGTTAAGCCACGCCAGGGAACGGAGTCTAAGTAGCCCCCGGTTTTCACCAGAGCCTGCCGCAAAGCGGGATGGACTTGCTGCGGCGTGAGGCTACCAGGTCGTTACCCCTGACGTGACTTGCTTGCGGTGGCGGCCGGGGTCCTGCGTGGTCCAAAATCGTAATCCAAAGGCGTAGTCGGGGACATGCAGAAGGTCAGGGTAGGCGGCAACGGTTCGTGGTCAGAGACAGGCAGACGGTCAGGGCAGGCGGCAAACAGGCAAGGTCAGGAAACATAGCGGAACAGACTGGTACACGGATAATCAATACGGACTCAAAACACACTCTAAGCTCACTAAACGCACACCAACAGACTGGCAAGGAGTGTTGGGGGCGTATTCCTTATATAGGACCAGCTCCCGGTAATAGACCAATTACCGGGACACTGGCCTTTTAAATCCAGACCAGTCGTCGCGCGTGCGCCTTAGGACACAGGCACGCGCGCGGCGGCCAGGACGGACCGGCTCGGCGTTCACAGGAGCGTGGCGAGGTAAGGGAGCCGGCGCCCGGCCAGCAGGGGGATGGTCGCGGGGAGCGGCAGTGCCCGCGACCCCCGTGACACACACAGACGTGCTGCCCAGAATAGCTGCAGGGTACATGTGACCCTCAACCTATCTTCCTATGATTCTAGCTGAGAAATAAAAACAAATATTCTTCAGAGGTAGAGAAGGGAAGAAAAAAGCAATTGTGCCATTTTTGGGGGCAGGGGCATAGCAATAGGGGGTGCAGAGGTAGCAGTTGCTACCGGGCCGAGTACCTTGAGGGGGCCCAAATGCCACATAGGAAGATACCAGTATTATAAATAATGCTTGGTTGCTGGGGGGCTCAATTTCACTTTCTGCATTGGGGCACAGGACCTTCAAGCTATGCCTCTGTTTGGGGGGCTTTATTTTTAAGATAGTTATACCAAATTTATATAGTTAACATATTTTCGGAAACTGCGCAGTTGAGGACCTGTTCACATGCTGCTGTGGTGAAATTGTATCAGGAGCAGACAAATGGTGTCATTGCAAATATGCGGAGCGCCGCTTGCCATTAATGTGAGAGGTGAATGTCGGCTATGAAAGTGTACAAGGTTGGACTACAGGGGAGCAGCTCATCCCCAAAATGAACTGATTGGCAAAAGATTGTCTTCTCCAATGAGTCACATTTTTTGCTGATTAAACGGCGTGGATGTTGTCGTGAGTAACATGAGAGAAAAAGTTTTTTCATTTTTTCATCATTTTTGTATCACCATTTATGAGACCAATAACTTTTTTATTTTTTCATCTGCAGACCTGAGTTAGGTTCTTTGCTTTTTTTTTATTGTGGCCTGAAGTGTAGTTTTTATTTGTATTTTGAGATACAAGCAACTTTTTAAATAATTTGTATTATATTTTTTGGGGAGGCAAAGTGACCAAAAATCCTCACAATTTTGGCACTGGGCATTTTGTTTTTAACGGATAAATAATGTTATATCAGAATTGTTGCGGATGCGGTGAGAACAATTATATTTACCCTTTTTGTTGTTTTTCTTCTTTATTTGAAAAATGGCAAAATGAGGGTATTATGAACTTTTATTTTTCTAAACTTTTTTCCCCCCAATTTTTAGTCCCTCTAGTTCTTGACCACTATTCTGCGTAACTGATGTATTGTAAAATAGTTTACGGCTCCTCTGTTAGACCTTGCCACAGGCAGGATGTAATTGAAGCAATAAGATAACAGGCCTGGAGGCCTACATTTGGCAACCAGTCATCACCCTGTCATCACTTTGTGGGACCCTGGCATCTAAGTAGTTAAACAGCCACGATTAGAATTATGAAGGTCGATGTCAGCTTTGACTAACAGTTTATGAGCCCTTGTAAATTATCACCTGTGAGCCCACTCCATACGCTCTTACCAACTTCATAGTGAACAGTTATATCGAAAGGGGATAAGAAGCGGGGCTGTGGAGTCGGGAAGCCAAAGCTCCGACTCCAACTCCACAATTTCCCTGACTCCGATTCCGACTCCTGATTCATACACGGCGCATGTTTAAGTGATAACTTTACTGTAGTAAATTGGTAACATCAGGCAGTTTATCACCTTATGATACAATAATCAAGCTATTTAGGCAGAACAGACACTGACAAGCAAAAGGGTAACAATGTTTTGATCTTGTGACTTTCAGGCTCCATATCTCACCATCCACTACAGCTTTGTACATGAGGCTACTGTAATTTTATATACAGTCATCTTACCTATTTTATATATAAATTTTACTTGCAAGTATGTAGCATCTGCTTAGTTCTGCAGATTCTTGTCATGTAACTGCATTGTTACTGTTTTGCTCCTAAGATTGTCCCACCAGCAGGAGCAAAACAGTAGCGATACAATTACATGACAAAAATCTGCAGAACTAAGCATATGCTAAATAGTTGCAGGTCAAAGTTATGTATGCGATATCCAAGATGATTTTCTATAAAATGATGGGAGTCTCGTGTACAAAGCTGTAGTGAATGGTGAGATATGGAGCTTGAAAGTCACAAGTTCAAAACATTGTTTCCCTTTTGCTTGTCAGTGTAAAATATATTTATTGGATATGACTTTAGAACACAATAAAATTGTAAATATGCAAAACACTACAGTATGTGGGAAAAAAGTTTTTAACAAAAAATTAATAACATTTGTGGAGTCTCTGAATTTGTTCTGAGAAATAGTATTGCCTCCATCAGATCCTGCATATATGACCTCACATCTCATTACTTCCAGGCTAGAGAACGGCCTCTCTACACTAACTTGGGTTGGGGGCAAAGCGGTGACCCCAGGGACAACATCTCTAACAATGTCAGGGTATAAAGGAATTGCCTCAGCCTCAGTCAGTTTTGATGAATGGTTGGACTCTTCTACTTCTTTGAGAACAAGTGAAAAATTTTGCTGGAATCTGTTTGCCCTGAGAGCAGAATCTTTTCCTCTGGGGCAGCGCTTTGCCTGCTCCATGTCATCAATTACACTCCTCATGTGATAAGGCTGAAGATATGGGAGCAGTAGCACTGGCCGGACCCAATTCCTCTTGCTCTTGGCACCGTATTGAACGATCTGGACAATTGTATTATATATTTTGGGAGTTGGAGTCGGTCCATTTTATAATGTCTCCTGCAAAATGGGCTCGACTCCACAACTTCAACTCTGACTCCACAGCCCTGATAAGAAGTGTTCTATGCAAAAAGATAGTAAAACAACTATATAAGCTCGGTATCGCCTCGATCGTATTGACACAGAATAAAGCTAACATATCATTTATATCTCATAGTGAACTACATAAGAACTAAACACTCAAACAATTGTAGAAGTGCTGTTTCTTCCATCCCCCTGAAAAAAATGAATGTTCTGATAAATCATTTGTCATGAATAAGGAGATCTTTCTCCGAAACGCGTCGACCCTATGGGGATTCGTTATGGAACATGTCTTTTAAACATTAATGGAATAAAGATTGTGGAATATTTTAATCGATGAAGGAGGTGTACGCTGGATTTTGTCTTTCTCTGCATTTTGATAAATCACATGTACCCCAAAATGTTGGCATTAAAAATATAGCTCATCCCGCAAATATAAAGCCTTCATATGGAAATATTGATGGAAAAATTGACTACAATGATGGAAATCTGAAAAGGGTGCCGTCTCCTCAAGGCTTAATATAGCTGCTTCCTCAATGGGTTAAGCTGTAGCATCACATATATAAAGTTTATATGAGGTGTAAAATAGAACACAGGGGCCTGTTGTTTTGGTGGCAGAAGTTTAATTAACATCCTTTTATGTCATGTTTTTCTCATTTTATCACCGACTCCTCAGGTTTCAGGTTGAGAAAATTCCCTGTACTTTTCACCTTAAATTATAAACCGCAAAACAATATGGAAAACCCCAAGAAAGACGACATAAATTACTACAACAAACATTAGGAGCTGTGTCCTGTCATTAGGAGTAAACCTTGAAATTGGAAAGCTTCTCTGAGTATCTGTCACCCTTATATGTGTCATCAATAACAAGTTTCTGAAATAAAGTGGCATGCCTAACATATACATTATACAGGATAAGCCATACATGTATGATAGACGCAGGTCCTCTTATCCCATGTTCTTTCTCTTGCTGCGGGCACAGGAAACACGAAGGTGGGAGCGCACGCGCGGCCATCTCCATTCACTTGTATGGGTGTTCTGAATGCAGCTGATAAAGTGCAAGAAAGTCAACTTCTCCATTCACTGCATCTGTGGCAGGAACAAAATGGAGGGGTAAGTGGACCTCTATTCTCGAAATAAGTACAGGATCCATGGGAGGGACCTGTATCTGTCAGACACCTATGGTCTATCCTGCAGATGGAACTATCCCTTTGGATGAAAATCCAAATGAAATTAAAAATTTGAATAAATCATTGTATTATTCTTATTTACCCCTGGCGAACTCTTGCATGCATATATGCCATTTTGTTTTATCTTAAAGGGATTTTCCAAGATTTTTAAAAACCATCCTACCACCTGCCACTGTGCTAAAATAAAAAATTAATCCATACTTACCTCTCCCATAATCACCGTTCCAGCGCTGCTAGAGCCCCTATGTACACCCCTCCTCCTGTCCTTCACTGATATCATCACATTCATGGATCACATGATGCTGCAGTCAGTCACTGACCTCTGTGGTCACATGCTGTCCATGTAAAAAACAAAAAATATTCACAGAATTGCGATTTTTGTTCATCCCGCAGCACATAAAATAGAATCAAAAACTCATATAAACACCAAGGTGGTAGCAATTAAAACATTGGTTCATTACGCAAAAAAAGTCCTTACACAGCTCTGTATAGGGCTATCAGAAAAAAGCAATGCATAAATATTGTTTTATGCAATAAAAACACTTTTTTTTGAAGCACTTCAACATAGAAAAAACTTAATAAATTGGGTATCGCTGTAATTTTATCGACCCACAGAGTAAAACTAATTTGTCACGGATACTGCACGGTGAGCGCTGTTAAGAATAAAAATAAAAAACACTACTAGGATTGCAGTATTTTCTTCACCCTGCCTTGCAAAAAACGGATTTAAAAGCGATCAAAAACTCATATAAATTACAAAATGATACCAATAAAAATGTCAGTTCATCCTGCAAAAAACAAGCCCCTTTTCAGCTAAAATTGCAGATCGTTGGAAATTTGTTTAATTTGTTTTCACTGCCTAACGCTAAAAAATATTGTGAAACACCTGTGGGTTCGATATACTCACTACACCCCTGGATATATTCCTTAAAGGGGTTTTGCCACAAAGTAAAATTGACGTGAGAAGCTTGCAAATGAAATAACAAACATTTTCACCATTCATTATTATTAAAAATTCTGCACCGTTTTTGTTTTAGCTCCTCCTTTAGTGATCCATTGTTTGCAGCTCGTTTCCAGGGGATACGACCAGGACTGAGAGCTCCTCAGTCATGGCCGCACATGCTCAGACATCACCTCTGCTCTCAGGCAGCTACTGAGTGTTCAACCCCAGGTGCTGTCATTCTACTCCCGTCCTCTGTACTCCTTACTAGTTAGTCAAAAAGTGCAAATAAATAAAAAGAGAAACCTCAATGAGGTATGTGCATTGATAAAGGGGAAAAAAATCCACAGGTTTGGTTCCTCCGGGGATCTGAACCTAGGACCCTTGTGCCTGGAGGCAGAAACTTAACCTCTCAGCTACCTCTCAGCTACTCGCAATGCTATACATAGACAGAGAGGAAAGGCCTGGTGATGTCATCCTGCTGGGTCACATGATATGCAATTCAAACAAATCACACACGCCCCCTTCTGAGCACACAGAGCTGAAGAGCTGGATACAGGAGGTATGAAATGAGATTGTTTCCTATATGAGGTCTTTCTAGGGGTGATTATTAAGTTTTAGCACCTAAGAGTATCCTCAAACCTGGAATGGTGCCTAAAGAAAATCATAATGAAAATGAGACCCCAAGGTCCAGTAGGTACATCTCCAACTCAGAGACTTGAGGTTGAGTCAAATAGCGCACTAGGGCCACATGTGGGATATCTCTGAAAACGCCAGAATCTGGGGAATCAATATTAAGTTGCATTTCCCTGGTCACATCTAACGTGTTCCTGTGGATAATGGATAAAAATTTAAAATTTGCAAAAACAAGGGAAATTTTGAAATTTCACCTCCACTTTGCTTTAATTTCTGGGAGATACTCAGTGGGTTAACAAACTTCCTAAACACTATTTTAAATACTTTAAGGGGTGTAGTTTCTTTGATGGAGTAATTTATGGCTCGAAATAAAAGAAAAGTCATTAGAATAGCATGTCCGTGATAGAAACTATGGTACTGTTCTTGCTTGGTGGACCACAGGTCCCAGCAACACTTGCGCTGGCACTTGCTGTATGTAGAATAAAGGGTGAGAGCAGCAAAAATAAATTTCAAAATGAATGTAGTAAAAATAAAAAATAAAAAAATATTAACAACATCATCAGTGGTTACTTAATGTAAAATTAGTTTAGATTTTATTAATTTTAAATACATTTTATTCGAGATATTTTTATATTTTTGGGGATATTATATATTTTTATATTAATTTTATATGATAACTTTTTTTAAATATAATTAAATTTTATACAGTTTGATAATTATAAGAAATTACTTTTTATTATTGTACTAGTGGAAGTTGAGAAATATTGGACATTTTTTCCCCTTACAGCAAATCTATCTCCACTTTGACTCCTCAGGCTCAGGCAGAGCACATTGAGATAGGTCTGCCTGTCGGAGCAGTAATGCGTCTAGTTTTGCTGAACCACATTCATATATGTGTCTAATATTACGAGTGTGGTGCGACACCCCCAGATCACTCCCCTCATGTTAGGTGCATTAAAAAGTGTTGAGTCTTAGGGTATGTTCACATGGCGTCTTTTCCTCCGTGTAACATACGCTTTTTAGCTACGTGTTTGGATCCGTCTGTCGGTCCCCAAACGGACCCAAACACGCAGCTAACAAATAGCAATGTAATTTACATTGCTTTTAATTTGAAACAAGCATCGGTGTTCAGACGAGTGATCGTCGATGTGCGTCTCACTGCATCTTTCAGATCCGTCTTTCGGATCGGTTCCAAGAATTGACATGTCAGTTCTTGGTCCGAAAGACGCAGCAGGAGCCCTATTAAAATGATAGGGTGCGATCCTGCTGCATCCAACACATATCCAAACACGCAGCTGCATGTTTGGGTACGTGTTGGATCTGTTTTAGATCCGAAAGACGCTGCGCTTTTGGATGCGCTTTTCGGATCCAACACGGATCCAAAAACGCCATGTGAACATACCCTTACGAACACTGCGCCTAACACATTCATTAGGCGCATTAGACATCGTAGACTGCACACTTAGGCGCATTTTACGGCAGAAAACAGTGAAAAACCCAATCATAAATGTCTCCCTTAGGGCGCGTTCACGCGGCATAGGACAAATATTTGTCCTGTTTTGCGCCCGTCCCCACGGCCGCGGGGGGGGGGGGGCAGCTTAATCAATGTTTTGCCGCCGGGCGGAAAACCCATGCTGTGGGGACTGCTGCACGGGTTTTCCATAGAGCACAATTGTGCAAATTTTTTTGGCCGGTTTTTCAGGCGGTCTGAAAAACCGCAAACCGGCTGAAAAACCGGCTGAAAACCCGTGCCGTGGGGACATGCCCTTAGTATCTGGGATTATTTATTGCAGTTTTAGCTCAAGTTCACTACCATAAACCGCAGTAAGTAGTTGACAGCTTTTTTGTGAATAAGAAGGCAGACTTCTCCAAAACATCAAATATAAATTTGGACTTTGAATTACCAAACAGTTTATTTTATATACTTTAGTGTCCTCTTGTGGAAGAAATGTGTCCCTGCCTGATTCTTACTTACGGCGACACTTGACTTTATTCTATCACAGCAGCCTGTATTCTGACAATTGATCATGTGAGTAGGCATCGCCAAAGTCATGTAAGCAGCCAATTCACACAACATTGGGTATATTACTAATAAAACCTGCGACGCAACAATGAGGAGTTCGTTCACCACATGTACTGCTCTTTCTGATGAACAACAGGATGAAAGTGATTCAGTGGCCAAGTATGTGTCCTGAACATCTATGTCTGAAGAGACAAGCTGAGCATCACTCTCCATCCAGCATCCAGGCAGAGAGGTGGTACCTGAAAAATGGAAAAAAGATAGATGTTGTAATGTGTTACCAACTTGTTCATTCCAGGCCTAGAAGACTTGGTGCTGTCCTTAAAAATCATAGAGGTCATATAAAATACTAGATGTAGCAGTTCTTGATGTGGGGTGTATTCTTTTTTGCATCAACTAATTTGACCTTACTTTTATGTTATGGGTTCAAAAAAATGTTCTATGAAACTGAGTCTCGTCACCTTTTTGGCAATTGTTCCAGTGAGATAAGGATTCAACATCTATATACACATACTATTTAAGAGTGAACGTGTATAGCTGCAATTATAAGGGAGAAGTTCCTTTTTCTTCTCGATTAGTAGCAGTAGACGATTAGTAGCAGTCATGTATTGGCAGCCTATTGCCAATTCTTTTGTTCTCTTAGATTATGTCTACACAGCAATTTGAAAATGCTGCCCAAAATCCGATGGCATTTTCAAATTGCTGGACCGCGCCACACCCACATTTTTTTCCACAGTTTTTGAGCAAAAAAACAGAGGTCGGATTTTGGATTCCCAGTGGCTCAGTACATCGGGGAACAGGAATCTGACGTGGTCCGGCGGAATATGCAACATGTTCTATCTTCCGCCAGACGGTTTTCGGTTTAGGAAAACCTCAGTAAAAAATCCGTGCTGTGTGGATTATAGCACGGATTTTCTATTGAAGTCTACACAGCGCTGGGTATGGTCGGTTTTTCACGGGATTCAAAATACTGTGTAGACCTGGCCGTATATGGATGGTGCAATATCCAGCACAGAAGTTTTAAGTTCTCACAGTAAAACACAATCCTGCACCCACCGCAGCCTTTGACTCATTTTAGTGATTCTGCCCCTTTTAAAGGGAATCTGTTATCAAAAAATGACTTATTAACTCACATTTTTATGTTAACCACATTTTTTAAGAAATTTTGGTTATTTTTTTTTAATTTTCCATATCACTTTCAGCATTTTTTATTGATTCTTAAGTCCTGCAGTTTTCACTTTGGCCACTAGGCCTAATAATTGTCTGACACTTCCTGTTCTGTAGAGGGAGATTTTCTGTGTCTGCTCATTATCAGGACAAAGCAGGGTCAAACTGAAAGGAGACACCAATGTGTATAGATAACACAGGATCCACCAGTCACAAGAGGAGATGTCACAGTTCCTCCTCTCCCCCTCCCTGCACACTGACTTCTTCCCAGGTCACAGAGCATGACTAGAAAACTCTCCTATAGAAGTCTATGGGACAGAATCAGTCTTAAGGCTCCTATGTGCATGAAGCTGTTGTAAAGTATCTCTCTGTGCAAGCAAGAATGTCTTCCCCACAATCAAAATTAGACGGCCGAATTGAGAAATCTAAAGTCAGGAAATAAAAACGGCTGAGAGGAAAAGAATATGGATCAGGGTCTTGATTTAATAAGTAAAAAAAAAAAATTGCAACAGATTCCCTTTAAAGGGGTTTTATCGTTACAAAGATCATGTCTCGGATTACGGGGACAGTAAAAATAAGCACTTTTGTAATTGGGTTGCATTACCTCTGTCACTTGGTTTAGCAGATATGAGCATCTCTGTAAATCTGTCTTCTATTTCTGCTGTTGCTGGTCAGAACGCCCCCTGGTCGATTCCTGTGCCCTAGACACGCCCCCTGCACTGTGATTGGCTGGCTGACATTTCATTCAGCCTGTTGGGATATGCCCCTATACAGGAAACGTCATGGCCACACCCCTGCGCTGTGATTGGCTGCCTGCACACTCTGTGTTTACTCCCCTCTGAGCTGTTAAAATCGATAGTGAAACCAAGGTCTGCTGGCTCTATGTACATCTCCCAGCTTTAGGGTCAATGTTCTGGGCAATTACTAGCTGTTTAAGGGGCTTTTGCCAAGAGGTTGATTAACCTCCTCACAGATCCAGTCCTTAAGCTGCTACTTGGAAAAGAAGGCATTCTGCTCCTCAGATCGAATGCAAGCCCTGCCTCCTTATGATGTCATCAGCTGTAGTGTGTCACATAAGGATTCAACACTGCATCTGTATAAGCTGCTTATATAGTACAGTGCTTAGGTGATTAGCCCTGCAAGACAGAGGTTGGGAGTTCAGCCCCATCAGTAGTTTTTTTTTTTCTTTAAAATTTGTACACATATGTAAAGATATGAAAATATATGTGTAGACATCTAAAATTTTATTCATATACACACACAAAGCTCCCCTATATAGTGTCCCATCCTTGCATTCACACCAAGCACTTCCAACATACGTGATACAATGCATATATTCTCGGGGATGAGACATGATTTAGGGGAGCCCTGTATGTGTATATATATCATTATAGAGATTACCATATATATGTTATGTCTCTCTACATATGTGTAGAATTTAGGGGGGGGGGATATACCCTGTGAGGGACTAGAACTCCAAACCCCTTCGTTGTAAAAGCAATAGTCTACCACTGCTCTACCTCTGCACCACCAGCCCAAGTTAGTTACAAGCTGAACAGAGCCTTCTCTCAAAGCTGATTTGCTTCTCCCCCCATTGTTTTCACTCACATGTCATTGAGAGCAAGCAGAGGTCTTTACTTGAAGCTGACATTTGTAGTTGAGTAAAGATCTCTGCCTGTTGTCAGTACAATTTGGATGAACACCACTAGAAGTAACAGCTGCTGGCTTTCAGTTGTGTGTAAACTAAGACATATGACAGGTGCTTGCTGGAGTTTGGAGCCTCAAGGCTGCAGACATAAGCATGCAGGAGGCTACAGAGCTGTTATATCCAGACAACCTTCTGCATCCCCTGCTTTAAACAAAATGATGATGTCACAGTTCTTCAGTGAGGAGAGACACGCCTGCTGACAGGAGAGACACGCCCCTGGATTTCAAACTCAATATGAGAAAATTAGCTGAACAGCACGAGCAGCTCAAACGATAACACCCCTTTAAGGGTCACTCACTAAGCTGACTAGACACAAAAGTCTAACACTAACAATAGGTTTAGCACAGTCATTTTACACTGTAGTTCAGCTTCAGTCTCTAACCACGTCAGAGTCTGAAAGGGGGGCAATTATTTTTGCAGGTGCACTCGGCTCTTTAACGGTCTCCTCTTCATTATATATTTAACAAATATATCCTTCCAGGTGCTGGGAGACGTATTTCACTGCATTTCTTTTGTCCTAAGGAACAGTTTTCCCTTTCACATCTGCTTTATTAAGAACTTTAGGCTGTTTGAATACATTTTCTACTTGGTTTTCTTTGTTTTTGACTCTGAATTTACCTGCTTTTTATCATTCATTAGGCTGTGTTCACACTGCTGTTATAGACCAGATTTGGGATCTTTTAACAGTAGTTCTGTCACATAGCACAGTGTACTGCATTATTGTTCCCATCAAAATGATGGACACCACTAACTCCATTATCAGTTAAAGCAATATTCTCACCACAGGGATTAGGTTTAAACATGTAGGCAAATGTAAGTAAAGATTATTACTAAATACATTGCTGTTGTGATTTTGTTTCCTTTCTAAACATGAGCAGTTCTTGTCTCCTGCTTGTGTACACAAGCTTCCTTAGGTTATCGACCACCTCTCTCTACTCTAGCAGCCCTGGCAAGGATGGTGACGTCACTCTCTGCTTTGTCTTATCAGCAGCACAGGAGCTTGTTTATCTTTTTTTACGGACACTTTAATTGTTTGTACCCTGCTATTAAAATCCCTCAGTCATCCATATCCCTCTTACCAGCTAGGAATAGCAGAACAGAAATGTCAGTCATTGCTGTAGAACCACCCACAGTCTAAAAAGGAAGTGGGAGCCTGAAGCTAGCTCTGTGAAACAGCATAGTGAGAACACCCCATTAATGATTTGACTGCTCCAGCACTGCCTTTATGGTTTCTGTTGTACTGGATACAAATACAGTGGGTTATGGGAGTCTTCCTGCCCTTGAACTATTCATTTAACCCCTTAAGCCCCAGGCCTGAAAAGTAGTTAATGACCAAAACATTTTTTTAGTTGTTGCCTCCTTGCGTTTCAAAAGTTGTATCTTTTTTATTTTTTCAATGACACAGTTGAATGAGGCCTCGTTTTATTTAGAACAAGTTGTACTTTATGGGGGAATAGTTTAAGTTCACTTAGAAACTATTGCAGAATTATTTTAAATTTTATTATTTTTTTTTTTTTTACACAATTCACATTCCACACTTAATAACTTGTTAGATTAATTCTACAGGTTATTACGGTCGTGTGGATACCTAATATGTGTAGGGTTTTTTTGTGTGTAATGTATGCACAATTATTTTTTATTAAATATTTATTTTTATTTTATTATTTATTTTTATTTATTCTTTTTTTACACTTTTTATATTTTTTTACTTTTTTTTTTTAATCCCATGAAGGGAGAACTGTTTTACTTTTTTTTTTTTTTTAAAACACTTAGTAATGTATTAGCATATTCATATATGCTAATACATTCTAATCTGTGTCAGTCTGACACAGGCAGTGATCTGGACAGCACACAGTCTGCCCTGGCACTGGCTTGATACACAGAGAGTCCTGGGGCCACTCTAGGTTCCCAGGGCTGACTGTGCAGCCGTTCACCGGGCTCTGTCGGGTGACAGGGTGTTCCGATCACCCGACAGAGCAGGGGAAACCTTTGATTGCGCTGCGGTAACACACCGCCGCAATCAAAGGGTTAAAGCACCGGTTGCGGAGGTTTCCTCCGCTCCCCGGTGCTCGCAGGAGATGCTCTGGGATCAGGGCTGTGTAGTACAGCCCAGACCCCAGCGCAGTTGCGGCGCCAAACGCCGCAAACCCCTAAGTCTGCAGCGACGCCAAAAGACGTCACTGCAGACGAACAACCCGCACCAGCCGACGTCAAAAGACAGTGCGCGGACGTTAAGGGGTTAACCCCTTAAGGACCCAGCCAGTTTTGGCCTTCCTGACACAGCCCTATTTTTGAAATCTGACATGAGTCACTTTATGTGAGAATAACTTTTTGACACTTTTACCTATCCATGTGATTCTGAGATTGTTTTCTCATGACACATTGTGCTTTAAGTTAGTAAGAAAATTTTATCCATACAAGCCTTGTTTTTTTGTGAAAAATAACAAAATTTCATGAAAAATTTAAAAATCTGTTATTTTGAAAGTTCCCAAATTTCTGCGTACAAGACAGATTTTTTATGACATTAGCGGGCTTAGAAATGTAGTAGTAATTTCTCACATTTTCAAGAAAATTTGCAATATACACTTATATACTTTGAGGGGCCTGCATGTTAGATACCCCCATAAATGACACCTTCTAAGAAACTAGACCCCTTAAAGTATTTACAACCGTGTTTAGAAAGTTTGTTAACCCTTTAGGTATTTCACAGAAATTAAAGCAAAGTGGAGGTGAAATTTCAAAATTTCACTATTTTTGAGATTTTAAATTTTTTATCCATTATTCACTGGAATACGGTAGATGTGACCAGGTAAATGCAATGTAATATCATTTCCCCCAGGTCTGCCGTTTTTAGAAATATCCCATATGTGGCCCTAGTACATTATTTGGCTCAACCATAAGCCCCAGAATAGGAGGATCACCAACCAGACTCTGGGGTCTCATTTTCAATGCAATTTTATTTAGGAGCCATTTCAGGTTTGAAGAGGCCCTAAGGTGCTAAAACTTAATAAACACCCCTAAAAAGACCCCATATTGGAAACTACCCCCCTTAAGGTATATATCCCGGTGTGTAGTGAGTATATCGACGCCACAGGTGATTCACAAAAAAAATTTTAGCATTAGGCTGTGAAAATAAAAAAAAAATTTTTTCCAATAATCTGCAATTTTAGCTTAAAATGTTTCATATTTACAAGGAATCCTGGAAAAAAGAACCCCAAAACTTTGTTAAGCAATTTCTTCCAAGTTTGGCAATACCTTACATGTGGGTGTAAACTGCTGTTTGGGGGCATGGCAGGGCGTATAAGGGAGGGAGCGCTATTTGGCTTTTGGAACTCAGATTTTGGTGGGGCCATGTCGCATTTGCAAAGCCCTCAAAATACCTGAACAAGTGAAACCTTCCAGAAGTCGCCCCATTTTGATTCAACACCCATCATGGATCTCATCTAGGGGTATTGGCATTTTGGGTGCACTGGTGTTTCACCGTTTTTTTTAGCATTGGGCCATGAAAATGGGGGGGGGAAACGCAGTTTCACCATTGTTTTTTGGGCTTTAATTTTACAGCGTTCGCCGTGTACTGTAAATGATGTGATAACTTTACTATGGGGTCGGTACAATTGAAATGGTAAAACATTTTATATAGTTTTTTTTATGTTTTATTACTTTTACACAATAGAAATAGGTCTATAAAAAATTGCGTTTTTATGTTGTCATATTCTGACAGTCATAACTTTTTTATTTTGCTATGTGCAGAGCTGTGTAGGGCCTTGTTTTTTGCGGGGTGAATTGATGCTTTTATTGGTACCATTATGGGGTGCATACAACACTTTGTTTACTTTTTATTAAGGTTTTTGTGAGGCGCTTTGAACAAAACACAGCAATCCTGGTAGTGTTTTTTATTTTTATTTTTTATAGCGGTCACTTTGCGTTAGATATGACATGCTAGCTTTACTCAGCAGGTCGATACGATTACAGCAATACCCAATTTGTATATTTTTCTATTTTTTACTGCTTTTATACAATAAAAACACTTTTATTCAAACAGGAAAACACATTTTTGCATCACCATAGTCTGAGAGCCATAACTTTTTTATTTTTCTGTGTATGGAGCTGTATACAGGCTTGTTTTTTGCGGGAGGAGTTGACATTTTTATTGGTATCATTTTTGGGGGGACAAGACTTTTTGATCAGTTTAAATCCGTTTTTTGGAAGGCAGGGTGAAGAAAATACTGCAATCCTAGTAGTGTTTTTTATTTTTATTTTTAACAGCGCTCCATCTGTGGGTTGATACGATTACAGCGATACCCAATTTATATAGTTTTTTTATGTTGAAGCACTTTAAAAAAAAAAAAAAGTTTTTTATTGTGTAAAAGAATATTTTTGCATCGCTGTCTTCTGAGAGCCATAAGTTTTTTTATTTTTCCGTATACAGAGCTGTGTTAGGACTTTTTTTTTTGCGGGATGAACTGACGTTTTAATTGGTACAACGTTGACGTTTATAGGCGTTTTTGATCACTTTTATTCCATTTTATGTGCTGCGGGATGAACAAAAATCTTAATTCTGTGATTGTTTTTTGTTTTGTTTTTTACGGCGTTCACCATACGGGTGAAGTAATATGACAGATTTATAGGGCAGGTCGTTACGCACGCGGCGATACCAAATATGGGGACTTATTTATTTTGATCTTTTTTGGGTGATTGCGTTGTAAAGGAAAAGGGCGGTGTACGTATTTTTATTTTATTTTTCGTGTTTGTGTTTTACATGTTTTTCACTTTTTTTACTTTTTTTTTACTTTTTCACATTTTTTTTAACTTTTCCCCATAGGGGATTTGAATGAGAGATCTTTAGATCTCTCATTCAATAGGAATCAGTGCATAGCTTGTTGCTGTGCACTGGTTCCTATGACAACTGTCAGTCACGATGCCGGGACATGCCCACAGGGCACGGCCGGGCATCGTGACGTCACAGACAACCCGGAAGGCATTCTCTGCCCTCCGTGGTGTCTGTAGGAAGGCAGGAGCTGCACGGATCGCCCGATCCGTGCGCTGCTGCCGCCGACAGAGACGCAGGAGGAGCGATCTCCTCCTGCGTCTTCCTTAGTTATTGCGACCCGATGGTCGCGATAATTACGGGGTTAATCGGCCGCCCCCGGAGTGATCCGGGGTCGGGGCCGACGCTGCGGGATGTCAGCTGTAATATACAGCTGACACCCCGCGCCGATCGCGCAAACTCTGCTTTAGAGTTCGCGCGATCCTCAGGACGTATCCATACGTCCAGGTGCGTGAACCCCCAAACCACCTGGACGTATGGATACGTCCAAGGTCGTGAAGGGGTTAAACGCATAGTTGCCAACTTTTGAAAATGGAAAAGCAGGAGATCGAAGAGGCCGGCGCGCATAGCGCGCTGCGGCAAAAAAATTGCATGGACACGCCCATCGTTTTGGTGTGCCACGCCCCTTCAAAAAGTCACACCCACTCCACCTAACTGAATAATGGCTTTGGAAGAAAGCCAGGTAGATGCCCTTATAGCCAGGTAGTAGCCCCCCATAACCAGGTAGTGCCCCTTACAGGCAGGTAGATGCCCCCTTACAGGCAGGTAGATGCCCCCTTTAGTAGCCAGGTAGTTGCCCCCTTTGGAAGCCAGGTAGTTGCCCCCTTTAGTAGCCAGGTAGTTGCCCCCATTGTTAGCCAGGTAGATGCCCCCTTTGTTAGCCAGGTAGATGCCCCCTTTGATAGCCAGGTAGTTGCCCCCTTTGATAGCCAGGTAGTTGCCCCCATTGATAGCCAGGTAGTTGCCCCCATTGATAGCCAGGTAGTTGCCCCCTTTGTTAGCCAGGTAGTTGCCCCCATTGATAGCCAGGTAGTTGCCCCCTTTGATAGCCAGGTAGTTGCCCCCATTGATAGCCAGGTAGTTGCCCCCTTTGATAGCCAGGTAGTTGCCCCCTTGCCAGGTAGTTGCCCCCTTTGATAGCCAGGTAGTTGCCCCAGTTGATAGCCAGGTAGTTGCCCCCTTCATTAGCCAGGTAGTTGCCCCTTTGATAGCCAGGTAGTTGCCCCCTTCATTAGCCAGGTAGTTGCCCCCTTCATTAGCCAAGTAGTTGCCCCCTTTGTAGCCAGGTAGTTGCCCCCTTCATTAGCCAGATAGTTGCCCCCTTCATTAGCCAGTTAGTTGCCCCCTTTGTTAGCCAGGTGGTTGCCCCCTCTGTTAGCCCGGTAGCGCCCCCAAATAACTAATAAAAATAAAATAATAAAAGCCACTTACCTTACCAGGCTCCCTGCAGCTCCGGACATCTCCTGCCTGATCTCCTCAGCGTCGCAGGGGGAGTGAGTGCAGCCGTGCGTCACGTCCCCTGCGCCGCTGACCTGTATGTACGGCACACACCGGCCAGCGCTGTACATACAGGGGGAGAAGGGAGGAGGGAGCGATCCCTCCTGTCTCCTCCCTGCACAGCGAGACTCTGGGCGGGTGAAGCGGCCGCTTCACCCGCCTGTAGGAGTGGCCCCGCGGCGCAAGAGTAGCGCTGGCGCGCTACTCTTGCGCCGCGGTAATGTAAAGAACCCCCGCCGCCTGCAGAACACGCAATTTTCAAGTCCTACCACAGATTCTTAATGGGATTTAGGTCTGGACTGCGGCTGGGCCATTTTAACACATGAATCTGTTTTGATGTAAACCCTTCCATTGTAGCTTTGTTTTTATGTTTAGGGTCGTTGTTCTGCTGGAAGGTGAACCTACCCCACGCTCTCAATTAAAATGCAAAGCTTGTTAGCACTCTTGTGCATAGGAAATAAGTCCCAGCTACGGGGGTCCTACTTCAGAGGGTCTTTCTGTTTTTATTTCACAGGTCTAGCAGACTACTTGGGACCAAAGGTATCAACAGTTGGAGTTGAAGAGCTGATGAAAGGCTTGAGTCAGACAATCGGGAGCCATGGTTTCATAGGGAATTATGGAATTGCTTCACGGCATACCGGTACCACTTTTGAGAACTTAGGAACAAGAAGCATGCCCACCTGATTCTCCCACCTTTCCTGGACCCAGGGATGGGGACATACAGAAAACTGCCAGGGGCATGAGGGGGTCTGACCAGCTAAAGTTAAAAGTGTGTGCTGGGCAGTAAAGCGTGTTGTCTTCTGAGGGGGTTGTGTCCTGGTAACATATTGGAAGGAACCACAAACTCTCTTGCATTACACTCTCCCATGTAGCTGCACAGAGCTAAGGCCTAATACCTGATAACTGATTTGTACCTTGTCTGCTATATACTGTTTATAACCCCATACTTGAATTTGCATATCTAACCATTATATATCTCTGTATTATTGTGTATGTAGTGTCTTGTCTAGTGTGCCCTTTAAGCAATTAAATATTCAAATTTAATATTGGGCTCTTCTTTTATCTCAATCCACAAATCCACACGTCACACATCCGTGTTCTCGATCTTAAAGGGGTTGTCTCAACTCAAAGTTTCATAGGATGCATGAATGAAATAATGCTGCTTGGCTCTGTCACTTCCTGGTCAAGCTGTCTGTAATTAGCACATGAGCTCCGTGTATTCAGACTTCTCTGTTTATCAGTCTAGATTATCTAAATTACCTTCTCTGAGGTCCGGAGAAGCTTCTGAGCTAATGTAAACAGTAGAGTAATTAGTGTCTTTTGTCGGAAGATCAGATAACACACAAGCTCTCACTGCGTCTGTGTGATGACGTCACTCCCTGCTATCAGATATAACAAACAGCAGGGGAGAAGGAGTACACAGGTCGGTCACTGAGATCTCTCAGAAGGTGATAAAATCATTTGTAGCGCCTTAACAAAAAAAATCAACAAAGCAATATATTTGGAAAACGTCTTCATTTAGTGTTCCCTACAGTTTGAGAGCTATTCGTTGTAGTGAGACAACCCCTTTAAGTTATTGATACCGGGGCTGGTTTCTGGCCCGAAATAATCTCCTTAACAGACCAGGCTTATATCTAACGAGCAACTGGTGGCAGTCTACCAGGCTGGCAGAGTTCTGTTTCACTGATGCTAGTGGAAAAAGGTCTCTCATCTGGACTGGGCTGTGAGCGAGGGTTGTGCCATGCCGGCGGTCGCATTGGCTATCCTCTCTCACTCTCCGTGTCTCCCCATGTCTGTGTGAATAGGGGGTATTTGTGTAACAGTTTCCAGTTGACCTAGAGGGTGCGGAACTTCACATATAAGTCACATATTGGGACACGTGTCGGACTGTGGCCAGAGGGTCCTGACATGTCGGACAATAAATAGAGGCTGTTCATGACAATGACCAAAAGTTCTCCTGTGGACAGATTCTTCCACCTGAGCTGTGGATCTCTGCAGCTCTTTCAGGGTGACCATGGGCCTCTTGTCTGCTTTTCTAATTAGTGCTCTTCTTGTCTGGGCTGGCAGTTAAGGTGGAGGGCCATGTCTTTGTGGGTTAACAGTTGTACCATACTCCTTTCATTTACAGGTAATGGATTGAATAATGCTTTGTGAGATGTTTAGCGCTTGGGGTATTATTTTAAAACCTAATCCTGCAACACACTTTATCACAACTTTATCCCTGAGCCGTCTGGTCTGTTACTTGGTTTTCATGATGTTGTTTGTTCACTAATGTTCTCTAATAAACCTCTGAGTCCTTCACAAAAGAGCTGTAGTTAT
Source organism: Phyllomedusa bahiana (assembly GCA_025379985.1). Lineage (NCBI taxonomy): Eukaryota > Metazoa > Chordata > Amphibia > Anura > Hylidae > Phyllomedusa > Phyllomedusa bahiana. The sequence goes on along the minus strand of JAODAL010001310.1, from coordinate 159,561 downwards.
ACTGTGAATAAATTACATAAAAATATGTTCTATTTACTAATTAGGTGACTTCTAGAGGAAATTGCTCATTCTGGATTATATTTATGGTAAGACACCAGTATTTTCTGGAAATAAATATAATAGAATGGCAATATATATCCTATCTCTTAAAAGGGCTTTCTCATTATGGGGTTTTATAGAGCCAGCATTATAATCACAGATGCTGTTCAGGCTGCGGGCGGGTCTATAGCAGCAATTGAAAACATCAGCTCTGCTGTTCCTAGCTATTCCTGTTACACTGATGTAAGTGCAAGTGATTTATAAGGTGTGTTACACAGGCTGCATGACTTTAAAGAGTGCTTAGTTTACTAAATGAGAAGCTTTCAAAGTCTGTTGCTAGAGATCAGACTCTGCAGGAGGTGACTCACCACGGAGTGAATTATTGAGAGCAGCTTAGAGCAATGAGAGATAATAGAGAACAAGGAGAGGTGGGGTAGAGATGGTCGTAAGCAGGAAAACTTGTGTGCTATAAGAAGAGAAACAATCTTTATCTGCTGACCAAAGAAAAATCAACAAAGCAATATATTTATAAAAAGTCTTTATCTTAAAGAATCCCTGATATGTTCCTACTTGCCTGCTAAGTCATTGCCCCAAGAAGGGAGACCGCACTCAAACACAGTCTAGCCCTAACAGTCCTTTGATGTTCCTTGGTCAAGTATTTAAATAAAATCTTTGATTTGAGCATTCCCCAATCCAATAACTATCGTCCCAATGCATTTTACCCCTCATAATATCAGAAGAGTTCATCAGGGGAACAAGAATATTACAGGTATATCATTCCCATTAATTTAAGGTGTGCAGCCTGGCACAAGATATAATGGCATAGGTGGTTAGAAGGTTGCGTGCTGTCCAAAAAACAAATTACCTAAAAGAGACTCTAAGCTGTTATGTCATTGCTACTAAGCCCTTGACACAGTTTTATAGACATATTAGATATCAAGGGTGCAAAACAAGGGTGATATCAATGTGGGCATTGGATAAGGGGTGTGGCCTACTAAATGAGAGGAGCTCCACTGAAGGCAGAACAATAGAGCAGTCTAATCCCTTTTCTTATCTCAGACACATTTAGAATACTATATAATATTAAGGGGATATTCACACTACAAACCTACCCAACATAACCCATATAACTGAATATCTACTGTAGATTCATAGTATAAACCTACCAGTACAGGCATGAAAAAATCCTGGTACAATATTCTCCACAGCTGTAATCGAAAGGCATCACTCCTGCTGTGCCATATTGATTAACTCATGGTAAGAAGGATAATATCCCCGCTTCAGGTTTAATGATTGATCATCAATTTTTGCCTGTATAAGCCTAGTAGATACATTCATTAGGGTAACTCTATCGAAATCCTATGGTCACACTGAAGTAATACTTTCTAATATGCATAACGCAATTCCAAGGGAAACCTTGGAGAGATCTGAGTCGGGAAACAAGAGTTTTAATGTTATTCATTATTCACAAGTTAAATGGGTAATCACATCAACCAATATCTGCACTACAGCCAGCTTGTTGTTGGCCGCAGAGAACTAAGAAGTGGCTGAGCACACTCAATCAGCTAAATTCAGACAGTCCACAGAAGAGTATGGAGAGGGTCATGCAGGCTCGCTGACATCCCTTCTCTCTGTGGCTGTCAAAGAGCCAACTGCAACACAGAGGTCAAATGATGGGAATATTCATTTAGGGCGCCATGCATGAAATTTGGCATGCGAACGCCAAATTTCATGCGCATAATACTGGCACAGAATGCGCCTGTTTTATGAACCAGCTCTACAGCAGGTCATAAATCAGCGCATTTCCATGCGCTCAGGGGACAGTTATTACGGATCAGGTAAATCCACTTGAAAGTTGTTTGCAAAGATTGGTAGATGGATCCACTGGACCACCGCAAGCGATGGCGTAAGCCACGCCAGGGATTGGAATTCTAAGTAGGTTCCCTGTTTTTCCACCCAGAGCCCGCCGCAAAGCGGATGGACCTTGCTGCGGCGGATTAACATTACGCCTAGATTGTCACTACCCTACCCCTGACGTAGACATGCTTGCGGTTGTGTAGCCTGAGGCGTGTGCGGTAACAGATCGTGGAGCAAGCTCGTGTCTGGGGACAGGCAAAGGTCAGTTACATGCGGCAAGATTCCGTGGTCACGGACGGGAGAGCGATAGTACGGTAGCACGTAATGGAAACTAGGCATTGATGCGAACTCTATACTTTCCATCCTCTAGGCACGGTAGGGCACTATCGATTTCGGCCCTGAGCCTAGGAAGGGGCAGAGCCTAAAATAGGAAACAGCACCATGTGAGAACCAATGCCCTGCCGATGCTGTCCCCTTTAAAATTTACCTGCAGTGCCAGCTGCCGTGCAATCCCTCGTAGGGGAGCGCAGCGCACGGCCGAAACCAGCAGGAGCTCGCGCCCGGGACGGAGACAGGAGCGTGGCAGGTTAAGTCGAATGCGGGGCACGCAGGAGTGACCAGCAGCTCGAGCGTCGGCTGCGGCACCGGACCGCTAGCAGGAGACGCTGTGGCGGATTGCGGGGTGTAGCCCTGCGACCCGACACGGGTGTCGCTAGGGACAACCCGACAGTACCACGCACCCCACCCCCACCCGCATTGGCCTCCCCCTCTACTGCCCGCATAAACCTAGACAGGAGACCCCTGATCCAGGGATATTCTCCTTCCGGCTTCCCATGAACCTTTTCCTCTGGCCCAAACCCCATCCCGTCGATCCACAAAAAAATCGTCTCCCCCTAACTGTCTTAGGAGGCCTAAAATTTCCCTTGACGTCAAATGACAATTGGTGGAGTCAGCTAACGGGAGATCGTGGGGAACCACACCGGCCGAAGAGACCGTTTACTGATGACAGGCCTTCAGCATGGGAGACATGGTAAGGAGTTAGGGGATGCCATCGTGTCGGAGGGAGGCCGGAGCTTGTAGGCCACAGTAAAGATTCGCCTGAGAATTTATCAAAAGGGAACCCTAAGAATCGGGGACCCAAGCTTGTAGGCGAGTAATTTTAAAGGAGGGACATACCTGGCAAGAGCCAAACCTTATCACCTTTGGCAAAGGAAGGCGGTAGGGTCTTCTTTTCTTGTCCGCGTTGGACCTTACATACGGGACCGAGTCCTGAAGCAGGGAGACAGCTGATCTCCTCCAAACGCAAGGATAGGTCGCTGTGCGGACCATGCAATCCACGCAGGACAAAATCGGAGGAGGTAAGGGCAAAGTCGGGAGGGTGGGCGGGATGCCGACCGGAAGACGATGGCGAAGGGGGATGCCCCTTTAGAGTCAGAGTCCATGGTAGTTTTAAGAGAACACCGGGCCCATTGGCAATAGTCCGTACCAATCATCCTTCTTAGGCGGACACGAAGAGGCTGAGATTAGTACCAAGACTTGGTTCACTCTACTAGCATCCACTTGCCCATTAGACTGGGTGGTGGTATGCAGAAGAGAAGTTCCAGTTCCACTTGCAGTGAGAGAGCAGAGGCCCCGCCAAAATGCTAGAGAAAACTGTACTCCATCGATCTTAGACAAAGTGGAGGGGGAGTCCCGTGGCAACTCGGAAGTATATGTTAAAAAATTGCTGGGCAAGTCGAGGAGCCGAAGGGATGACAGGCAAGGGAAGATGAAATGGGCCATTTTAGAAAAACGGTCAGTGACCACCCAGATATCTTAGTTACCGTCAGAGGAGGTCAGGTCGGTGATGAATGTTCAAGGCGAATTGGGCCCAAGGACTGTTGGGAACGGGACAAAGGTTGCAGCACAGCCCGCCGGTTTGGGCGCTGTGACTTGTTGCGAGCACAAGTGTACAAGCCTCAAACGAATTTCCTCTCACGGTCTTTGCTAGATCCGGCCACCAATAAAAACGGAATCAGGAGAGGTTGACCTTCGAACCCCAGGGTGTCCGCAATTCGGAGAGCAGTGTCCCCCAGTTTCAGAACCCTCGTTCTCCCGGAGTGCCGTGCGCACAATAACGTCTGCCCGGTAGGTTGGCTGGAGATTGCGGGAGCCATGGAGATTACCGTTCTGGGGTACAATGTGCTGGAGTCTTAGCCTCCTCCTCACCGCTAAGTATCGTAGGCACGAACATGCATCTGCCTTTAACGTTCTTTTTGTCCTGCCGGTCGAAAGTTATATACAAATTCAAAACGTGAAAAGTAACAGTGACCTTCTGGCTTGACGAGTTTCAGGCCGCTGCGCATTTTGGAGGTAAAGGAGATTTTTGTGATCCGTGAATATGTTGACGTGGGATGACCGTGGCACCCTCCAGGAGGTGGCGCCATTTTCCTCCAAGGCGAGGCTTATAATGGCCAGCAACTCCCGATCCCGATGGAGTATTACCTCCTCAGCGGGTCGAAAAGGTTTTAGGGATAAAAACCCGCAGGTCCCGAATCTTGCCCTCTTAGGGCTCTTCTGGGTGAGAACACTCCCCGCGCCCACCGGAAGAGGGCGTCGACCTCCAAAAAGAAAGGGCTGACAGATCTCAGGACGGATAGGACCGGTGCTGAGGCGAAGGCGGGCTTTTTAATTTGGAGAGTCCTCTTCGGCAGCTGGCGGCCAAAGTCGGGGTTGGCGAGTTTCCTGTTAGGTGCCATACAATTGGTGGCGACCAACGTAGAGAAATGAGGGATTTGAATTGTCCCTGGTAATAGTTGGCAAACCCCAAAAAAAACGTTGATGGCCCGAAGACCGACAGGTTCGAGGCCTTACTGGAGTTGACAAGCCGACGTTTAGCGGGTCCAATTGTGCAACCCTTGACCGAGATATATGTACCCAGGAACGGAAGCTGGTTCGGTTGGTAACTGCCACTTTACCAGTTTGAGGCAAGAGGAGGTTTCCACGTAGGCTTTCAGAACCTGGCGTACATGTGAGTGGTGGGTCTCCCAAATTGGGCGAAAACATCCAGTGATGACGTCCAAGTAGACAACTACGGCATACATACAGTATAATCGCCAGAAAATGTCGTTAACAAACTCCTGGAAGAACTGGCTAGAGCGTTTGCATAGACCGAAAGGCATCACGAGGTACTCAAAGTGGCCCATCACTATTATTAAAAGGCGGTCTTCCACGTCGACACCCTCGTCAGGAACCGAATGAGTTGTAGGCCCCGCCCGCAGTGCCAACTTGGAGAAAACTTTAGCTCCCCGGGAGACGGTCACACAGGTTCTTGTAATCAGTGGCAATGATACCGTTCTGTAGATGGTGATCTTGTTTAAGCGCGGTAGTCAATGCACGGTCGTCAGGGACCACATCCATCTCTCCACAGAAGAAGAACCCGGCACACGCGAGAGAGGTAGACTACGGATGAAGCCCTTCTGAAGATTCTCCATTATGTATCCGACATAAGCCTGAGTCTCAGGATACCGAGGAGCGGTAGACCCTGCCCCGGGGTGGACTAGTCCTCAGTCATGCAGGTCAATGGGAACAATCGTAGGGACGATGTGGAGGAAGAGTATCTGCTTGTATCTCTAGAGTAAGAATCCTTGGAGGTCCAGGTAGGCTTGTAGGTAACCTGACAGTGGTGTGGGAGCCTGCAAGAATAGAGAGGGGCGCACCCGCAAGGTACCTCTAGACAGCGAGACTGGCAATCTCGACCTCAACGCAAAACTTCGCCCCTTCTTCCATCGAAGCATAGGGGCATGGCACTGCAGCCAAAGAAGCCCAGGGGAGGACAGCTGAGAGAGGAACGGGGTAGATACGAATAATGCAATCTTTTCTTTGTGTAAAGGGCTCCTACTTGAAGAATCACCGTTCATGTCCGAAAAGTGATGGTGTCGTTCAGAATCCACCGGAGACAGACCGGCGATGACCAAAAGGTTGGTCCAGCGGACCACCGAGATGACTATATTTTTGGTCACCAATGCAGCGTCAAAAAATTCCCTGGGCGGATCCGGAATCCGGGAAGGCAGCCAACTGTAACGAACCCCGGAAGTTAGTTTTGTGACCAAACCTGGCAGCATGAGCCCGATGAGAGGATACATTTCACGACCTAGGGACGCCTTCTCCCCCACGAAAGCCTATGTGCGTGCGTTTTCCCGTCCGTAGATGACGTAAGCTGACAACCCCTGAGGAGGTGTTCGGGACTGCCGCAGAAGGCAATAGATTCCCTTCACGTCGTCGGCAATTCATTGCGGAGTTTATGTGGGCTCTGTCCACTTGCATGGCCCTCTATTCCACGGCATGGCGGGAAGGAGGCAGTGAGCCGAAGAACACTCGGTGCAAAGAACGGGGTAGGCGACGTTATAGGGTTTGGCCAACGTTCCTGGCGGAGCTCCTCCCGCCTCTCCGAGAAAACGGATATCAATCCGAGACGCCGGATGGACAGCTTCACTTAATGAGGGACGGGGGTTCCCGTGTGGAGAGGGCGTCCTTAACCTGCTGGAAAGGCCCTTCTTGAAAGTGGCCGCATAATTGCGCGCGCCGTTCCATGCCAACTCGGGCACCCAGAGTGCGGAATTGCGACAGCAGAGTCACCTACTGAGGAGTTTCCTTGCTGGAGGTTCATTAACGCGGTTTTTCCGCTGAAGATTCGCGGCCCAGGTTCCTCGTAGACACTTCGGAACTTCCTGAAGAAACTACCCAATTGGCCGTGAGCGGGATCAACTCGGTCCCCTTACACGGGGTTTGCCCAAGCTAGGGCCTTCCCAGACATAAGACTGACCCACGGAAAGCCACTTTAGGAACCTTTCTGAATGGGAACTTGTCCGGCCAAGAGATTCCACGTGGAGTAAGCATTGGGTGATGAAACCCCTGCAGGCCTTAGAAACCCCATCAAACTCGTTGGCCAAAGACAACCGGAGCTTCGGAACCTGCGGATAACGCGGACATAGCGGAGCCGGCTGCCGCGGAAGCTGCCACGGCAGCAGACTGCTGCTGCTGGGGTGGTGGAGAAGCTGCTGCATCATAGAAATAGCTAGGTTAAGCTGTTGGGCTTGCTGATGTTCGATCTGCATGGTACTGCTGGCACACTGGCGGATAGGTTTGAGTCGCTTGGTATAGTGACCTTGTCGGTATCCATGGCCGAATCGAACTGTTGCAAAGATGGTAGTGGATCCTCTGGACCACCGCAAGCGATGGCGTAAGCCCACGCCAGGGTTGGAAATCATAATGTAGCTCCGGATTTCACCAGAGCCACGCCGCAAAGCAGGATGGACTTGCTGCGGCGGATTTACAACAGGTCACTACCCCTGACCGTGACCTTGCTGCGGTGGCAGCCGAGGCGTGGTGCGGTACAGAAACGTGGAGCAAGCTCGTGGTCGTGACAGGCAGAAGGTAAGACAGGCGCAAAGATTCGTGGTGGCCACAGGACGGAGGCAGAGAGTAACTGTACAACGGTAATGGAACTAGGCAGTTTGCGAACGCTTCCTCTCTAGTCACAGGGCAACTATCGATTCGCCCTGAGCCTAGGAAGTGGCAAGCTAAAATAGGAACCAGCACCAGTGAGAACCAGATCACCTGCGTGCTGTCACCTTTAAAATTTCCTGCAGTGCCGCGCGCTGCCCGCTAGGGGGATCGCGCGCACCCGGAAAACCAGACAGAGCGCGCGCCGTGAACGGAGACAGGAATCAGTGCGAGGTAAGTCAATGCTGGGCACAGAGTATCTCCCCCGGAGTGACCGCGGCTCGATCGTCGGGCTGCGGCACCGCCGCAAGCAGGAAGACCGCTGCGGATTTGCGGAGTTGTGCCCGCGACCCGACACGGGGGTCGCAGGGACACCCTAGACAAAAGTGCTCTACCTGTTCCACCCATTATAATTGCACTAGGAATGCCGAGTGAAGCTATAAATATGTAGCTTCGCTACAGATCTAGTGCGCTTCACCTCCCGCATGACCCCCAAGTTCAGGCGCATTACAAAGCGCCACAGGCACAATGTAATGTGCCCTGGAGTGGCGTGCGGGAAATTAAAAAATGGATGACCGGGGCAGCGCCTGATATCGAGCTGTAAAGACGCCAGATATCTGGCGCAGCCCCGTTCATACATGTCGCCCCTTAATGTTTATATTCTATCACATGTTTCAAAAGAAAAATTTTTTTATGATTAAGAGGATGTTCCTATACAGAAAGTCTGCGCGTGGAAGCGCCAATTACTGGTAAAGTAAAGCATTTTTGAAAATTCATGAATATTCAAAAATATGTAAGCTTTACCTAATACAGGCCTTTTATGCACCTTCAACTTGCTCTCTTGTATCTCTTGGTAAACGGCCACCACTGTGTGCTTTCAGTGGTGGCCGGTAATGCAGCGTTACAGTGAAGTTGCCTGTGGCCAGGACAACGGAGAAACACATTTTCGCTCAGTATATTCCACTTCCCTCTCACTGACTCGGACAGGCCACAGGAACTTATTCCCACCCATGTTCTCCTGAGGGATCTCCGCCCAGACCTGGATTAAAGCAAGCAGACACTTCCTGGACAGTCTGTTTGGTGTAACATGGTCATTGGTGATATGGAAGGAGACATGATATCCTAGATATGCTGGATCGGATTCAGGTCTGGGGAATGGGCAGGCAAGTCCATAGCATCAATACCTTCCTCATGCAGGAGCTGCTGACACTTCAGCCACAGGAGGCCTAGCATTGTCAAGCATCAGAAGGAACCCAGGGCCCACTGCACCTGCATATGGTCTCACAATGGGTCTGAGGATCTCCTGGTATATTGGCCTGTTTCCTTTTATCTGCCCCATGCTCTGGATACTGTGCTGACAGACACAGCTAACCTTCTTCCCACAGCTCGCGTTGTGCCATCCTGGATGATCTCCACTACCTGAACAACTTATGTGGGTTGTATCACTGCCTCATGTTACCTCTAGCAAAAGTGACCAAAACTTAGCAGGCCAAGCAAGGATGAGAACAGAGAAAAGGTTCTGCGTCACTACCCCCGCAAACCACTTTCGGTCCTCTACAGGGTTTGTCCTGCTAAATACCGTATCATTTTCTATCTGTTCCATTTGCACAACAGCATGAGGGAAAATTGAATTCACTAAACAGTGTTGATCATAACTGTAAAGGAATATTTTTCACATAGTGTGATTGGCCCTTGGATTTACATTGTGTTGTTTAAATGTGTTATCCCGTTATTTTTTTTGAGTCAACATATTACCTTACACTTTACATGTGTGACCTCATGGCCCTGTCCAGTGGCACCAGGTTTGCATACGTTTTTTTTTCAGAAATGTTTTTGTTGTCAGAAACATACGATAATACTTGGTGTACATAGATTTATAACCTATATGGGAAGAAGGGGTGCCTTCCATTTTGGGTTTCTGTCCCCGCCCACTCTCACAACACAGGCTGCCATTAAGAAGGCATCCTTGCAGTTGGTGTGTTTTTTATTATTTGTTTTCCAATCTGAATAAATGAGGTCGGTTGACCCATCGAGAGGTCCTGATTGGCTCGATTGAGAGGTAAAGATAGGATAGGACTGCCCGATTTTGAGATCACGTTGAAAGTCGTGGGCAGCTTAAACATCTTTTGATCAAAATATGTGAACCGAGAGTCTCAAAGTTTTTTCACATATTACACTTGGCCCATCTTCAGCTTTCAGATAGTATACTCAGGAGCTGAGACCCCATGCTGATTCTTTTTTCATGATACCAATCATTTTAAAAATACTTGCAAACTTGTCATTGAGTTTTATTAAAAAGAGAAGAGTGCTAGAATATCAGCTGACTCCCCCTCAAAAGGGGGTATGTTTTTTCTTAGATAATGATCTATGCTGATAGAGATCAGCTTTGTAAGAAGTATTAAGTCAGTGGCTGACTTTTTTATTTTTTTTATTTGACTCTATGACTGGCACTATTGACAAGGGAACTCTCCAGCTAACACTGTATATTGGGGCACTGTAGATCTTACACTGTTCTTGGGGACACTCTCGAGCTAAAATTGTATACAGGGAAGTTACACATAATTGGTATTATCATGTCCATAAAAGTCCAATCTATTAAAATATAACATAGTTTGTCCCATGTTGTGGACACCATAGGAATAAAAAATTCTAACACCAAAATTGCATTTTTTGGGGTAATTTCATGTCCCTAAACAATTGGGATAAAAAGTAACATGTATCCCAAAATGGTACCAATCAAAACTACACTTCAACCTCCATAAAGCAAACCCTCATTTAGGTCCACAGAAAAAGGCATGACGAACATTCTAACAATTTGCTATCACCGGCTTCGCAGTGACCTGCAGAATACAGATAGGCTTTGTTCACACGGTGTAATTTCGGCGCGCATTTTGCCATGTATGTGCGCTTAATATGTGGCGAGATGCACGTCGCATATTACAGTAATCCATAGCTCTCATAGAGAACTATGGATTACGCCTCTACGCGCAGGGAGATAAGTGACATGTCAATTATTCTCGTCGATTACGCGCTGCGAGCAATGCATGTCAATGGGCCCGTGCATTGGGAATACGCGCTGATCAGCACGACTCCCAAAACACCCAGCGTATTGTAGCGCGTACTGTGCGCACTGCAATTACGCCGTGTGAACATACCCATGAAGGGCGGCATGTATGAACGGGGCTGCTCCAGATATCTGGCATCTTTTCAGCCCAATATCAGCGCAGCCCCATTCGCTACATTTTTAAAAGTCCCTCACGCCATTATGAGGCGCATTACATAGTGCCCGCGGCACTTTGTAATGAGCCTGATTTCGTGAGGCGTGCAAGAGGCGGGGCGCACTAGAACCATAGCGAAGCTATAAATCTATAGCTTCGCTACGGCATTTCTGGACGCATTACTGCTGGAACAGGTAGAGCACTTTCAAAGTCATTTACCTGAGCCAGGATTGTCGTACAAGCGCTAGAATGCGCCTGATTGCGCCTGACCCACTGTAGAGCGGGTTCATAAATCAGGCGCATTCTAGACTAATATTATGCGCATGACATTTGGCGTGTAAATGGCAAATTTCATACATGTCGCCCAAAATGTCATTTATACTGAACAGTGAACTCCTTAAAAACAAAACCCCCACAAAAACGGTGCAATTGCACCATTAAAAGGTATATCTTGTCCCGCAAAAAACAGGCCCTCGTAAGTCAGTGTATGTGGAAAAATAAAAATGTATGGCTCTTTGAAGGCAGAGAGGAAAAAAACAAATGTGACATAATTAAAAATCACTGACGAGGAGTTAGATGTGTTGTTTGTTGGGTGTTGCTCTATACAAAGAAACTGCTGAAAAGGCAGATTCCCTGTTGGCTCGTCTTGAGATCAGAGGGCATCCCAGATGCCAGACACCCCTACCCCCATGCTACTATACTAGCATATGCCATCACTTCTTATAATAGGACTACTCCTTTAAAGAAAGCAGTAAAGTAAAAAGTTATGTTCGCTATTTGACGAATGTGTGTGTTTACAAAACAATCAGACCGGCTTTAACTGTTTGCTGGATACAATGTTTACTTGTTTTAACAATATTTGGAACAATAATGGAAAGTATGACGAAACCAACGCTACAAGCCTGACATTCCTGTGCACACGGCTCACCACATGCACATAGCTAGCATAATTATACTCTGCTCTGATACTGGTTACTATGGGGATTTATGTATGTAAACAGCAAGAAATGCAAGCACATCACCAAAAAGAGGAAGCCGGTCAAATGTTCAGCACTAAAAATAACTTCAGTCCATATAATACCGCCATATAGTGCACAAATAACATACATGATCTGAACAATACACCCTTAACCCCTTAAGACCCAAGTCTGAAAAAGTAGCTAATTAATTTTGTAGTTTTTGCCTCCTTGCGTTCCGACAGTCGTAACTTTTTTATTTTTTAAGTGACGCAGTTGTATAAGGACTTATTTTATGCGGGAGAAGTTGTATTTTGGGGAGCATAGTTTAAGTTTACAAATACATTACAGCAAAAAAAAAAATTTTTTTTTTCCCTTCATATTTCACGCTAAGTAACCTATTAGACAAATTATACCTAATATGCGTAGGTATTTTTTTGTGTGTGTAATGCACAGTAACATTTTTATTAAATATTTATTTTTATTTAAAATTTATTTTATTTATTTTTTCTACATTTTTTTTACATTTTTTTTCCTTTTTTTAAATCCCACGTTTTTGACACTTAGTAATGTATTAGCATATTCATGTATTCTGATACATTACCTCCTGTGTCATACTGACACTGGCAGCAGTCAGGGCAGCACACAGTGTGCCCTGACCACAGGCTTTCTATACAGACATCCCTGTGGCTACTCTAGGTCCCCAGGGCTGACTGTACAGACATTCCCTGGGTTCAATTGGGTCACCGAGGGTCCTGGTCACCCAATGGAGCTGGGGAAAGCCCTTTGATTATGCCACAGTCACACACCGCAGCAATCAAAGGGCTAGGCGTCAGGGATCGAATGTTTCCTCAGCTTCCCGGCACATGCAGAGACTGCTCTAGGAATAGAGATGTTAACTACAGCTCTGTTTCTAGTGCAGCTGCGGCGCAGGGAGCCGGAAAACTCTATTATCTGCTGCAACGTCTATTAACGACCTGCACTGCCATCTATAGTCGGTGGGCGGTGGTTAAGGAGTTAAAGTCAGTGAGGGAAACCAGGGTCCAGGCTGCTGCGTTGGCTTGGAGCGTACATGGCTGGTGTTTCCCCTGATGGGCTCTGAGTTCCGGTGCATGCTTTCTATTGTATGAGCATCCGCGGGACATGCATACAATTCAATACTACAAGCGGGGTAAGGTGCGATATGTTCTCTGCCCTGCCGACCAGTGGCGTAGCTACAGGGGTTGCTGTGGTCGCACTTGCGATAGGACCCCTGAGCCGGGGACCACAGGCTGCAATCCTGGGTCACATAGACTCAGCGATGCAGTGATCACACCTGCCAGCGATGGCTCAGACAAAGTGGCCAGGATCATCCAATCAAAGGCAATTCAGTCCTCAAGATGCCACGGTGCAGGCATGTAATGTGATGAGGTTATTGCACTGTATGCTCTACTCCCTATACTAGTCCATAAGCCTATTATATTTTCTTGGGGGCCCTGTATACCTACCTACTGGAGGAAAGCCCTATATAGCCATCTAACTACTGGAGTCATTATATATCCATCTACCTACTGAAGAGGCTTACATATCTACCTACCAGGGGGCCCTATATCCATACCTACTAGAGGGAGCCCTACATAGCTACCTGCCTACTGGGGGCCCCATATACCTACCTACTGGGAGACCTTATAAACATACCCTTTAAGGTGAGCTTATATACCTACTGAAAGGGTCGATATAGGTACCTAATGGAGGTCTATACCTCCCTAGTTTTTTTATTATCTACCTACTTTGGGGTGCTATATACCTACCGACTGAGGGGCCCTATAAACCTACCTACTAGAGGGGACCCAACATACCTGCCTAACTTTTGGGAGAGACCTATGTACTGGGGAACCCTATGTACCTATTTGGACGGCCTTTATACCTACTGACCGGGAGGGCCTATATATTTGCCTACTGGGAGGACTCTATATACCCTGTTATCTACTGGGGAAGCCTTAAATACCACCTACTGTGGGACCCTATATACCTACGTATCTACTGGGGAACCCACTGTACCTACCTATTGGATGGCCCTACATACCTACCTACTGGGGGGACCCAATAAACCTACCTACTGATGGGATTCTACATACACTTATAGGCAATGACCAACTTTTAAATACTTTTCTTTTTCTTTAATAGTGTAACAAAGATACAAATTTTAAAATCCTTTAGAAAAAAGGGGGGTCCCAATTACTTTATGCTTAGCCCTATTATTGTTTACCCCTGGAACAGGTAGAGGGGATTTTTAAAGCGGGAGGCCCGGGGCCCGGACACCTGTGGGGACTTTTCGAAGTTGAGCTTTTTCAACCCTTTGCGCATTTTAATTTTGGTTGATCCCCTTTTTGTACTTTTCCCGTGACCCCCAAAACAAACATATTATAAAAACCTCTCATTTTTTTAAACTTTTCTTTTTTTAAAACCCTTTTGGGAAATTAAAAGCATCTTTTTGAAAACAATTTAATTTATCTCTTTTTTAATTAAAAAATGTTTTTTGGTGTATTATTTTGTGTTTTAAACCCTTTTTCTACTCCGATACGCTAGGGCCTTAAACCCTTTAAATAAAAATCCCCGGAAACGAAATTTTTTCCTTTCCAAACTTATTTGGGAATCTTTTTTCTTTTTTGAAAAATCTCTATTTTTTCTTTCTTTTGTTTTTTTAAAAAACCAAAATAGCTGATCTATGTTCATTTAATTTTTACCCTTTTATTTGTCTCCTTGTTTAAACCAACGAAGGGTTTTTCCCGCCGGCAATTTTTAATAGGCAATTTTTACTGGGGCTGTACAACATGTGGGGATGTCCAGGGATTTCAATAGGAAAACCCTGTGGGGGGATGGTTTAAGGGTAGGCCCTTTGGGAATAATGCTATTACAATTTTGGCAATTCAAAAAAGGGGAAAAAGGCCTCCTTTTTCTGTTTGAAAATCTCACTTTTTTATCCTGATTTCCTTTTCTTAAATCAAGTGTAGGGGAAATTTTTTTCCCAAATTTTCGACCCTTTACTTTTATACATAAAAGGGTTTCCCCCCTTTAAAAATAAATTACCAAATTGTGGATCTTTGTTTTCATAAATTTCCCAATATTTATTAATCACTTTTTTGATCATCATGGGCTTTCCCAAATCTTTATGGGGTTCACCATAGCTATTATGTTATTATTTTTTTTTTTTTTAAAGTGAAATTCGCATTTTTCTTTCTTTTTTTCTGTAATATTTTTCCTGTCCTTTTTAATTTTTCCCCTATCGAAGCCTCTTCTTTCAAAATTTTTTTGAATTTTTGGACATTTTTTTTCAAATATTTTAACATCATCAGAAAAAATTCCCGTCTTGGGGGAGTTGCTTGAGGTTTTTTGGGGGCCGACCCAAAATCAATGCCAAATTTTTGGAGGAGCATAAATTTCGGCCCCTTAAAGGAACCTGGGGGGGGGGATAGGAGGGGGGGGGCCAAAACCCCAAGCAGGCAGAAAAAGTCATTTCCAAGTCTAAAAAAAGGAGTTCTAGCCGCCTTTTGGGACGCCAAAATTTCCCCAAGACTTTTGGAGGGAGCGGAACCCTAAATGGGGCGGGTTACCCCTATTACCCCCGGGTTTCACCAGCCCGTGGTCTGGGTTTGGGACATCTTTTTTGGTATCTGACACCCCCCCAAACTAAAATTGAAAGTCCCAAAAATTTTTAAAACAGGGGCCCATCTCTGATCACCCCCCCCAATCTTTTTGGGATTTAAAGGGAAATTTTTTTTCCCAAAGGGGTTTGCGGGAACTTTTTTTGGAAGTTTCCTTCTTATCTTAAAAAAAACGGTTTTACTTTTGCTAAAGATGGCGGGGGTTGGTGGATGACCTATGCTTCTGACAACCAGTCCCATGGGGAAATTGCCCTTCCCTTACGGGCGCCCTGCAAAAGCGGTGCAAATAGGCCCAGGGTTTTAGCCTAAAAACCGCCGCTTACAAATGCAAGCTAAAGGGGGCCTATTTGACCCGGCCCCAGAAAAGGGTTAGGGAGCCTATAAAACCTTCCGGGGGGGAAATACCCTCGGGGAAAAACCCCAAAACAGGAATGGGAACGGGGCCCAAGCGGGATTTTTAAACCTTTTGGGGCAGATCGTAGAAGGAATTCCCATAGGTCCATTTAAAACTCCACACTTTAAAGGTTTCGGAAAAAACAAATGGGGGAAATTTCTTTCCCGGGTCGCTAAAAGGGGCCTCAAACCGGGACACTTTTAAAAGGTTTCCCCGCACCCCGGGAAAGGGTCCCAAATTAAACACTGACCCGGGTAAGGTTAAAAGACACGCTCAGACTTTTTTAGGGCAAAACTCTTTACCTCACAGGGTCAATTTCAAGCAAAAGGGAGGGAAACGGCGTTTCCCCTCTCCAAATAAAAAATTCCCGGGCACTTGTCAGCTCCAGGGGAGGAACTAAATGCGGACATAACTGAGGAGGAGGTCAAATGGCTTTTCGCCCCCTTGAAGGCAGGAAAGGGCCCCCGGGGAAACCTTTGAGGGTTTTCTCGGGGGAGGAAAATACAAGATTTGAGTGATCAGACCCCCCCATCCTCACCGACACTTTTAACTCGATTCGCAAAATTGAGCTTTTCGCCCAGAATAAAAAAACGCATATTTTAAAAATTTTTCCCCCAAAAGAAAGGGAAAGATCCCTGCCCCCCGCTTTAAATATAGGCCCATACCCCTTTCATAGACTTTTGACCAGAAGTTTCCTTTTTAAAGATATTGGCTCCCCGGGTCTGGCGTGTTTATCCGCCCCTTAAATTGGACCCCCCCTTTAAAGGGGCTTCACCCAAGGAAGAGCGGCTGGGGGAAAACATCGGGGAAAGTGTTTGGGGGTTTTTTGGAAAGGGGGTCCGACCCAAAACCTTTGGGCCAGGGGAGAGGCCTGCCCCTGGTGGCCTTAGATGCAAAAAAGGCCCTTTGGGATAATGTGCGAGGGGACTGGTTTTGGTTTGTCCTGGAACCATGGAATTACGGGGGACTTTTTGGGGTCTGCCCTATCGGCCTTTTTACGACCCCCCAAGGGCCCCAAAATTCTTTCCCCCGGGTTTCCTTTCCCCAAAAACCCCCCTCCAAAAAGGGGGACAAACAGGGGTGCCCGTTTCCCCCTTACTTTTTTTTTTGGGCCCCCTTAAAAAACCCCTTTGGGCCCAGGGGTTACTTGAGGATTCTCCCCCTTTTCTACCGGGGATGGGGTAGGAGACAAGGAGGTGAAAAACCGCTTTGTTTGCAGACGATCTCATACTTTTCATGTTTGTTTCCCCTGACCCACTTTTCTCCAGTGTGGAGTTGCTCTTTTTTTATTTCGGAACGCAATCGGGGTAAAGTGAACGGGGGCCAAAGGGGTTAAAAGTTTAGAAATTGGCCAAAAGCTATCACAGTCCCATGGGGAAAACAGGGTTTAAGACATTACCCCGGGCTCAGGAAAACACACCCACCTTTTTGGGTTTTAAAGGTGGGTCGATCCGACCCCGATGTATAAGTTAAATTTTCCCCCCCCTCTTTTTAAATTTAAAATCCCCCCAGGCCCCTAAAGCTTTGGGAAACCTCATTTTCCCCACTGTCATTTCCCCCGGTAGAAGTTCACGCCATAAAGAGGGGGCCTTGCTTCCCACACCCTGCTATACCCGCCAAAACCCTCCCATTCCTGCTCAAAACCCTAGGGACATCAACCACATTTTAAATCATGCTTCTCCAGATTTTTTAAAAGGGCCCGGGAAAAAAAAAACCCTTTTTGCACTACAAAAAAAGATCCCGCCAATTTGGGGCAGGGGGGGGCCGGGAAACTCCCGATGTTAGGGGTTTTTTACCTGGCCCCGTCCCGACTCTCACAAGCTAGACTGGATTGGAGGGCGCTCCCCCCTTCCCCAATTGGGAATTAGAAAGAGGTTAAAGCGCCCTTTTGGGACCCCCAGACCTTGGGTTTCCCTACCAGTTTAAGCTGCCCCTTTTTTGATTAAATTTTCTCCCCTTGTTCCGAGGGCACAATAATGGCCCCGGAAGGAGCTGAGGAAACGCTTTTGGGCCCTTTTCCTTTTGCTACTCCCAAAGGGCATGCCCATTTGGGGCCCCCCCAATTTTTCCCCTTTGGTCAGAGCAATCCGATGTTTAGGGAAATGGAGGGAGGAGGGCTGGGCAACGCGGGACAGCTAATTTCAAGTGAAATTCCCGGAGATTTGGCCCAACCCCGAAGCTCGAGGGTTTTCCCTTTCCCGAATTTACAACCCTTTTTGGGTGCCTTTCAGCTCTTCTATTTTTTGTAATGGGAGGGGCTGAGGGGATGTTCAAGGAGACCATTCCTAATGATTTTTACACTTTTGTCACCACTCACAGGGAGACATTGTCTGTCGAGGCTCTTGGGGAATTGAGATGGGGAGGAAACCCGGGGAGCTTCTCAGGGGATTTCCCACTAAAAAGGAGGCCCCCCGATTGGGGAATGCCCAGATCCCAGATTGAAACCCGAAAAAGGGGTTGTGAGCAATTTCGGAAAAACATTTATCTGTGAGAACCCCGGGGGGGGAAACTTACTTCAAAAAAATACACAAAGCCATTACCCTTCAACCCCCCCCCCTCTCGGAAAATTCCCCGTAGATTTGCAAGGGACTGCCCCAAAAGCGGCCCCACATAAAACGGACCTTTGGCACGGGCTTGGGGAAAGCAGTTTTCCCCAATCCTACTGGGACACCCAAACCTTCAGTTTATCCAGTTCACTTTGGGGTCCCCCCTAAAGAAAAAATATGAACTCCTGACTTCACTCCCCAGGCCTCCGGAAAACGGATGGGGAAGGGTTCTGGGGGGTCAGCTAAAATCCACCGGTTTTTTTCCCCCGGGAAAAGTTTTACATTGCCCTTTTTTTTACGAAAAGAACCTCTTGCAGTTATTGCTGAAGCCCCTCTCCCCCTAAATTCTCCGGGGGAAAAAAAGCCCCCTGGAGGATTATCTCATAGCGGAAAAGAATGGAGACAGAGAGGGGTAAGGAGATCCGAACCCCAGGGTTCTTCAACTTTTGGGGAAACCCTTATAAAAACGCATTTTTCGATAGAGAGATAAAGCCCTTAGCAGAGGGTTTAAAAATAACGGGCTGGTACTTTTAGGGTGGGGAAATTTTTGGGGGACGTGGGGAGACTTCAAAGGGCTGAGGGGAAATTTGGACTTGAGTATGGGTTCCATTTAAAAACCAACGGGGCATGAGAAAGAAAATAGGGGGCGCCCGTGGGACTTTGTAGTTTTTATAATTTTTTTTAATTTAAAAAAAATTTTATAAACCCCTTTTTAAAAAAGGGGTTTTTCTCTGTAGTATTATCTCCCTATTCCCGGCAAAAGGCCCGGAGGGGTTCTGCAAATGTGTGATTTGACCACTATTACATGTCAGAGATATGTGTTTATTGTTTAAATGTTTGAAAATGCAATAAAATTTGTTTAAAAAAAAAAAAAAAAAAAAAAAAAAAAAAGAACAAATTCGTCTAGCACGGGTATATTCTCCTTTTGGTATAGCCTGGAAGATTTGAGGGGCATGAAAACTTCTACGGTGGAGAACATTATTTCTATCAGTATTTTTTGAAAAGACAGTTGTTTTTAATATGTCACCATGCTTCATTATATTAACATCTAAATAATCAATGCTATAATGGCTCTTTAGTGATGGAGAATTCTATAGATCATGAAGGTTATTGATATATGTGACAAATTCCTCCAATTGGGGCTCCGTGCCTGTCCAAAGGACAAACACGTTGTCCACAAATCTATTCCATATTTTGATGTATTGTGCATATTCAGAGTTAATGATGAACTTCTTTTCTAAATCTGACATAAATAGATTAGCGAAACTAGGTCCGATGGGAGACCCCATCGAAGTTCCTTGGAGTTGTAAGTAGTAAGTTTCCCCAAAACGGAAATAATTCTTTTTTAGTATTACTTCTAATAAGGACTTCACAAATGCAATCTGTTGGTTACTAAGTGTTCTATCCTCATTAAGAGCCTCTCTAACTGCGGTCATTCCATCTTCAATAGGTATACTTGTGAAAAAGAAACTAACTTAACCCTACATGCATCGACCATCGCAGAATATGTTAAAGTATCTCGTATACCGAGAGGCTTGAGAAGCCCCTTACAGCCCATTTTGTTACAAGAAGATACAAAGTATCGGGAGCGATGGCAAGCTATTGGAAATAGATACTCCATGAATTTAATGTATCTCACACTGCAACACTTACAAATGGCAATTGACCAAACAAAGACAGAAATTACACAAATGGAGGAAGAATGTAAGAAAAACACTACTCTTGAGCAATTTAAGCAAAATCCAACAAGACCTTAATAAAAGCATGGATACACTACGGAAACAGTTGTTACAAAACAAAATAAATTTTTTTGAAAGAGACATGAACGGCTACATGTATAATCGAGTATATACATGGGCGGAAGAAAGATCACGGTACCGGCACAAACAAAGAAATACAAGAAAAATATACAATTCAACAAGTTCAGAGGATAATCTATCAGAGGATCGGGAGACACTACAATTAAGCTCCAAACAGAGAGACGCAAAAAACAAAAAGAAAGGTTTTTTAGAAACCGGGAGTACTTCGGAAGATCAGGACTTTGGCGAGATCTGTGGAGCAACAAACAATACAGAAAGGCAGCTACGACCGACCGATACAAGAGCCAAAAAAGGAAAGAAGACAATATAGAAAATCTGGCAGTCAATATCTCATCTAAGACATTATCAAGTGCTCAGGAGTCTATAATAAATAAAGGTCTTAACTTTGTTCCAACTCATGAACAGAAATTTTTAGATTTTTCAGTAGATTTTTACCGCATGTGCCATAACATGCGGGTTAAAATGTTTTGGCAACAGAAAAATAAGATGGGACATTCTCTATCCAATCAATTACCCACTAATAGGGTGATAAAAAAGAGCAAATTTGATCCAAATATTTCTTGTAATGCATTAGATGTATTCCAGCACTCTGTATTAACGGAAGTTAAAAATTCATGGAATAAAGATCATAAATATATAAAATCTAATATTAGTGAGGAAGAACGTGTAGCCATTCAGGAATTAAAAAAAGATTCAGAAATAATCATAAAAAAGGCAGACAAGGGGGGTGCCACCGTTGTCATGAATAGAACACAATATTTGGAAGAAACTACTAAACAAATAAATGATGCTACTGTATATTGTAAATTAGAGAAAGACCCCACTACAGAATTCAATAAGATAATTGAATCTGTAATATAAGAAGCGTATGAGCAAGGGATCATTTCAGAGTATGAGAAAACGGCACTTGTCAACAATTCCCCAAGGGTACCTATACTTTACTTAGTTCCAAAAATCCACACATGTATGCAATCACCTCCAGGTCGTCCTATCGTATCTGGGGTAAATTCCATATTTGAATCGATAGCAAATTTTGTTGATACATTTTTGCAAAAAATGGTTAAAAGAGATACCCACAATTTGAGAGATACAGGACAATTTTTACGGAATATTGCCAATATCAAAAGTACTGAAATAACATTTTTATGTACACTGGATATAAAATCTTTGTTCACAAGTATACCTATTGAAGATGGAATGACTGCAGTTAGAGAGGCTCTTAATGAGGATAGAACACTTAGTAACCGACAGATTGCATTTGTGAAGTCCTTATTAGAAGTAATACTAAAAAAGAATTATTTCCGTTTTGGGGAAACTTACTACTTACAACTCCAAGGAACTTCGATGGGGTCTCCCATCGGACCTAGTTTCGCTAATCTATTTATGTCAGATTTAGAAAAGAAGTTCATCATTAACTCTAAATATGCACAATACCTCAAAATATGGAATAGATTTGTGGACAACGTGTTTGTCCTTTGGACAGGCACGGAGCCCCAGTTGGAGGAATTTGTCACATATATCAATAACCTTCATGATCTAATAGAATTCTCCATCACTAAAGACCATTATAGCATTGATTATTTAGATGTTAATATAATGAAGCATGGTGACATATTAAAACAACTGTCTTTTCAAAAAATACTGATAGAAATAATGTTCTCCACCGTAGAAGTTTTCATGCCCCTCAAATCTTCCAGGCTATACCAAAAGGAGAATATACCTGTGCTAGACGAATTTGTTCTGATGACGTTACATATTTGAAACAAATGTCCAAAATTACAGACAAATTTGAAAGAAGAGGCTATGATAGGGAACAATTAATAAGGACAGGTAACGAAGTATTACAGAAAAACAGACAAGAACTGCTAATTTCACATAAAAAAGAAAAAAATAATAACAGAATAGCTATGGTGAACACATACGATAGGCATGCTATGATGATCAAAAAAGTGATTAATAAGTATTGGGAATTGATGAAACACGATCCACAATATGGTAATTTATTTAAGGAACGACCATTATATGTATACCGTAAAGGTCGAACATTGGGACAAAATGTCATACACTCAGATTTAAGAAAAGGAAATCAGGATAAACAGATGAGATTGCAGACAGAAAAAAGAGGCACTTTCCCATCTTTGAATTGCCAAAATTGTAATAGCATTATCAAGGGTCCTTCCATAAACCATCCCACACAGGGTTTTCCTATTGAAATCCATGGATATCACACATGTAGTAGCAGCTCAGTCATATACCTATTAAAATGTCCGTGCGGAAAGCCATACGTTGGTCAAACAAGCAGACAAATAAGGATAAGATTAAATGAACATAGATCAGCTATTAGGTTGTACAAACAAAAGAAAGAAAAAATAGGAGATGATCAAGTAAGAAAAGAGATACAGAGTAAGTTTGAGGAAAATACAGTAGCACGGCATTTTCATGAAGCTCAGCATAGAGTATCGGAGTTGAAATGGTGCATACTAGAAAGGGTTACGGTAAATCACAAACTAATACACCTAATAACGATTTTTTAATTAAAAGAGAGATATATTAGATTGTTACATTAGATGCTCTAAGTCCAAAAGGGTTAAACGAAAAGTTAGAAATGAGAGTGTTTTTATAATATGTTTGTCTGTGTCACGGAAGAGTACAAAAGGTACGTACTCACCATACTGTGTTGGCTGACGCATTTAGAACAATTTTGCTTATTGCATGTGGATTTAGGGCCACATGTATGAAAACTGTCTAGATCTAAAATTCACTTTGTTGCCCATAGCAACCAATCAGAGCTCATAGCAACCAGAGATCCCTTTCATTTCATATAGTGCCCTTGAAAAATGAGAGGGCCGCTCTGATTGGTTGCTATGGGCTCTGATTGGTTGCTATGGGCAACAAAGTGAATTTTAGATCTAGACAGTCTTCATACATGTGGCCCTTAGTGTCACTTTTCAGATTCGATTTTACATGAGGTCTAATTCATGCCTTTTGGTTTTGGACGCATTAAAAACCATATGCGATACAATGTTTTGGGTGAGTATTGTATAAGGATTTTAGCCTTCCCCATTGATATCAATAGTAAATGTCCACATGTTTTTCACATGAAATATGAGCCAAGAATGAGTATGTTGAAAGTCATTTTACCGCCCGTCGACTTCAAAAACCATGCGGCGCAAATACACATCATATGAACTACCATAAATATTTTCTATAGAGGTCAATGGGAATTGTTTTCCTTTAGGGTATGTTCACACGGCGTGTTGGATCCGTTTTTGACTTCGTTTTGGATCCGAAAAACGCATCCAAAAGCGCTGCGTAAAACGTATCCAAAATGCATCCAACACGCATGTGCGTGTTTGGCTGCGTTTTGACTGCAGCAGGAGCGCACCCTATAGTTTTAAATAGGGCGTCTGCTGCGTCTTTTGGATCAAGAGTTGACATGACAACTCTTTGATCGGATCCGAAAAACTTATGAGAAAGACGCAATGAGACACACATCGGTGATCACTCGTCTGAACGCTGATGTGTGTTTTAGATTAAAAGCAATGTAAATCACACTGTATATTGTTAGATGCGGGTTTGGGTCCATTTAGGGTCTGAAACACAGATCCAAACACGCATCTAAAATCGGACCCAAAAATTGATCCAATACGCCGTGTGACCATCCCCTTAATGATTTAATTTAGAATCTGTGTGGAATCCAGCTACAAATTCTTGTTGTGTGGACAGAGCCTTACCATGTGCACCCATAGGTCTATGTCGGAGCTGCATGCACAATTTGTAGTTTTGTCAATTTCATTGTTTTTCATACATTTGCTAGCATGTGACACTGTCATTTGTTGGTTGCTTATGTGTCATTTTAGCCTCCTCTATATTTCATTTCACATAGACTCCTCAGCAGAACTTTACTGTGTCCCGGGGCCAAGAAACAAGACAGTTTAGCAGGATGGTATTACATCACACAAGGAAGTCTGGAAAGGAAAACAGAGCATTTCGTATAAGATACAGGGCTGTATATTCAAACTGGAAAAACCCATAAGGTTTTCAAGGACTACAATATACCATAAACCAGGCTTCCTTAACCACTTCCTCACCGGGCCGTCTACCCCTCTTCCTCACCAGGCACATTTTTATTTTTTTTTTAAGTAAATATAGGTTTCAAAACTATAAGGTTTTCTCACGCTTGGTTATTTAAATAAATTTTAGCTTTTTTTTTCCCTGACAGCTTTGTTTCTACATTAGAATTTTTATTTATTTATGTTAAATATCATGAAAATTATAAAGAAATTCCTGTTTGCTCCCAAGTTGTTTTTTTTAATACCTAAATACATTTTTATACTATGTTCCCTTTTTCCTTACAGTCGTTTTTATATACAGTACAGACCAAAAGTTTGGACACACCTTCTCATTCCAAGAGTTTTCTGTATTTTCATGACAACTGGTCTAATGTCCATTCCTTGTGTTCTCTCTTCTGCTTGTTGCCTGTTCTTAGCAGTGGTTTCCTAGCAGCTATTTTACCATGAAGGCTGCTGCACACAGTCTCCTCTTAACAGTTGTTGTAGCAAAGTGTGTGTGCTGCTAGAACTCTGTGTGGCATTGACCTGGTCTCTAATCTGAGCTGCTGTTAACCTGTGATTTCTGAGGCTGGTGACTCGGATGAACTTATCCTCCGCAGCAGAGGTGACTCTTGGTCTTCCTTTCCTGGGGCGGTCCTCATGTGAGCCAGTTTCTTTGTAGCGCTTGATGGTTTTGGCCACTGCACTTGGGGACACTTTCAATGTTTCCCCAATTTTTCGGACTGACTGACCTTCATTTCTTAAAGTAATGATGGCCACTCGCTTTTCTTTACTTAGCTGCTTTTTTTTTGCCATAATACAAATTCTAACAGTCCATTCAGCACGACTATCAGCTGTGTATCCACCTGACTTCTGAACAACACAACTGATGGTCCCAACCCCATTTATAAGGCAAGAAATCCCACTTATTAAACCTGACAGGGCGACCTGTGAAGTGACAGCCATTACAGGCGACGACCTCTTGAAGCTCATCAAGAGAATGCCAAGAGTGTGCAAAGCAGTAATCAAAGCAAAAGGTGGCTACTTTGAAGAATCGAGAATATAAGACATATTTTCAGTTGTTTCACACTTTTTGGTTAAGTATATAATTCCACATGTGTTAATTCTTAGTTTTGATGTCTTCAGTGTGAATCTACAATTTTTATAGTCATGAAAATACATAAAAATTTAGGAATAAGAAGGTGTGTCCAAACTTTTGGTCTGTACTGTAGGTGATATACTGTATAGTTTCAGGTCGTTATAGGTCACCCAGGGAGGACAAAACGTTGTGTTTTGGGACATCAATATTTTTTTTAGTCTCTTTTTATTTTTCTTTGTGTCTGTTCATATATTTTACACATTATGTCCCTGTAAAGTCAGAAAATGACCCTAAGGGCATTTTTATATGTTTTTTTTTTATGCTGATTACCCCTATAATTGAGGTTGATGTATTACCCCCCCAGGTACTGGTAGACTATGTTCACATGGTGTAATTTCTGACACGCGCTTACTCCCGCGACGCGCGTGCGGGGGGCGTCAGTCCGCCAGCCTCATAGACTGTCATTACTCATGTCACTTATCTCCCCGCACGTACAATATGATCATATTGTATGCCCGGGGAGAGGAGGCGTAATCCATAGTTCTCTATGAGAACTATGGATTACCGTAATTTCGACGCACATCTTGCTCGTACTAGAGCGCAAATATGTCGCGAAATGCGCGCCGAAATTTGCCCGTGTGAACATAGCCATAGGATACGGCCTCCAACACCAACTGTAAAGTTTATTTGGGTTTGTTAAGACTCTAAAGCTCCTGCAGTTACCGCTTTGGAGAGCAGGTCTCTTCAGTGTTATCATGAGAACCCAGAAGTGCAGAGGAGTGAGACAGGCAGGCGAGTATAACTTTTTTCTTTACTTTTCCCCACCCTTGTCCAATTTAAACATACTTTTATGGACTGAACAACCTCTTTAAAGGGGTATTCTAATCACATTGATGAGCTTTAAACATGTAGGCAATGGTAAATGAAGACTACTACCAAATACATTGCTATGCTGATTTTGCTTCCTTTCAGAGTTAGATCAGTTCTAATCTTCTGCTTGCTTAGAGAAGGTGTCCTAGGCTGCTGACTTCTCTCTCTGCTCTAGCAGTCCTAGTCAGGGTGGTGTCATCACTTCCTAGTGTGTCTTAGCAGAACAGGTGCTTGTTTATCTTTCTTACAGCTGACTCCATGCTGTCTTGGCCACGACCAGAGCTTACTCTGGTCACGTCCAACTAACCCCTTTGATGCTGTGGTCAATCAGCTAAGGAAAAGACAGAGGGGGCTCCCTCTGTCTCCACTGGCACCCCGCAACGCGATCGCGTGGTGCCTATGGCTTCTATGGCAATCCGGAAACCTAACAATGGTTTACAGGTTGCCTGTGACCTCACCAAGATGGGCATGGTGATTGACAGCTACAATACGGAGCAGTACGGTACTGTTCTGCTATGTATTGTAGCACCGAGCTAGTAGATCACGAAGTCAAGTCCCCTATGGGGGTAGGTAAAGAAATAGTAAAAAAAAAGTCTAAAAAAGTTAATAACAGAAATATAAAATAAAACACAAAGAAAGCAAAGTAGCGGCACTCACCGAACTTCCTTTCTTTCTTTTATATACAAAAAGTTCCATTGCACGCTTTCTCAAGGCATGAACTTTAGCACCACCATATCTTGAAATCTTTAAGATGATTTTACCCGGAGTACATATTGGGAAAGCTGTATGTGTGGATCTGTACCGCCCAGCATCTTGTTTCTGGTTTGGAATAAAATAAAACACGCATACCACCCTTTCCGCATTACAAGTGCCAATCGCCAAAGTACAATATTTGGTATCATCACGTGTGTAAAAACTTAGCCTATAAATCTGTCATGTTATATAACCCGCATGAATTAAAAAAAAATTACATAATTGCAATTTCTGTTCACCCCACAGCACATTAAATGGAATCAAAAGCGCTCAAAAAGTCATATAAACGGCAAAGCGGTTCCAATGAAAATGTCCGTTCGTCCCACAAAAAAACCCTTATCCAACTCCATGTACAGAAAAAAAAAGTTATGGCTACTAGACGTTAGCGTAAATAATGCTTTACATTATAAAAACACCTTTTTTTAAAAAAACAAAGTGCTATAACATAAAAATTAGGGGCCACATGTATGAACCTGTTTAGGTCTAAAAGCAATATATGGTTATGCACATCCAAAATTTGGGATGTGCATAACCATATATTGCTTTTAGTTTGAGTTTGGAGGATTGGCTGCCTCCATTTTGTTTTTTTGCACTCCATCCACCTTGACATGGTTTTTTAATCAGTGCAGTGTAACTTGTAAGCTGGTTCCTTCATTCCCTGGATTGTGGAGGTCTGAATAGGAACCAAAAGTGTAGGAATCAATAGTGTAGGACCACCTGCCTTGAGATCCCGTTGAAATTCGGAGGTGGCTTAAACAGTTTTGATCAAAAATGTGAACTGAGAATCTCAAAAAACTTTTCATATATCCTAGATAGCAGAAATAAAATTCCTATGTCCCCTTTGATAGTGCTTCAGTTTATAGTGTGCCATTGTTATTGGAATATGCCTGTTTAGGTCTAAAACTCACTTTTTTGCCCATAGTAACCTATGGGCAAAAGAGTGAGTTTTAGACCTAAACAGGTTCATACATGTGGCCCTAGGTGTCACTGTAATCGTTATCACCCCACGGAGTAAAACGTACATGCACAGTGAGCGCTGTAAAAGTACAAATATAAAACAATACCAGGATTGCTGTATTTTCTTCCCCCTGCCTCCACGAAACTGATTTAAAGGTGATAAAAAAAAGTCTTGTCCCCCAAAAAATGGTACCAATAAAAGTGTCAACTCATCCCACAAAAAACAAGCCCCTACACAGCTTCATAGACAGAAAAATAAAAAAAAAGTTCTGACTCTCAGACTATGGCGATGTCAAAAGCTGGTGTCTATTTTAAGTAAAAGTGTTTTTATTGTGTAAAAGCAGTAAAACATAACAAAATACATAATTTTGCTATTGCTGTAATCATATCGTCATTTATACCACATGGTGACCACTGTAAAATATTAAAATAAAAAACACTACAGGATGGTTGTTTGTCGTTTATCCCGCCTCCCAAAAACCTTGATTGAAATTGATTAGTGTCATGAACCCCAAAATGATTTCAATGAAAACATCAAGTCATCTTGCAAAAAACAAGTCCTGGCTGTCAGAAAAGGACGACATAAAAACGTAATATTTTACAACACATTTCTATTGTTCAAAAGTGGTAACACATAAAAATCTATATAAGATTGATATTGGTGTAATGGGACCGACCGCAGAGTAAACTTAGCCTGTCACGTATACAACCCGCCGAACGCTGTACAATTGACACCCAAACAAACACGGTCGGACCTGCAGTTTGTTTTTGTTTATGCAATTTTCCTGGCCCACTGCTAAAAAACTGTGAAAAACCTGTGCACCTAAAATGCACAATCCACTCCTAGATGAATTCCCTGAGGGGTGTTAAATCCAAAATGCGGCGACTTCTGGAAGGTTTCATCTGTTCTGCAAACGGGACTTGGCACAAGCCCAAAATCTGTGTTCCAAAAGCCAAATAGCACTCCCTCCCTTGTACCCCCTGCCATGCACCCAAACAGCAGTTTACACCCACACATAGGGTATTAATGAACTTGGTAGAAATTGCGGAACAAATTTTAATGTGCTTTTGTTCCCAGGATTACTTGTGAAAATGAAACATTTTCAGCTAAAACTGCAGATTGTTGGAAAAAATTTTTTTTATTTTCACAGCCTAACGACCATAAAAATCTGTGAAACACCTGTGGTGTCGATATACTCACTACACCCCTGGATATATTCCTTGAGGGGTGTAGTTTCCCAAACTAGGTTTTTTTAAGGGTGTTTATTAAGCTTTAGCACCTTAGGGTGTCCGCAAACCTAAAATGGCGCGTAAAAATATCCTAATGAAAATGAGACCCCAAAGTTCAGTAGGTGCTACCCCTACTCTGAGGCTTGTAGTTGAGCCAAATAGCACACTAGGGCCATATATAGGATATCTCTAAAAACGGCAGAATTGGGGGAATTGATGTTGAGTTGCATTTTTTGTTAACATCTACCGTGTTCCAGTGAATAATGGATTAAAATATGAAAATCTGCAAAAAAAATAAAACTTTGAAATTTCAGCTCCACTTTGCTTTCACTTCTGTGAAACACCTAAAGGGTTAACAAGCTTCCCAAATACTGCTTTGAATACTTTAAGGGGTGCTGTTTTTTAGATGGAGTCATTTATGGGAGTGTCCAACATACAGCCCTATCAAAGCCAACTGGACTGGTCCCTAAAAAAATTTGTGTTGCAAATTATCTTGAAAATGGGAAAAATTGCTACTAAATTTATAAGCCCCCTAAAGTCGTAATGAAAAAAATTCACAACATTGATATTTTTTACAAGTAAACAAGGACAGCATGGATCAAAGTTTATTAGTAACTTCAACCACAATGTGTCACAAGAGAACAGTCTCTGAATCACATGGATGTATCAAAAAGTTATTCCCACATAAAATGACAAGTCAGGAAGGTCAAAACTGGCTGTGGCAGTAAGGGGTTAAATTTATATTATTTTTTATAATAGCACAATAAATGCAAAATACAATCTTGTTCATGAGCAGGTGTTAGCCCCACCCACCAAAGCCTAGCCCACCCACCTGGCAGTTATTCGCATGTTTCTACCTATTCAAAGCAATAGGTTTATCAGTTGAGGTTGGCGGGGCCATCCTTAGGTGGGCGGGGTTTGAAAAAACCTGACTCTTTTCTGGCTGAAAACTGCAGATTTGAGCAGTAAATACTCTAAAACTCCAGCATCTTACAGAATAAGGGACACAGCGCTGGAAACAGCAGGTCTGACACTACCTTGTGCTGTCCTCAGCAAGGGGGCATAATCTATGTGACAGGTTCCCTTTAAACACTTCCGCAGTCTTTAAGTGAGAGGTTGAATCCCACAACAATGCCAAGAATATTACTATAAAATCCCATGTTCATCTTTTCCTTACTGCAGTAGGTTTTTTAAGTTTCACGCATTTTTTCATGCAGTTTTTATAGAATTTTTGGGGCCAAAAAAGTGTGTACTGGAACATGTAGTTTTTGATATATTATTATTATGGTACGTTTTTTTCAACCAGAAATGACGTCACCCATCACATGATTTGCATTGTGAAAATATAATACAAAAATGCTACAAAAACACAATTCCTGTGCACTTACCCTGTTTCCCCGAAAATAAGACAGTGTCTTATATTAATTTTTGCTCCTAAAGACGAACTAATACTTATTTTTAGGGGATGTCTTATTTTTCTATGAATAATAATTCACATTTATTGTTGAACAAAAAATCAACATGTATTAATATACTGTAGTGATTTCATCACAAACATCAGCAAAAGCAGCCAAACTCTGAACTGCATAAAAAAAAAAAAAAGTATACGTCTTCTTTTCGGGGGATGTTTTATGGTCGGGGAAACAGGGTAGCTGCCTGAAACAACTTTACTACTGATTATGCCACTGACCAGGGGCATTGCTAGGGTCCTAAAACATCCGGGGCTCGGTCCCTTTGTGTTTTTCTGGGTAGGGCTGGGTTCACATGACATTTTTCACGCCTCATTTTGAATGGGATGTTTTTTTTAAGAGAAAAACCTTGTGTTCCTTTTAAATAATTTTCTGCCATCCACACAGATCCGTCCATTCTCTCAGCAGTCACTGTACAGTAAAAATCACCAATGACAAATTTACTTTTTCAGAACTTCTCACCTTCATATGACAATACCCCTAAACAGTCACCAAAACATACAACTACACATGGAGCAAATATACCAGACAAGTGATTGTTACTAAAACCTCCTACAAAACCAAGACCAAAATATTACTACTTAAGGCTAAAATAATCCTGCCAGACCCTGACCAAACGGGGACCCCCACATGTGACCATCAGCTGTACACAGGCTCTGATTACATACCCCACGCCATACAGTGACCAGTTAGTGTGAGACACCAGTGTACAAGACGTGAGGACTGTATATTACCCCATACAGTGACCAGATAGTGGTAGATACTAGTTGTATGTAGATCTGCAGAAATATAAGTGATTACACGCGTTACATTTTAGTGACTCACCGGAGACGTCTTTTTGATCAGCGTCTTTTTCACTTTCCCTTTTCTTCTCATCCGGTTCACACCTTCATGCTGATTGCCCCCGGGCCCAAAGGGACTCGTCCTGAGGCTTTGGACACAAATATCTTAGAATCCTCACATTTCCAGCAACTCCTTAATTAAGGTATAGCAGTCCCCTCAGTTAGGTATATAGGGGCATGAAGCAGTATATGGGGCCACAGGCAGGTATAGGGGGCAAATG
This sequence comes from Phyllomedusa bahiana, assembly GCA_025379985.1. NCBI lineage: Eukaryota > Metazoa > Chordata > Amphibia > Anura > Hylidae > Phyllomedusa > Phyllomedusa bahiana. Next base: position 128,110 of record JAODAL010001310.1, on the reverse strand, counting down.
CAGTATATAGGGGGGCACAGGCAGTATATAGGGGGGCACAGGCAGTATTTAGGGTGGCACAGGCGTATTTGGGGGCCACAGGGTATAAGGGGCACTGAGGCAGTATAGGGGGGCACTGAGGCAGTATATGGGGCCACAGGAAGTATATGGGGGCCAAAGGCAGTATATGGGGGGCATAGGCGGGTTTTATAGGGCACAGGCAGGGATATGGGGGCCACCGGCAGGGTTTATTGGGGGCCCACCGGCAGCGGTTTTGGGGGGCACATGGAGGCATATGGGGGCCACAGGCAGGTATATAGGGCCAGGCAGGGATATGGGGGCCGCAGGCAGGCATTATGGGGGCACAGGCAGGCATTATAGGGGCCAGGCAGCATATGGGGGCCACAGGAAGGGATATGGGGGCCACAGGCAGAATATGGGGGCCACGTCAGGCATTATAGGGGCAAGGCAGCATATGGGGCCACAGGCGGGATATGGGGGCCACGGGCAGGGATATGGGGGCACAGGCAGGCCCATTATAGGGGCCAGACAGGGATATGGGGGCCACGGGCAGTATATGGGGGCCACAGGCAGTATATGGGGCCCACAGGCAGGCATTATAGGAGCACAGGCAGCCATTATAGGGGCACAGGCAGGGATATGGGGGCACAGGCAGGCGTATGGGGCCACAGGCAGGCATTATAGGGGCACAGGCAGGGATATGGGGGCCACGGGCAGTATATGGGGGCCACAGGCAGTATATGGGGGCCACAGGCAGGCATTATAGGGGCACAGGCAGGCATTATAGGGGCACAGGCAGTATATGGGGGCCACAGGCAGGCATTATAGGGGCACAGGCAGGGATATGGGGGCCACAGGCAGTATATGGGGGCCACAGGCAGGGATATGGGGGCCACAGACAGGGGTAGGGGGGCCACAGGCAGCATATGGGGGTCACAGGCAGGGATATGGGGGCCACAGACAGTGGTATGGGGGCCACAGGCAGGCATTATAGGGGCACAGGCAGGGATATGGGGGCCACAGGCAGTGGTATGGGGCCACAGGCAGTATATGGGGGCCACAGACAGGGGTAGGGGGCCACAGGCAGGCAGTATAGGGGCACTGAGGCAGGTAAACGCTTTAAAAATAACAACATTAATACTCACCTTAACCATACATGCCAACTCTCCCGTTTATGGCGGGGGGGTCCCGATATTTGGGGTCCCCTCCCGCCCTTCCGGGGGAGCTGGCATTCCTCCCGCCGCCAGCAGGCGGCGGGGGTTCTTTAAATGACCACGGCGCCGGAGTAGCGCTGGTTTCGCTACTCTGGCGCCCGGTCCGTTCCCACAGGGGGTGAAGCGGGCGCTGCGCCTGCTTCACCCGCCCGGAGTCTCGCTGAGCAGGGGGGAGGCAGGGGGATGCTCCCTCCTGCCTCTCCCCCTGTATGTCCGGCGCCGCTGTGCGCCGAACCACACATGTCAGCGTCACAGAGGAAGTGAGCGCGGCTGCTCTCACTTCCCTGTGACGCTGGGAGATCGGGTCGGGAGTGGCCCCTCTGCAGGAGCCTGGTCAGGTAAGTGGATTTTATTATTTTATTTTTATTCGTTTTAGGGGGGCCCCTGTCTGGCTACAATGGGGGTCTACCTGGCTACAATGGGGAGGTCTACCTGGTACAATGGGGGCAATACCCGGCAACAGAGGGGGCACTACCTGGCTAACAAACGGGGGCACTACCTGGAAACAATGAGGGCACTACCTGGCTAACAATGGGGGCACTACCTGGCTACAATGGGGGGGGGCAATACCTGGCTACAATGGGGGGGGCATACCTGGCTACAATGGGGGGCACTACCTGGCAACAAAGGAGGCACTACCTGGCTAAAATTGGGGGGCAAATACCTGGTAAAAAGGGGGGGGGCACTACTTTGGGTACAATGGGGGGGGGGCACTACCTGGCCACAATGGGGGGGGCACTGCCTGGCTACAATGGTGGGGGCATACTGGCAACAGAGAGGGCACTACCTGGCTAAAAATGGGGGGGGGCACTACCTGGCTACAATGGGGGGGGCACTACCTGGCTACAATGGGGGGCACTACCTGGCTACAATGGGGGCACTACCTGGCTACTAATGGAGGCACTACCTGGCTACTAAAGTGGGACTACCTGGCTACTAAAGTGGGCAAATACCTGGCAACATTTGGGGGCACTACCTGGCTAACAATGGGGGCACTACCCCGGCTAACAATGGGGGCACTACCTGGCTACAGAGGGGGCACTACTGGCAAACAATGGGGCATCTACCTGGCAACAGAGGGGGCACTACCTGGGGAAAACAATGGGGCATCTACTGGCCAACGAGGGGCCTACCTGGAAAACAATGGGGGCATCTACCTGGCAAACAATGGGGCCCTACATGCAACCAATGGGGGCACTTTCCTGGCAAAACAATGGGGGCACTACCTGGCTACCACTGGGGGGTATCTACCTGGCTACAAATATGGCTCTACCTGGCTACAGAGAGGGCATCTATTTGGCTACAAGGGGGCATCTACCTGCCTGTAAGGGGCACTACCTAGTTATGGAGGGCTACTACCTGGCTATAAGGGCATCTACCTGGCTTTCTTCCAAAGCCGTTTTGCAGTTAGGTGGAGTAGGTGTGGCTTTTGAAGGGGCGTGGCATACCATCAAGATGGGCGTGGTCATGCGCACGGCGTGGTCGGGCGCACGGCCTATGACGCGCTGTGCGCCCGAGAACAGGCAGCGTCGCGATGACGTGATGTCATCATGACGCTGCCGGCTGAGGCTCACGGGGCCGCGCGCGGGTCCTCAGCGCTGTGAGGACCTGGCGGCCTCTCGGTGTCGAACCTGCGGGTCCGACACTGTCTGCGGGGCAGGGAGCGCTCGCTCTCTGCTCCGCAGAAGCCCGCGGCTGTGTGTGCGTCCCGCGGACGCACATGCAGCTAAAGGGGCCCAGTCGGTGCTCCAGGCCCAGGGCAGAGGCCTGGAGCCCGGGAGACTCGGGGCACAGGGTGTTTTATTCGGGGCCCGAGCCCCGAATAAAACAGCCTAGCGACGCCCCTGCCACTGACCCTAAGTAAGCACATAAAAAATGTCAGTAGTGTGTTTCATATTTACCTATTGACTAACAGCGAACATCTGTCTGCTGCAGTTTTAGACAAAATATGCTGCCCTATGTGAGAGCACGATGTGATAGAGGAGGAGAAGCTGAGCTCTGTGATATATAGGGTTATATGATAGAGGGGAGAAGCTGAGCTCTAAGTTATATAGTGTTATATGATAGGGGGAGGAGAAGCTGAGCCCTGTGATATATACGGTAGGATTATATGATAGAGGAGCGGAGCTGAGCTCTGTGATATAGGGTTATATGATAGAGGAGAGGAGCTGAGCTCTGTGATATAGGGTTATATGATAGAGGGGGGAGGAAGCTGAGCCTGTGATATATAGGGTTATATGATAGAGGAGAGGAGCTGAGCTCTGTGAATATGGGGGTTATATGATAGAGGAGAGAAGCTGAGTCCTGTGATATATAGGGTTATGTGATAGAAGAGAGGAGCTGAGCTCTGAGTTATATAGGGTTATATGATAGAGGGAGAGAAGCTGAGCCCTGTGATATATACGGTAGGATTATATGATAGAGGAGAGGAGCTGAGCTCTGTGATATATAGTGTTATATGATAGAGGAGAGGAGCTGAGCTCTGTGTTTATATAGGGTTATCTGATAGAGGGAGAGAAGCTGAGCCCTGTGATATATAGGGTTATATCAGAGGAGAGAAGCTGAGCTCTGTGACATATAGGGTTATATGATAGAGGGAGAGAAGCTGAGTCCTGTGATATATAGGGTTATGTGATAGAAGAGAGGAGCTGAGCTCTGTGATATATAGGGTTATATGTAGAGGGAGAGGAGCTGAGCTCTGTGATTAATATGGGTTTTATATGATAGAGGATAGAAGCTGAGCTCTGTGATATATAGGGTTATATGATAGTGGGAGAAAAGCTGTGCTCTGTGATATATAGGGTTATATGATAGAGGAGAGAAGCGGAGCTGAGCTCTTTGATATAGGGTTATATGATAGAGGAGAGGAGCTGAGCTCTGTGATATATATAGGGTTATATGATAGAGGGAGAGAAGCTGAGCTCTGTGATATATAGGGTTATATGATAGAGGAGAGAAGCTGAGCTCTGTGATATATAGGGTTATATGATAGAGGAGAGAAGCTGAGCTCTGTGATATATAGGGTTATATATGTTTAGAGGAGAGGAGTGGCTCTGTGATATATAGGGTTATTATGATAGGGGAGAGAAGCTGAGCTCTGTGATATATAGGGTTATTTTGTTTTAGAGAAGTGAGCTTGTTATATATAGGGTTATATGATAGAGGAGAGAAGCTGAGCACTGTGGTATATAGTATTATATGATAGAGGAGAGAAGTAGAGCTCTGTCATATTTAGGGTTTTATATGATAGAGGAGAGACGTAGAGTCTGTCATATATAGGGTTATATGATAGAGGAGAGAAGTAGAGCTCTGTCATATATAGGGTTATATGATAGAGGAGAGAAGTAGAGCTCTGTCATATATAGGGTTATATGATAGAGGAGAGAAGTAGAGCTCTGTCATATATAGGGTTATATGATAGAGGAGAGAAGTAGAGCTCTGTCATATATAGGGTTATATGATAGAGGAGAGAAGTAGAGCTCTGTCATATATAGGGTTATATGATAGAGGAGAGAAGTAGAGCTCTGTCATATATAGGGTTATATAGAACAAAGGAAATGCTGTAAAAACAAAATGGGAAACGCCAGGAAGCGCAATACCAGTGCAGCCAAATTATTAAATATTTTGCAGAAAATATTGTGAGATTTTGAGCTCACCAGATGGGGTTGTACTGATGACCGTACAAAGCATCTTATAGAACAAGAAGGTATATCGTTGGGGTCTACACTTTCAAAAGCACGGTCAGGAGTTTGCACTTCTACTCCACCGGTTTAAATCACAAATAAAGGGTGGAATGAGGAAATCTATTTGTCGCTACAGTATCCGATTATGAGAATATCAGCCTTAGTAGGATTATAAATTGATTTTTATAGAAAAATGCTTATATGAGGAAAAAACTGTTACCTAATATATAAAAAGAAGTAGGATTTATTAGACAACCCTGGAGTGGTCCTTTAAGGTGGTAATGCAATTTAACCCCTTCTTGCATCTGAACATACATGTATTTTGATGGTGATCTTCACTAGATTAACAGCAATAGTGGCCAGGTTGGAGACGGCTTTCTTCCCGTTCATTTAACCCTTTCTATGACAAATAATAGCCTGAAACCTAATGCTCAAATTGCCTTTGCTGGAGAAGTAGAAGTTCTGTAAGATTTTTCTACAAGACATATTCCGATTCCCACATGGTGCACCATGACTGGCGGTAGTCCCCGGCGCCGCCGCTATCCGCCGCCACCGCCGATCGTTAGGGTCCTAAGCCGCTACCAGTCGCTAAGCTATCGGCTTAGGGGCTTAGGACCTTGGCGACGGCAGGTGGTGGGGACTAACTGTATGTGCATCCGCGGATCACCTACAGTTAGATGCTTGGTGGAGCAGGAGACGCTCAGCGAAGTACTATGTGGCCGCAGGCAGGATGCGGCTCGTGCAGGGCCGGGATTGCCACGGGCGGTGTGCGCTTCTTCACGCTGCCGCGCGCGGCACTGGTGACGTCACGCCGCTGAAGAGATAATGACGGAGCAGCGACAGCGACAGCGGAAGGGAGCGAGGTCAGAGGTAAGTGTGTCAGAGGTATTACTTTTAATTAGCGCTATTCATGCTGGGGTACATTATTACTTGTTATATGTGCGGGAGGGGTGTATTATCTCTATTGTTATATGTGCAGGGAGGGATCTATCATCTATGTTATATGTGCAGGGGGGCTATTATCTATTGTTATAGTGCTGGGAGGGGGGACTATTATCTATTGTTATATGTGCAGGGAGCGGGGCTATTTCTTCTTTGTTATGTGCTAGGGGAGGGGGCTGTTCTCTATTGTTATATAAGTGCAGGGAAGGGGGCTATTATCTATTTTTATATGTGCAGGGAGGGGGGCTATTATCTATTGTTATTATGGTGCAGGAGGGGGGGCTTTTATTCTATTGTATATGTGCTGGGAGGGGGGCTGTTATCTATTGTTATATGGTGCAGGTGGGGGGCTGTTATATATCTGTTATAGTGCAGGGAGGGGGGCTATTATCTTACTGTTTATATGTGCAGGGAGGGGGGCTATTATCTTCACTGTTATATGTGCAGGGAGGGGGCTATATCTACTATTAGTTGGTCTGCAGGGAGGGGGGCTATTATGTACTGTGATATGTGCAGGGAGGGGGGCGTATTATCGTATTGTTATGATGTGCAGGGAGGGGGGGCTATTATCTATTAGTTATATGTGAGGGGTAGAGGGCTCAGGTAGCTCATTGTATATGTGCAAGAGGAGGGGGGGGCTCTTTATTAATGTTAGATGTGGCAGGGAGGGCGGGAGTATTAAGCTGTGTTACGGATGGCAGGAGAGGGCTATTATCTATTGTTATATGTGCAGGGAGGGGGGCTATTATCATACTGGTTATTTGTGCAGGGTGGGGGGCTTTTATCTATTGTTATTTGTGCAGGGGGTGATAGTTATCTATTGTTATATGTGCTGGGAGGGGGGCTTATGTTCTTTTGTTTTTTGTGATGGGAGGGGGGACCTGAATTTTAATTGTTATTTGTGCAGGGAGGGGGGATATTATCTATTAGTGTTATGTGTTGCAGGGAGGGGGCTAGTTATTCTACTGTTTGAGGTGCTAGGAGGGGGGATATTATTCTTTGTTATATTTGCAGGGGGGGTATTATATATTGTTATATGTGCAGGGAGGGGGGCGATTATCTATGCGTGTGAGGTGCAGGGAGGGGGCTATTATCTATCTGTTATATCGTTGCTGGGAGCGGGGCTATCATCTACTATTATATGTGCAGGGAGGGGGGCTGTTATATACTGTTATAGGTGCAGGGAGGGGGGATGTGATCGATTGTTTTGTGCTGGGTGGGGCCTATGATCTACTGTATATGGCAGGGCGGGGCAGTTTTTGCTTCTGGTAGTTGTGAGGGAGGGGGGGTATGTTCTATTGTTTATGTGCAGGGAGGGGGGCTATATCTCTATTTTATATGTCAGGGAGGGGAGGCTATTATCTATATTATATGTGCAGGGGATGGGGGGTTTGTTATCTTCTGTTATATTAGGCTGCCAGGTGAGGGGGGCCTGGTTATTATTGTTATATGTGCAGGGAGGTGGGCCTATTATGTAATTTTATATGGTGCAGGGATGGGGCGGCTAATTAGCGTTTTGTTATATGTTGCAGGAGGGGGGCTATTATCCTATTGTTTTATGTTGCAGGGAGGGGGCTGTTATTATGTTATATGTGCTGGGATGGGGGCTCTTATCTATGTTCTAATGTGAGGGAGGGGGGTATTAATCTTTGTTATATTTGCAGGGAGGGGGGGGTATTATATACTGTACTCATACTGCTGCAGGGAGGGGGAGCTATTATTCCAACTGTCATTTGTGCAGGGATGGGGTTTAATTTTTTTATCTATTGTTATCATGTGCAGGGAGGGGGGCTATTATTATTAGATAGTGCAGGGAGGAGCTTAATCTACTACATATGTGCTGTGGAGGCTGTATAAACTACCTAAATGTGCTGTGTGGCCTATATTACTACATATGTGCTGTGAGGCCTATAAGAATCTATTATACCTGCTGTGGGGACCCTAAACTGCTATATACCTGCTGGGGGACCCTAAACTGCTATATATGTGGGGACATAAAACTGCTATCATTCCTGGGGGGGACCTAAATGCCCTTTATACCTGCTGGGGACCTTAAACCTGCTATATTACTGGCTTATCCATTGTGTTATGGGGGAGTCATCTATAACTTGCCTTTATACCTGCTGGGGGACATTTAAACTAACACCTAACTACTGGGAGATTAGAAAGTATATAACAACCTACTAGAGGACGTAATAATTATGGGGGGACCCTTTCCACCTTCACTGGGGGGACAATAATTTAACAGGTGTGAAGTCGCTAACAGTCGTTTAAGCCGTTGTTAAGGCTTTCAACGACAAGTACAGTTGTAAGGAGTTAGCAATGGACTCCGCGGATCTCAGTCGGTTTGTTTATGCCTGAGTTGTTAAAGGCCTCAAGTCGATTGATTAAGACCCTTAGCGCAATCGACTCGGGGATCTAATGGGATGGTGCCTGCGACATGAGCACGTTTCTAAGATGAACTTTGTTTTCAGTTTTTTTTTACTATTCTCAAATCCAGCTTTTTTGTAAAATGATGGAATAACCCTTTCAAAGGGGTTTTGCCAGGAGTTTCTCATTTTCTACTCTGCATCCAGCTCTTCAGCTTGTGTGCGTAGAAGGGGGCGTGTGTGATTTGTATTGATTGCATAAGTCATGTGAACCCAGCAGGATGCACATAACCATTGCCATTCTCTTCTGTAGTGTCATGAAAGGTCGTTTCCTGTAAAGATGTGAGTAGCTGAGAGGTAAGTTTTTGCACTCCTAGGTTTCACATTCCCTGCAGGACAAACCTGTGTTTTTATTTCTATTTATCAATGCACAGTCCTCATTGAGAGTTTCTTTTTACTTATGTTTGCACTGTTTGACTATTTTACCTAGGGGAGACAGAGGGTCGGGTTTGTTAAGAATGACGCCACGTGGGGTTTGATACACTCGTAGCTGCCTGAGGGAGAGGTTGAAGTCCTGAGACCTGTGCGGCTCCAGGATGAGGAGCACTCAAGCCATGGTCTTATCGCCCTGGAGACGAGCTGTAAACAATCGGATCACTATGGACAGCTTAATACAAAAACGGTCCAGAATTTTTAATAATGATGAATGGGGAAAATTTTTGTTATTTCATTTGCAAGCTTCCCACATCAATTTTACTTTGTGGCAAAACCCCCACTGTTGCAGAGTGTAGATTGTAATAACAGCTGCCAGTATTCACAAAATGGCAGTGCCCTACCTAAGGTCTATGATGTATTAGGCCAGTGCACAGGAAGGAGTTTCGTTTTTGCACAGTAGTTTATAAGATAGAAGTGGGTCTCTGGTTCTAAGCGATTTTTTTAAATCCACTCCTATGGGCCCGTATATGTTTAGAATAGGGATGTTCATACGGCTGTTGATCCGATTTTTTGGGTTTTGAAAAAAAACATCCAAAAACGCTGTGCAAAAATTTCATCCCAAAACACAGCTGCGCCCTTGGATGTGTTTTTGGTGAGCAAGGATCGCACCCTTATTTTTTAGGGGGTTTGCTGCATCAAACGGATCAAGAATTGTGTCAAATTTTTTGAACGGTCCAAAGAGCATCAAAAGAAGCAATAAAAACCCTACAACTGAACGCCAATGCGGTTTTTAAAAGGAAACAAGTAAAATCACCTGCACAGTGTTAGGGTTGTTCAATGGCTTATTTTCGGGGTACAGTACGCCCCGCAAATTTCCCGGGGCTTTTGGGGGTCCCGCGAATTGGCGCACCCCGACCCCCCCCCGGCCCATAGACAACATTACCACGGGTGAATAAATGACATGTCCTTTCTCCCCGCCCGGACAAAACGTCGTATTGTAACGCGGGGGGAGGAGAACTATGGAACTGTGGTTCCGTAATAATAGGGCGCTTTTCGCTTATTTAAAACGCATAGGTTCGCAAAACTGGGGAATTGCGCCCCAAAAAAAACGCCCGGGGAACTTACCCTAAGATGCTTTTTTTTGGTCCATTTACTAAAAAGGATCCCAAAAACGGACCAGCACGCCTTGTGAAACAAAACCCCCCTAAACAGGTTCAGGGCGTCTGAACAATCTAGTTCTGTGAGAAATCAGCTGTGGCCAGAAATTTCACAATCACTTATTGTTATAATTATTCATATTTCTTTTCCTTTTTTTGACAACCCAAAAAATTCCCATCTTTCACAAGAGGAAACCTCGCTCACAGAGTGGTAATGGAAAAAACAAACAAAATGTGCACAACTTTACTCAGCAATTCTGCCATCAGTGCGCCAAAACTTTAGGCTGCCGTGCGCCAAAACCACCTTGGCACAAGTCTAGCAAGCTTAAGGGTTTTTTAGACGGCTTTAAAAGCGGTGGCCATAAAAAAGCCTTTTCTTATGCAAATGCAAATGATGGGGCTCGCAAGCTCGTAATTTCAAAGTGTAGATGCCGCGCAATGCAGTGAAGCGGATTTCTGCCTCATATACATTTGTATTTTGCAGCGTGTACAGTACAGTACCGAGAAAAATAGGGGGTTAAAACATTGTGCTAAATTTTTTAAAAGGGCTTTTTTTCAGCTTTTTTAATATGTTTTTCAGCACCATATACGCGTTGAAATAGGTGTCAAAATCCGTCGTGTGAACATACATTAAGGCTATAGTCACACGCCGTGTTTTTCCTACAGAAAAATGCACCATGTAATATGAATCAGGATTAAAGGAAGACCTGGGAAATTTCTGGTGCTATTTCACTTATTTTATCGGAAATTTCAATAGGAGAATTGCTGGTTCTAGTCATAAATAAAGCAAGGTTCACCGTTGGTCCCTTTTCTGGTACATTTGGATCCGGACGCTTTATAAAAAAATAAACAGTGAAAATCCTGGTCACTTTAGGACTATGTTTGCTCTGAACGTAAGGTCTTTCTGTGCTGGCCAAAAAAGCACAGTTGACCACAGAAAGCATTAATGTTCAGAAATGGAGCAAATGATGTCCAAAAGTGACCAGGTTGGCGCTGTTGTTCCCTATCGATGCGTCACTAGATCCATTGGGATACCTGAAAAAGAAAGCCATAACAGAAGTCCCGAACAGGACCCCAGGCACAATGTGAACCAGCCTAATTGACCAAAAGACTTGTTTTTTAACACCACACAGGTTTGGATGCAGTCAGATGAGTGGCGCCAGCTGGTGGGAAAGGGGTAAACAGGCAGTTGGCGTTTACCAGGGTATTTGTGGCCTGTATACTGTAATAAAGAAGTTGTAGATAGCCTATTTCTATTAGGGGAATCTGTGGCTGACAGACTATTATCAGGTGTATTAGGCTGAACACTGTCATAAAGTTTGTTTCTGGGGCCCTTATTTGGGAGTCTATAAGGGGAAATTTTTTTGTGAGGGACCTGTGGCTGGCATATTGTTATGGGGGTCTGCATGAATATTTTTATGGGGGTCTTGGGGCTTCTTTTTGGGGGTCTGTCAGTGGCATATTGTTATGGGGATCTGTGGCCGGCACATTATTATGGGGGTCTGTCAGTGACATATTGTTATAGGGATCTGTGGATCTCACATTATTAGGGGGTTGTCGGGCATTGTTAGGGGATCTGTGGCTAGATATTATTATGGGGGGCTGTCAGTGGATATTTTTTTGGGGATCTGTGGCCCCGGGACATTATTTTGGGGGTCTGTCGTGACAATTGTTTTGGGGGTCTGTCGGACTATTGTAATGGGGGTCGTGGCCGGCAATTTTTATTGGGGTCTTCAGTGACATATGTTATGGGGTCTGCAGTGGATATTGTTATGGGGGTCTTGGCGGACAAAAGGGGGTCTGTCAGGGCTATTTTATGGGATCTGTGGCCGCACATTATTATGGGGTCTGTCCAGTGAATTTTTATGGGTCTGTCAGGAAAATTATTATGGGTATCTGTGGTTTGGATTAACATTATTATGGGGGTCTGTCAGTGGCATATTGTTATGGGGATCTGTGGCCAGCACATTATTATGGGGGTCTGTCAGTGGCACATTATTATGGGGGTCTGTCAGTGACATATTGTTATGTGGGATCTGTAGCTGGCACACTGTTATCACGGATCTGTCATATACATATTGATATAGATTACAACACAAGTAAAAAGACAATCTACACCAGCAGAAACTATCTAACAGCAAATACCACAAGGTACATGAAAACCCTCACTAGTGTGATAATAAAAGTAAATACATTTTATTAATTACTATAAAAACATAATAATAATGCACCTGCGTATACAACTGGGGAAAGGAAGATGGGAGGAGTAGTCAAATCTGGGTAAAAAGGGGTTAGTCGACTTGAGACAAAGGCAATAACATGCACATGTATAAAACATCACATAGGGAGGATGATATATGGCTCAATATAATGTCTATAACTTAGATATTCAGATATTCACCATGATAACAATAATAACAAGTGCGTGGAATAAGAGCTAAAATCCCATATGTAATGTGAACAAGCTATGTAAATCAAGTAACAGGCAGTCTACAAATGCTCAAAGAGGTAATATCACAGTATATGTGCATTGCAAAATATATCACATAGTATAATTACCCTGGAATGTGACCGCAACCACCAACACCACAGGACAGGGCAGTCCTGACACGCGTTTCACGCAAGCATCTTCCAGGGAACTGTTTTTATGGTAATTAATAAAATGTATTAACTTTTATTATTACATATGTGTGGTTATTTATGTACCTTGTGGTCTTTGCATATTGTTGTAGGAAAACTGATATATTGTGATTAGACGTATTTGGCTTGTAAATTGTTATAAGGGATTTGTCATAAAGCCAAATAAATGTGCTCAGCTGTACTGGAAATGCAAATTGAAGTGAACAGAGAGATGTATGTCTGTATCCACGAACTGCAGAACAAATATGGACGCGGGATGACGGGACTCTGGACCATCAGACATTTATGGCATATCCTGTGAACATGTCATAAGTATTCAAGATAGGAATAACTCTACAAAGGAATCATACAGGAGTAAAAATACATGGCTGTTTCCTTCATAGATACAAGTCCATGGGTTGTGTCCATTTCAGGTTGTTTCTTTTAGGGTATGTTCACACGGCGTACTTTCGGCGCGCATGAGCCGCGTATTTGCGCTTTAATACGGGCGAGATGCGCGCCAAAATTATGGTAATCCATAGTTCTCATAGAGAACTATGGATTGCGCTTCCTTTCCCCGCTCGTACAATACGTTCGTATTGTACACGCGGGGAGAGTAATGCATGTCTATGGGGCTGGCGGGCTGAAGCCCCCACCCCCCGCGCGCCTCGGGAGTACGCGCTGATCACTGCGAGCTCCCGAAGCACACGATATATTGCGGCGCATACTGTACGTGCCGCAATACATCCTGTGAATATAGCCTTAAGGTAAATGGGGCTGAACTGCAATACCATGCACAATCTGTAGACAGGTGTGGTGCTGTTTTTTGAAGCAGAAAGCCAAGTTTTTCTTATAATGGACAAACCCTTTAGCTGGTTTTGTAAAACAGAGCAGTTATTAATATAGCAACCGTGGGTAGAAAGTCAACTGATGATGTAACTTGTGGTTTTCTGACTCTTGCACAATCAGCTAAGCAGTCACTCTTGCTGCAGTGTAGCGGTCACCTATGTCACACACCCTGTAAGACACATGGCCGCAGGCCAAACACAACCAGAAGTTTCCATAAGGGTCTTGTAAACTGTGATGTCAGAAGTGAGATATAAAGCTGCACAGGATCCGACACATGATGCTGCTACGTTCGGACAGATTTGTGTTCTGGGCTTGGATAGACGATCACAATATCTATCATGGGTTGTGAAATTACACTTTTTCTCATGAAAAGTTTTGAGCTTCAAATTTGGGTCACACCGGTTCGGCCTGATATGAAAATCAATGGTGTGAACTCCAATCTTGAATTGAATGATGTACTTCCTTCTTTCTGTTTGGAAAAAGGCTGCGGTTTTTGAAAAAAATTTTTCGTGATCAAAGCCCCAAAGCCCAATGCCCGCCCCCGGCCTGACCGGGAAATCTGAAAAAAATGAAAATTCCCTATGAGCTTGTTCCCCATATTTTTTGCTGGGGTAAAAAAAAGCTTTGGTGGCTTTTGGGGACTCCTTTAAATAATCCCCAAATGAAAAATTCCGTTTGCAATTTAAATTTTGGCTTTTTGCGACGATAAAAAGCTCTGAAAAAGTAATCAACACAAAGAGGAAAATTGTTTTATTAAAAGGGGATCGGGATAAGGGGGGAAACCGGGGCGGGGAAAAGGGCCAGTTGGGGTTTTTAAAAAAGTAAATGCAAGGTTTTGCACAGGGGGAAGGAAAAACCCCTTTTCATGTTTTACATGTTAATGGAAAAACCCGGGGAAACCCCCCCCCCCCCCCCAATGGGACGGGAGAAGGCCTTGGGAACCCTGGGGGAAAAGAAAATTTAAATTTTTTGCAACCGGGAGCAGGCACCCGGGCTCCCAAAAGGCAAATAGGACCCCATGGGGTGATTATAAGGGGTAGAGCCCCATGAGGAGAACATTATTCCCCCAAAATTTTTACAAGTCACTGGTTGACCACACAGGGAATTTTGGGTGGACAGTTTTGGGCCCCCAGTGCACGGGAAAGACTTGTAGAGCTTGAAAAGGTACAAAGGCGTCAAAAAAAAATTTTAATAAAAGGGAAATGGTGGACTGCAAAAACCAAAGAAAGTTTGCAAAAATTGGGGGTTATTTTTTTTTAGAGAAAAGACGGCTTCGGGGGGACATAATAAATATGTATAAATATATTAACGGTCAATATAGAAATCTCTCCCAGGATATATCGATACCCAGAACTGTATCCAGCACAAGGGGCGTCCTCTACGTCTAGAGAAAAGAAGGTTTATACAAAAACATAGAAAGGGATTCTTTACTGTAAGAGCAGTGAGACTGTGGAACTCTCTGCCAGAGGAACTTGTCATAGTGACTTCATTAACTAACTCAAAAAGAGTCTGGATGCATTTCTGGATGTAATAATATAACAGGTTATAGTGACCAGAATTCTGAAGAAGGGTCTGGATGCATTTCTGGATGTAATAATATAACAAGTTATAGTGGGCCAGGATTCTGGAGAAGGGTACTGGATTACATTTCTAGATGTAATAAAAGAAACAAGTTATAGTGACCCGGGGTTTTGGAGAAGGGGCTGGATACATTTCTAGATGTAAAAATATAACAAGTTATAGTGACCAGGATTTGGAGAAGGGTCTGGAACATTTCTAGATGTATAATATAACAAGTTATAAATGACAGGATTCTGGGAGGGTCTGGATGCATTTCTAGATGTCCTAATATAACAAGTTATAGTGACCAGGATTCTGGAGAAGGGGCTGGATACATTTTAGAGTGTAATAATAAAAAACAAGTTATAGTGACCAGGAATCTGGAGAAGGGTTGGGATTCATTTCTAGATGTAATAATGTAACAAGTTATAGTGACCAGGGTTCCGGAGAAGGGTCTGGCTACATTTCTAGATGTAAATAATATAACAAGTTATAGTGACCAGGATTTTGGAGAAGGGTCTGGATATATTTCAGATGTTTAAAAATATAACAAGTTCTGTGACCGGATTCTGGAGAAGGGTCTGGAAAATTTCTAGATGTAATAATAGAACAAGTTATAGTGACCAGGATTCTGAGAAGGGTCTGGATACAATTTCTAGATGTAATAATGTAACAAGTTATAGTGACCAGGATTCTGGAGAAGGGTTGGAATATTTCTAGATGTAATAATTTTAACAAGTTCTAGTGACCAGGATTTGGAGAGGGTCTGGATACAAATTTCTAGATGTAATAATATAACAAGTTCTAGTGACCGGGATTTGGAGAAGAGTCTGGATACAATCTAGATGTAATAAAGTTTAAAAAGTTCTAGTGACCAGGATTCTGGAGATAGGGTTGGATACATTTCTAGATGTAATAAATAACAAGTTTATAGTGACCGGGGTTCTGGAGAAGGGTCTGGATACATTTCCAGATGTAATAATAGAACAAGTTATAGTGACCGGATTCTGGAGAAGTCTGGATACATTTCTAGATGTAAAATGTAACAAGTTTTAGTGACACCGGATTCTGGAGAAGGATCTGGATAATTTCTAGATGTAATAATTAAAAGTTTAAGTGACCAGGATTGGAGAAGGTTGGATATATTTCTAGATGTAATAATATAACAAGTTTTAGTTTACCGGGATTCTGGAGAAGAGTCTGGTACATTTCTTGATGTAATAAAATTTTAAAAAGTTATAGTGACCAGGATTCTGGAGAAGGGTCTGGGTACATTTCTAGATGTAATAATAAACAAGTTATAGTGACCAGGATTCTGGAGAAGGTCTGGATACATTTCTAGATGTAATAAATAGAACAAGTTATAGTGACCAGGATTTTGGAGAAGGGTCTGGATACATTTCTAGATGTAATAATAGAACAAGTTTAGGATTCTGGAGAAGGGTCTGGATACATTTCTAGATGTAATAATGTAACAAGGTATAGTGACCAGGATTCTGGAAAGGGTCTGGAATTTTTTCTAGATGTAATAATATAAAAGTTTAGTGACGGGATTCTGGAGAAGAGTCTGGATACATTTCTAGATGTAATAATAAAACAAGTTATAGTTACCAGGATTCTGGAAAAGGGTCTGGATATATTTCTAGATGTAATAATATAACAAGTTTTAGTGACCGGGAATTTTGGAAAGATTGGAATACATTTCTTAAGTTAATAAATAAAACAAGTTATAGTGACGGGATTCTGGAGAAGGTCTGGATACATTTCTAGATGAAATAATGTAACAAGTTATAGTGACAGGATTCTGGAGAAGGGTTGGATACATTTCTAGATGTAATAATAGAACAAGTTAAAAGTGACCGGATTCTGGGAAGGGTCTGGATACAAATTTCCTAGATGTAAAAAATAAAAACAAGTTATAGTGACCGGGGTTCTGGAGAAGGGTCTGGATACATTTCTGATGTAATAATTAACAAGTTATAGTGACCGGATTCTGGAGAAGGTCTGGATACATTTCTAATGTAATAATAGAACAAGTTATAGTGACCGGGGTTCTGGAGAAGGTCTGGATACATTTCTAGATGTAATAATGTAACAAGTTATAGTGACCGGATTCTGGAGAAGGTCTGGATACATTTCTAGATGTAAAAAATATAAGAAGGGTCTGGATACATTTCTAGATGTAATAATAGAACAAGTTATATGACCGGGATTCTGGAGAAGGGTCTGGATTTCATTTCTGATGTAATTATAATAAGTTATAGGATTCTGGAGAAGGGTCTGGATACATTTCTAGATGTAATAATAAGTTATAGGATTCTGGAGAAGGGTCTGGATGCATTTCTAGATGTAATAATAAGTTATAGGATTCTGGAGAAGGGTCTGGATACATTTCTAGATGTAATAATAAGTTATAGGATTCTGGAGAAGGGTCTGGATATATTTCTAGATGTAATAATGTAACAAGTTATAGTGACCAGGATTCTGGAGAAGGGTCTGGATACATTTCTAGATGTAATAATAGAACAAGTTATAGGATTCTGGAGAAGGGTCGCTTCTCCAGGGATTTATTCTGTCAGATTGGAGTCAGGAAGGAATTTTTTTCCCTTAAATGTGAACAATTGGCTTCTACCTCATTGGGTTTTTTGCTTTCCTCTGGATCAACACTACAGGACACTGGATGGGCGTCTATCTTTTTTTGGCCTTACAAACTGTGTAACTATGTAACTAAATGGAAGGTTGAAGTAGTATTCACATATGGAGTCGGTGTCATTCACAGGAAATGGAGATTAGGCCACACATTATTATTATTAATTTTAAAGCGCCATTGATTCCAGGGCGCTGTACATTCGAGGGGGTTACATACATTACATATAGTCAAACAAGTACAATGGTGATGACTAATGACTAATAACTGGTACAGAGGGAGAGAGGTCCCTGCCTGTGAGGGCTTACAATGTACAAGGGAGGAGGAAAGAGAAGGTGCAGGGCAGACATGTTTGTGGGAGGTGTAGGGGCAGTGGGGTTATTGTAGGTTATAGGCTATCCTGAAGAGATGAGTTATCAGGTTTCTTTTGAACCCGGTGAAGGTGGAGGAGAGTCTGAGGTGTAGGGGCAGTGAGTTCCCGAGTGTGGGGGAAGCATGGGAGGAGTCTTGGAGACGGTTGTGTGGCTTTCTACATTCACCTTATGTAATGTATAATGTAATTGGTCCATCTCACCGGCATCTTGTGGATGTTTAAACACACGGAAAGATGGACAGACTCCTCCGTGTGGAACAGATGTAGATAAAAAAGTTTTTAAATCCAGTGTCTATAAAAACTTTTAAATATTGATTGCAAAAAATCCATACAGTGCATAGAATAAAAAGAAAAATTGCTTAAAGGGGTTGTCTCATCTCAAAGTTTCATAGGAGGCATGAAATATTGAAATGAAAGAATGCTGCTTTGCTCTGTCACTTCCTGGTCAAGCTGTCTGTAATCAGCATATGAGCTCAGTGTATTCAGACTTCTCTGTTTATTTGTCTAGATTTAATAAATTACCTTCTTTGAGTTCCGGAGAAGCTTCTGAGCTTATGTAAACAGTAGAGTAATTACTGTCTTTTATCTGAAAGATCAGATAACACACAAGCTTTCACACTGCAAGGAACTGTGTAATGACGTCCCTCCCTGCTATCAGATAGAACAAACAGCAGGGGAGAAGGAGTACACAGGTCGGTCACTTGGGAAACCAGAAAGCCCTCAGAAGGTGATAAAATAATTTGTAGCTCCTTAACAAAAAAAGATGAACAAAGCAATATATTTTGAAAACATCTTCATTTAGTGTTCACTACAGATTGAAAGCTATTCTTTGTAGTGAGACAACCCCTTTAAGGCTAGATACAGTGGAAAACAGGCGAGCACAAATCCAGCTTCACCCAAAATACTCCAAAACGCACGGACTGTGGGGATCACCGCTTAACAATAGATAGCAAAACAAGGATAGTCCAGCGTCTTCCAAAGATAAAATCCAATTAATTTGGAAAACACAGTTAGAAAAATTACATACAAGACAGAACAGTCTGACACTTTTCAGACCATAACACTAAGGCCTTTAGTCATTGCTAATTAAAACCGCAAAATACATGTGATTAAATAGTTGCAAATAACAATGACATTGACCTCACCTGTGCGTGTATGCAAAGTAGCTAACAAACAGCCCTTATTCATAGACTGGTTTGTAAAGTGAATACGCATGCGCTGAGAATGTATGACAAGTGCACATGCGCTAAAGATGTAGGACTAAATTTTTTACTTTTTCTGCTAGATTTATTTATTGGTCACACTTGGAAAGCACCTCTTGCATATATTAGATGTGGTGCCCATTTTCCTTTTTTAGGTTTCACATTAAAAACTTTTTTATCTATATTCAAATTTGCTTAACTGTACTTGGGACTCCATAGAGGTGAATAGAGAGAGTCACGCATGTATGGCCAGCTTCATACCTTTAGCAGTTGCTTTAGAAAATCTAGTATATCTCTTTATCAGGAAAAATATAGCTTTTACAGTTGCAAGAAAAAGTAAGTGAACCCTTTGGAATGAGACTTTTTATGCATTAATTACTAATCAACTGAAGTCTAACTCATAACCAAGGCACAATTCTAGACAAACATAATATAACTAAACTAGTAATACACAAATATTTGTACCGTTACATTGTACACTGTTACAAGTCCTTGTTTATTATTGAGCACATTGCGTAAATACATAAATTGCAAGGATAAAAAGTAAGTGAACCTTTGAATTTATTAACCTTCAGATACCTTCGGGTAGCAATCACTTCCACCAAACATTTCCTGTAGCTTCAAATATGATTTGCACAACTTTAAGGAGGAATTTCTCCCTGCAAATTTTTTTCAGGTCATCAACATTTTTGGGATGCTTTGATTGTGGCAGCAGTCCATAACCTTCAGCTGAGGAGATATTGGGTAATGCAACAAGAAACTCCTGTCTTCTGTCCTCTGTACTCCTTAGTAATAAGTCAAACAGTGTATGTGCATTGAGAAAAAATGCACGTTTGGTTCTTGCAGGATGATATCTAGAACCTCTGTGTTGGAAGGCAGAAGTGCTAACCACTCAGCTACAATGTAGCTATTTATAGCTCTTTACATAAGCAGATCTTTGGAATAGAGTGAGCACACTGTAGGGAAAGGCATGGTGATGTCAGCCTGCTGGGTCACATGATATGCTGTTCAAACAAATCACACACGCCCTCTTTTGAGCATACTGAAGCTGGACAAAGCAGGCATGAAATGCCTTTGTGGCAAAACCTCTTTAACCCTATCAAGATACTGTGACATGACCTGAAGAGGACAGTGCATGAAAAGCATGCTGCAAATTTAGATTTTCACAATTGCAGGGATGAGTGGTCCAAAATTCCTCCTCAACATAGTATAGATATTATTTGTTGCCATTTTCCCATGAAGAAAAGTCTATTGTCATGGTCAGCTTTAAGATAGCTTCGAGCCGACCATGCATGAGAATGAGGAGGGCGGCACTTGTGCCATCTACCTCATTCACTTCTATGGGAACTCCGAAATACAGCCATGCGCAGACGCTATATTCGGAACTCCTACAGAAGTGAATGAGAGGATGGCCGCAAGTGGTGCCCTCCTCATTCTCATACATGGTCGACATGCATCTAGCGGAGAGCCGACCGTACCACTAGACTTTGCTCTTTAGGAACACCCATTTAATTGCTGCTAAAGGGGAATCTATTATATTCAGGTTCACTTATTTTTTTCCCTGCACATTTGGGCTGTTCTCTTGAAGCTTGATGCTCTCACTTCCTGAAATCCAGGGGCGTTTCTTCCCCTCCCAGCTGGGTGTTTCTTAAAGGGGTTTTGCTACGATTTCATTTCATACCTCCTGCATCCAGCTCTTCAGCTCTGTGTGCTCAGAAGGGGGGCGCGTGTGATTTGTTTGAATTGCAATTGAATCATGTGACCCAGCAGGATGACATCACCAGGCCTTTCCTCACTCTAGTCAAAGAAAGGTTTGTTTATGGGTTAAGCTGTGTGTAGCTACACTGTAGCTCAGAGGTAAAGTTTTTAGCTCCAGACACAAGGGTCCTAGGTTCAAATCCCTGCAGGAACCAAGCCTGTGGATTTTTTTCTCTTTATCAATGCACAGACCTCATTGAGGTTTTTTTTTTTTTATTTATTTGCACTGTTTGACTAATTACTAAGGAGGACAGGAGTAGAATGACAGCACCTGGGGTTTGAACACTCAGTAGCTGCCTGAGAGGAGAGGTGATGTCTGAGCATGTGCGACTAGGACTGAGGAGTTCTCAGCCCTGGTCGTATCCCCTGGAGATGAGCTGTAAACAATGGATCACTAAAGGAGCAGCTAAAACAAAAACGGTCCAGAATTTTTAATAATGATGAATGGAGAAAATGTTTATTATTTAATTTGCAAGCTTTCCACGTAAATTTTACTTCGTGGCAAAACCCCTTTAACTGAAGAGGGATGACATCATCCCCCCTTCACTGTTCATGCTGGCTCCAGTGTGTCCCCCCTCCACATGTCACTGTCCTCTCCCTATGCAGTCTTATTTAGTAAGAGCTGTTTACATACCACAGGCCTGCATTCAGTCTAAACAGTCTTCTATGAACTCATCCAGAGCAGCACAGATCCGTCTCCCTTCATGTTTACATAAGGCACTTACGCACAATTTTGCTGTTTTCTGATTGTAGCAGTAGCTGCAGTGTCAATGAGGAGCAGTTAGCTGTACAGAGTGAAATTTTTGTCGGCCCCTTACACGCAGGAGCATTAAGGCACCGTGGCACAATTCTGCTGTTTTCTGATTGTAGCAGTAGCTGCAGTGTCAATGAGGAGCAGTTAGCTGTACAGAGTGAAATTTTTGTCAGCCCCTTACACGCAGGAGCATTAAGGCACCGTGGCACAATTCTGCTGTTTTCTGATTATAGAGACAGCTGCAGTGTCAATGAGGAGGCAGCTAGCTGTATAGAGTGAAATTGTTGTCGGGCCCTAATTCTGAGTGAGAGGCAGGAATGCAAGCTCTGTGAATACAGCCGGCTGGGGGTTGAACAGAATGTAAATTATTAGAGCCCTCAGCTAATGAAATGCAAGGAGGAGGGATCCGTCTATCCGTCCAGCACTGGACAAGTTTGTTTACAGAAAAGGAAGATAAGGAATACTGTGAAAACAAGACAGCTTTGCTAATGACATCCAATTGCAAAGTTGCTTGTTTTCACTGTCCCCTTATTCTGAAGGCCATTTAATGAAATGATACAACCCCTTTAACAGCACAACTGTTTATATTTATTTATTTCGTTTGGTCAGATTGTATTTGTCTATAATTGTGGCTTAAATAACAACCAGATCACATTTTATTAGTAATCAATGCAGAAATCCAAGTATTTTCAAGGGGTTCACTTACTTTTACCCCTGCACTATGGATGTCTACTTAATGCGTTAAACAAAATAATTTATTTTTAAATGTTACAGCCACAAACTTAAATGAATTTTATTGATATTTTATGCGATAGAGCAACACAGAGTAGCAGATATTTGGGAAGTGTAGAGAAAATGATACATGATTTTACAAATGTTTGCAAAATAAAAAACTGAAAAGTGTGGCGTGCATATGTATTCATCCCTCCTGTACTCTGATACCCCTAAATAAAATCCAGTGTGACCAATTGCCTTTAGAAGTCATCTAATTAGTAAATAGAGTCGTAAATTTATTCTCAGTATAACTACAGCTGTTTTGTGAAGGACTCAGAGGTTTGTTAGAGAACAATAGTGAAGAAACAGCATCATGAAAACCAAGGAACACACCAGACAGCTCAGGGATAAAGTTGTAAGAAAGTGTATTGCAGGGTTAGGTTTCCAAAAAATAGCCCAAGCTCTGAACATCTCATGGAGCAGTTTTCAGTCTATCATCCATAAATCAAAGGAGTAAGGCACAACTTTTAACCTACTAAGACTTGGCCGTTCACCTAAACTGACAGCCCAGACAAGGAGAGCACTCATTAGAGAATCAGCTAAGAGGCCCAAGGTTACTCTGGAGGAACTGCAGAGATCCACAGCTCAGGTGGGAGAATCTGTCCACAACTATTAGTCATGTACTCCACAAATCTGGCCTTTATGGAAGAGTGTTAAGAAGAAAGTCATTTTTGAAACCAAGACATAAGAAGTTAGTTTTCAAAAGGCTGTGTAGGGGACACCACAAGCATGTGCATGAAGGGGTTCTGGTCAGATGAGACCAAAATTTTACTTTTTGGTCTAAATATCAAACGCTATGTGTGGAGAATAGCCAACACTGCCTAACACTCTAAACACTCCATCCCCACTGTGAAGCATGGTGGGGGCAGCATCATGCTGGGGGGAGGCTTTGCTTCAGCAGGTGTGTGGAAGCTGGTCAGAGTTAATGGGAAGATGGTTGGAGATAAATACAGGGCAATGCTGGAGGAAAACCTGTAGAGGCAGCAAAAGACTTGAGACTGGGGTGCAGGTTCACCTTCCAGAAAGACAACGACCCTAAAGATACAGCCAAAGTTACAATGGAAGGGTTTACTTTTCTGTGTTACAATGACCCAGTCATAGTCCAAACCTAAGACCCATTGAGAATCAGGACTTTAACCCCTTAACCCACCCTGACGTATGGTTACACCATGATGGTGTTAAGGAGATGTGTAACAGGATCGCAGCGCGACCCTATTACACAGCCGCCGGGTGTTAGCAGCTAATTGCAGCTAACACCCGGCGCTTACAGCGCGAGGGGCGGCGCCGCCGGCCCGCACTGGTTGGCTCATAGCGGCGGCTAAATGAATGAAAAACGGTGCTGCGCACCGTTCTTCAGTCTGATCTGGACATCAGCGATAAGATCGCTGAGTCCCGCTGGGCTAACATGGCAGCTGGGAGCCTTGTGAAGGCCTCCGTCGCTGCCATGTTCTCGTTTGCCCCCCTTCCGGCCCCAGGCAGGAAGTGGGGAAACCGCCATCTTGGTACAGTCTAATGCATTGTCTATGCAATGCATTATGCTGTATCAATGATCGCGCCCCTGAGTGGTCAAGCACCATAGGGTGACTCAATGTTAAAGTAAAAAAAATAAATAAATAGAGTTTTAAAGTGTAAAATATGTTCAAATCATCCCCCTTTCACCATTTTACAAATAAAAACAATAAAATAATAAAAAAGTTAAACATACTTGGTATCGCCGCGTCCGAAAAAGTCGATCTTAAAAATTATAACATACTTATTCCCGTACGCTGAACATCGTAGAAGAAAAAAAAATTCCAAACGGCAAAATTGAGTTTTTTTGGTCATTCATGTCCTATAAAATTGGAATAAAAGTGATCAAAAAAGTCACATGCATTCCAAACTGCTATCAATAGAAAGTACACTTTAGCCCGCAAAAAATGCCGCCTCACTGACATCCATAGGTGTTAGTACAAAAAAGTTATTGGTTGCACAAAATGGTGCCGCCGCGCAAATTTCTTAAATAGAAAATGTTTGGAATTTTTTTACAGTACCAAAACATAACGGAAACCGTACATGTTTGGTATTGCCAGAATCGTATCAACCTGTAGAATACAGAGAACACATCATTTTTACCGAAGATTGAATGCTGCAAAAACAAAACTCCGGCAAACATGGAGCAAGTACATTTTTTTTCACATTATGCTCCACTTAGAATTTTTTGGCCGTTCCCCAGTATATTCTATAGTAATATGAATAACACCATTAGAGAGTACATCTTGTCCCGCAATAAAAGCCCTCATGTGTCTATGTAGGAGGAAAAATAAAAACGTTACGGCTTTTGGAAGGCGAGGAGGAGAAAAATTAAGAGTAATATTTTTTTTTTGTTAGTGTTAAAGGGTTAAAATTACTGTTCACAAACGTTCGCCAACCAATCTGACTGAAGTACAACTATTCTGCAAAGAAGAATGGGCAAAACTTCCAGCTCCTAGATGTGTAAAGCTGGTAGAGACCTCCCCCAACTGACTGCAGCTGTCATTGCAGCTAAAAAAAGCGGTCCTACAAAGTGGCAGAATACTCAGGTGGCAGAATACATATGCACTCCACACTTTTCAGTTTTTTAATTTGCAAAAATTTGGAAACGCACGTATCATTTTCTTTTCACTTCACAAATACTTTCTACTTTTTGTTGCTCTATCACATAAAACTTCAATAAAGTGCATTTAAAGGGGTTGTCTCACTACATTCATTCATCTTACTTCAGTCCTGTTGTCTTGGTTTCACTTGGAATTCAGGGGTGTGTTTACTGGCTTCCACTAGGCTACAGTAGAAGCCAGGTCTGTAACTTTAGCAACCAGTGCTGGCAGCCTCTCAGGAGAGATCAAACAGGTCTGTAGCTATAGCGACCTAAGGATCTGATGCAGCTCATACAAAAGTGGATATCTTGGAATAGGTAGGACACTGTTAATGGACATACACTCACCGGCCACTTTATTAGGTACACCATGCTAGTAACGGGTTGGACCCCCTTTTGCCTTCAGAACTGCCTCAATTCTTCGTGGCATAGATTCAACAAGGTGTTGCAACGATGCTCAATTGGTGCCAAGGGGCCCAAAGAGTGCCAAGAAAATATTCCCCACACCATGTCATCACCACCACCAGCCTGAACCGTTGATACAAGGCAGGATGGATCCATGCTTTCATGTTGTTGACGCCAAATTCTGACCCTACCATCCGAATGTCGCAGCAGAAATCGAGACTCATCAGACCAGGCAACGTTTTTCCAATCTTCTACTGTCCAATTTCGATGAGCTTGGGCAAATTGGACCCTCAGTTTCCTGTTCTTAGCGAAAAGGTGGCACCGGTGTGGTCTTCTGCTGCTGTAGCCCATCTGCCTCAAGTTCGCCGTACTGTGGTTCAGAGATGCTCTTCTGCCTACCTTGGTTGAACGGGTGGCTATTTGAGTCACGTTGCCTTTCTATCAGCTCGAACCAGTCTGCCCATTCTCCTTTGACCTCTGGCATCAACAAGGCTTTTTCCGCCCACAGGACTGCCGCTCACTGGATGTTTTTCTTTTTTCGGACCATTCTCTGTAAACCCTAGAGATGGTTGTGCGTGAAAATCCCAGGAGATCAGCAGTTTCTAAAAAATACTCAGACCACCCTTCTGGCACCAACAACCATGCCACGTTCAAAGGCACTCAAATCACCTTTTCTTCCCCATACTGATGCTCGGTTTGAACTGCAGGAGATTGTTTTGACCATGTCTACATGCCTAAATGCACTGAGTTCCCGCCATGTGATTGGCTGATTAGAAATTAAGTGTTAACGAGCAGTTGGACAGGTGTACCTAATAAAGTGGCCGGTGAGTGTATATTGCAAAGTGACTTTTTTTTGCAAGATCTTTAATATAAAAAACAATCCTTGTAGTAAGACAACCCCTGTAAGTTTGTGGTCATAACATTTAAAAACGAAGAACACTTCAAGGGGTAGGAATCCGTTTGCAACTCGCTGTAATGTTTTATTAATTTAGCTAGATTGTGTCTGTCTATAATTGTGGCCGAGATAACAATTGAACCACATTTTATTAGTAATCACTGCAGAAATCCTGGTATTTTTAAAGGGTTCACTTTAAAACTGTATACTTGTCTTTAAAGGAACATTTAGGTATTGGACAATCAGTCCCACTTTGTAAATGGTGTTTTGTTGCATTGCAGCACATGTAAGTTGTTCTATCTCACATCCTGCTTGTGCGATGTTATTCATACATTCTTTATTAAAAAGAAAAAAAAGGAAACCTGTGAATGTAGCGCTACATGTAGATCAGCTGTAACACTCCGGAATCTCTGTATAGCAAATCACGGTGTCATTTTCTGCATGGTTTTCCTACGCAACAACAAAAGTTACAACTTCCAGCATGGATCTTTCACTGATCGGGTGCTGACATCTAGTGTTAGGTACGCCAATACTCACATGCCTAATATTCTAAGAGGCTCATAGGAAAAGAGCTGGGAAGTTTTTGCAGTGTCTCCTATTGGATGTAGCGGGTGGTGTCTTCTTACTGCAGCGACGTCTAGAGCCACCACAATCTTTTCCGGATCTTAACGCCCTCTTTGTCACCCACAAGTCTATGCCACCACCATGTCTCTTCCAAATCTCAACTCTCTTTCTACCCTAGTCTTAGCTACTCTTAGGGCTTGTCCCCACTGCACAGGTTATTTGTTAGTTTTAAAATCACCAATTCAATAAGGTCCAATGCTCAGTCTACAGTCATTATATCACATAAACATGTTAACCAAAAAATAATACAATGATAAAAAAGTCATAGGGAAATATATATTGACAATCTTTATTGATTCAATAATAAATATTAAAAACTAATATGTCACAAATAGGACAAATTTAAGGCTAAAAACAATTAAAAATAATGCCCATATCAAACAAGGCATACAAATCACACCATTCCTGAATATAGAAAGTTATTTAAAGTGTCTAACCTATAGTATTTAGCATTAGTATTAAAGTGTCTTATATTAAAGATCAAGTGATTAAATAGTATATAGACACATCAAGATGGGCATACAATAATGCCACACCATTCACACACAATACATTACCAAGTGTATACAGGAATGGAGGAGATGCACTGCCAAGAAAATGGGATAGTCTCGACGCGCGTTTCGCCAAGCTTTCTCAATTTGTTGGTTTTGCAGACGGTTTGCGGTTTTACAAACTGTTTGAAAAACGACAAGCAACGCTCCCCCATAGACTTCAATTGAAAATCCGTTCAGCAGTCCACACTGCACGGATTTTCCGCCGGACGGTTTTTTACAACACCGGCATTCTGAAAAACTTAGATCATGTTCATTCTTCCACCCGGTTTTCGGGCAGAACATGAACATGTGGGTGTGAAGGGGGATGGGTTGAATCCGCAATCCAGAGACAAAAGCCGTCCCCCTGCGTGCCAAAAAATGTCTGTGCCATGTAAACACACCCTTAGGGGCCGTTTACACGGCACAGGACAAATACCGGTTGGTTTATCCGACCGATATCTGTCTGTTTTTTGTGCCATGCACACGGCCGCAGGGGGGGCGGCTTTTCTCTGCGATTAGCAGAGAAAAGCCCTCCCCCTTCACATGCACTTGCACATATTCCGTCCGAAAACCGGACGGAAGAATGTGGAATGTTTTTCAGGCGGCCGGCGGTCTGAAAAACTGTCGGGCGGAAAATCCGTGCAGTGGGGACTGCTGCACAGGTTTTCCATAGAGCCCCATGTAAAAGTTTGCGGCCGGTCTTTCAGACGGTTTGCAAAACCGCAAACCGTCTGAAAAACCGTCCGCAAACTGGTGCAGTGGGGACAAGTCTTTAGGGTAGGTTCACACGGCTGATTTGGACACAGAATTTTCAGCATCCAAATGAGCATCAAAACTGCGTCTGAAAAGCGCGTCAAAAGTGCCTTTTCAGACGAGGTTTTGAGCAGGTTTTCCAACACTGTTTTCTTTCTGAAACACCCATACAAATTAATAGCAGGGGCAAAAACTGTGATGAAAACATTTCAAAAACACTGCGAGAAAGTCGTATAAAAACACGTCGAGGATTTGAAGCTCTCCATTGATTCTCATGTAGAATTTCAGTGTTGAAAACGCTTCAAGACATGACGCTTCTTTTCAGCGCCCAAAAATGCTTCCAAAGAAGCGCGTAAAAACTTCCTCATGTGTGAACAATACTGTTTTACATAGGAATCAATAAAAATGAACTGGGGGCATTTTGGAGGCTTTTTTGATGCTGTTTTGGGCAAGGAAATGCTTCAAACAGCGTCCAAATCAGCCGTGTGAACATCGCCTCAGATTACCCTAGTCAAAGGCTCCATCCTGTCACTAAAAATCTGTGCATCCTCATTGTTCCTTCAAATATTATCCTCCTCTCTGTGTCTCCATATCACATATACAGTCTTTACAGAGATTCTCAACCCATCACAGAGGCCTTGACTCTCCCATTGCCCCTGCCCTGTCCCTTTATTGAGCACCATTTTCCAGCAGACAAGCAGTGCCTTAGGTCATCAGCATTGTGACATACTTGCAGCAATGTCATGCTCCTGGCTAATACTTTATCTAAGATTAGTATATTGCCATGGAGCCCATGTTTGGTTTTTTAATGCCATGGATTTTTAGTAACACCAGAAGGCAGAGGATATAAAATAAATGTATAATATCTTTTGTATGTTTTATTAGCTGTTGGCACCTGCACTGGCAAACAGTCACCACTAGGCACCGGGCTGCCACTGGCAAGTGGTAAACCCGGCTCTAAATTAAATCAACTTACAAAGAGAATTAATCATATCATTAGGTATTCAGTCGTTATTGATATTGCACAAATATACTTCAATCAATAATCGTCATCAATTACAATACAAAATAATGGAGATGACGCCAAATACATCAATAAAAGCAAGCATCCATAAAGGTCTGCACTAAAAAAGTACGAAAAAATAAAAGTATAGGTGTATGTTGCCATCTAGTGCTAGTCTGTGCTAAATGCAACACAAGATTTTGCTGCTTTGTGACGGATCACTTTGGTGCAAAAATAAAAATAGATTTGATCATTACCAATGTCTTCACTTTCAAAACATAGACATCTCCAGGCAAAGATCACCCATAGGTAGGTAGCCAAAACCTCGCCTGCAATAGTCCAAGCAAGACGTCGGCATTATGTTTTTTATTTGTAAGAATCCCAAATACAAAAAATGTGCAACGTTTCGACTCTTAAAGAGGAAAGAAAGACTCTTCATTAAGAGTCAAAACGTTGCACATCTTGTACTTGGGATTATTAGAAATAAAAGGACATAATGCCGACGTTTTGCTCGGACATTGCTTGGGGTCACTGCGGTGGTCAGATGTTTCTTTGTAGTTGATTTTCATGCAGTTCGATGATGTGCTCTTCCATAGAAAAATAACCTGCAAGCCACACATGATTATACTCAGCCTACTCTTCTGCCGTGTGAGCGTTAGGATATGTTCACATGCTGTGCTGAGTCCGTGTGAACATACGCTTTTTTAGATACGTGTTTGGATCCATCTGTTGGACTTGCACAGTGTGATTTGCATTGCTTTTACTATGAAACACGTATCGGCGTTTAGACAAGTGATCACTGATGCGTGTCTCACTGCGGCTTTCGGATCCATTCCAAGAATTAATGTTAATTCTTGGTCTGAAAGATGCAGCAGACGCCCTATTATAAACTATAAGGTGCGATCCTGCTGCATCCAACACACATCCAAACACGCACTTGCATGTTGGACACGTGTTGGATATGATCGCCGCTGCGTTTTTGGATGCGATTTTCGGATCCAAAAACGCTGTGTGAACAATCCCCTTTTAGTAAATTTCTTGGATTCCCCTTGTTGCACCCCAGTTATTACATTGTTTGTGTCTTTTTTTTTTCCTCCTAAAATTTTTGGGGTCACTGAATAAAAAAAACTGGAATTTTAAACATTAAATTTGGTTTCCCCCATAAAAAAATTTTTATTAAAATTTTTATTTATTTTAAAACCCACCTTTGTTTCCCCAGGGGCTGAAATTTTCGAGGGGGTTCCCTTTAACTTTTAAATAAGTCAAACGGGTACAGTGTTAAGTGTTTAATGACCAATTTGGCACGACAGGGGGAGAGAGGCCCTACCGCGGGGGGCCTTACAATCTAAAAGGGGAGGGGGGAAAGAGAGAAAAGGTGGGGGGCAACATTTTTGTGGGAGGGTTTTTAAAGGGGGAAAAAGGGAAGGGTTTAAATTGTGGGTTTATGGGAAAGTGAAGAAAGGGGTTTTTTCAGATTGTTTTTAAACCCTGGTGAAAGTGGGGGAGGGGTTTGATGGGGGGGGCCCGTGAGTTCCAGATTTGGGGGGGGATGCAAAAGAAAAGTTTTGGGAAAGGGGGGGTTTTGGGGCTGATAAGGGGGAAGCAGGGGAAAAAGGGCCTAAAAAGGAGCGGGGAGTTGCGTAAAGGGGGGGTTTTTTGGAAATTTAAAGGGCAGAAAATGAAATGGAGGGGAGAGGCCCTTTGGGAGGACCTTGTAGGTGGGGGGTTTGGGTAGCTTAAAATGAATTCGTTGGGAAAAGGGGGAAGCCAGTAAAAGGGATTGGCAGAGGGGAGAGGCAGAGGAGATAGCGAGGAGAGAGGGGTTTAAAAAGGGCAGCAGATTTTGAAAATTGGTTTGAAGGGGAGGAGAGTGCAAAGCGGGGGGCCCAAGAGAAGGATGTTGCATTTGGGTCGAGGGGGGGGTTTGACATGGGCTTGGCCAGCATTTTTGTGGGTCATATTTTGGAGGAATGAGCGGATGCGAGAGATTTTTTAAAGGTGGGGGGCGGCAGGGCAGAGGTGGAGGGTTTGGATGTGTGGTTTGAAAGATAAGCGGATTTCTAGGTTCC
This sequence comes from Phyllomedusa bahiana, assembly GCA_025379985.1. Taxonomy (NCBI): domain Eukaryota; kingdom Metazoa; phylum Chordata; class Amphibia; order Anura; family Hylidae; genus Phyllomedusa; species Phyllomedusa bahiana. The sequence continues at coordinate 96,881 of JAODAL010001310.1, read as the reverse complement.
CCCCAAGGAGGGGGAATTGCGGGCAGGTGAGAGAGTGTAGCCGTTGCTGGGGAAAGAGAGTTCAGGGGGAGGGATGGGAATTGGAGGGTGGAAAGATGTTTGAGTTTTGTTTTCCCCACATTTAGTTTTAGGAGACGTGGGGGAAAAGGGAAGGGGGAAAAGGGAAACCAATAGAAGTAAGGGACCCGGGGAGAAGAGGGAAACCATTTGAAACCGGAGATGTAGAGTTGGGTATCCCCCCCGCATAGAGGTGGAAAATAAAAGGAAATGGGGTAAACCGAGGAAAAAAGTGTAAAGAGGGGAAGAGGTGGGGGAAACCCCATTTTTGACCCCTGAGGGGAAACCAACAGGAGTGGGAACGGGGGAGGGGGTGGAGGGAGAATGAGAGAGCTGAAGTCCCGATCAGTGATTTTAAAAGGGAGATCCGGGAAAAGGGGCCCAAAGTCTGTGATGCCGAGGGGGGGAAGGGGAAAATTTGTACCCATTTGGGAAAATTTGGCAATTTTTAAAAAGGAAAGGAAAGGGTTGGGAAGGGAAGGACAGGTAGTGGCGGGGGTTTTTTGGAAAGTTGCTATTTCATTGGTGACCTTGGTTTGGGGCCCTTGTTTGGTTTAGAGTGGGGGGGGGTTTGGGGGAAACCAAAATTGAAATTGGGTCAAGAAGGGGAGTTGGGGAGAGGTGGGGGGACATTTGAAGGTAGACGTGCTGTTTGAGGGTTTGGGAAGCAAAAGGGAGCAGTAGATCGTTATTTGGGCAGAGGGGAGGGGTAAAGGGTTTTTTTTTTAAAGGATTGGAGTGATTGGGCATTTTTTTAAAGGGGGAAAGGGGAAAGGGTCCCCGACTTTTGGATGGGTTTAAAAGAGATGGGTGAGGGGGGGGTGATAAAAGCATGAGGTCGGGGATGAGGTGGGAGGGCCCAGGGGGCCCAAAGGATAAAAGGTAGTGAGGTTGGGACTTGGGACAGTAAAAGGAGAGTTGTCATGGTGACCTGGGGAAGCAAGTTAAGGGGGGGAAGAGCAGTTTGCAAGAAAAGGGGGGGTGGGGGGGGAATCCCGGGCGGGAAGGTTTTTTCCCCCCCCCCCCCCCCCTGATGTGGTTGATTTCTAAAAGGAAGTGAATGGAAAAAGTCTCTGCGGGAAAGGGGGGATGGGGGAGGAAAGGTGGGGTGGACGGGGGAAAAAGGGAAATTAAAGGTTTTTTGAATAATTGTTGGGGTTGTGGGGACAGGGAGGATATGAGATTGGGGGAAGTAGTCCTTTTTTGGCGAGGGGGGAGGGGAAGTTTTTAAATGTATGCGTGTTGTATGTAGGGAGGCAAAGTCATGGGTTTGGAGCGTTTTTTTCCAGGGGCCCATTGGAAATTTCGGGGAAGCTCGCTCGTTGTTTAGTGGAGTGTTTTGGTCCCAAAGGGGGTTGTTTGTTGATTTTGGGGTTTTGTTGTGTGTGGGGGAGCGATTTGAGTAAAGGGGTTTGGTGGTTTGATTTGTGGTTGTAGAAAGTGGTGGCTGCTCGGAGTTTTAAATGAGGGATGGTGGGAAAGAGGTCAAGAGGTCAGAGAGCGTGAGATGGTTAGGTTTGTGGTTTCCCTGCGGGGTCTTTTACTGGTAGGGAGACAGGAGGAGCGGGGGTGGGGTGGAAAAGGGTGTAAAAGGTAAGGGGTTTTTTGGTTTTAAGATTTGGGGGGGGGGGTTTGAAAAGGGTCAGTAGGGTGCAGGGGGGGGTTAAAGTTTGAGGCCCAAGTGTGTGTCCATCTTTTGAGTGGCTCCTGAAGTCCATTTTGGGAGGGGTTTTCGATAAAAAGGAAGCAGAGCGAGGGGAAATTTTTTTGGGAAGCAGAGGGGGGGTTTGTCGTTTGGGGTTTTTGAATTTCCATGAAAATATTTGGGGATGGGGTGGAAAGAAAGTGGAGAAGCCAGGAAAAAAAAGTGGTGGAGAAAGGCCCCTGCGGGCCGGGCCCCGGGTCGGTAGTAAAGCCCCCTTGGGGGGTTGGAGGGGGGTAGATGCGGACAGAGTGCACCTCAAAGGAGGAGGGGTGTGAAGGGAAAACAGAGGTGGAAAAGGGGGCAAAGGGGGAGGTGTCAACAGGAGGGGGGCCGAAACCTCCGCCAAAGCTTGTTACCAGGGCGAGGAGTGTGGGTAAGTTGGGGGGCCCCTAAGAGAAAAGTGCGGCAGGGGAGACCGGTCCCGAGGGGGTCCGCCAGGTTTCAGTCAGACCAAAGGGAAAAGTAAATTGGTGAGATGAACAAGTCAAATTTTGTAGGGGAAAATTTTTTTACATTCAGACCGTGCCCTTCCAGAGAGCTCCAAAGGGGAGGGGTAGGGGGAGCAGGGGTCAGGGGGGAAAGCATTTCAGGTTTTAAGGGGTTTAACGGAAATTTGGGGGGGGGGGGGTGGGAATCTGTTCAAGAGGCAGAGACAAAAGGTGGGGGAAAGGGGCTGGGGGGGGGCCCGGGTTGGGGGGTTTGTCCCCCGAAAGGGGCAGTGAGAGGGTGAGCAGGGGGTTAGGGAAGACTGGGAGTTTTGAGGGTTTTTTTTGGTACGGAGGGGAATAACAGTGGGGAAGAGGTTTTGGGGCACAGGGAAAAATGAAAAGGGTAGGGAAAGCAGGGGGGGGATGTAGAGCTATTATCCAGCGGGGGGGGTTTGGGGAAAAAGCAATTTAAATGTGAGGAGGGGTGGAGATTGCGATAATGGGGGAAAAGAAAAGCATAGTGCTGAAGGGGGGGAGGTATTAGTGGGTGAAAAAAGTGTAGATTTGGGACCCTTTCAATCCTTGTTAAAACCCGATTTAATTTGGTTTTAATTTTACAAATTAGCTCGGTCCCCTTTTGGGGAAAGGGGCCCCAAAAAGGGCCAATGGCCCCGAGAGTGGGACTTTTTTACCAAAACACTATTTTTGGGGCAAAGTCAGACGGCCTAAGGCACACCCAAAAAATTTTGTTTCATTTTTTTCATCATTCCCAAAAGGGGAATAATGCTGCATTAAAGATGCTTCAGAATTGATACTTTATAGAAGTATCAGGAAAAAGAGGAGGAAAAATTTTTACGGGTTTTTTTATGGCATTTTTTTATTTAGGTATATGGTGGGGGGTTTACTTTGAAACTATCACCCACTTGGGAAATGCCGGGGAAAGGAAAATTGTCATGGGGCAAAAAAACTCTTTGAAATCCCCCTGGTTAAACCCCACTTCTATGTTTTTGTCTTGGGTTGGGAAAGCTAAAAAACAAAATTTAAATTTAAAATAAAAAATTGGTGGTCATTGTGTTTTTTAAAAAAAAAAAAAGCAGAAAAATTTTTCCCCCCAGGTTTGCATTTTTCAGAGAATTTTTTGCCGTTTTTAAAGGGGTTGTTTTCGCTACAATTTATTGGGTTTTAATTAAAAGATTTTTTAAAAAAACGAGTTTGAAAAATTGTTTTATTACAAAAAGTTTTTCTGATTTTGAGTTTTCCCTGGTAGTAGGAGTGCATAGCTCCCCAAATCAATAAACCCCTGGCTGTTCATTTTTTTTTCTCACTGGAGTCAGTGTGGTGATCATCAGCTTCTCAATAAGGGGCGGAGCCAGAGCCCCTCCCCAAAGTATGAGGCCCCTTGTGGGTGGTTATAGGGGAGGGGGAAAGGGGTCTTGGTTCTGTGTTTTGTGTAGTGTTCTGCCCGGGATTTAACCCCGTGGGTGCCTGCTGCCTCCTTTCTTCTACACAGATTGGGAGAAAACGGGTGAGGTTTATCTGTTTTGGGCGGGAGGGGTGTGACAGCGTTTAAGTGTGTTACTATAATTTATGTTGTGTCTGTGGAGCTTTACTATACTAATTTTGAAAGGGTCGGGGGGGGTTAACCCCCCGGTTTCTGTTTTAGTGACACCTTTATTTATTTTTAGTAAAAAAAAACACAGCTGCCATGTGTTGTTCTGACGGGTTTGTTTTTTTGTTTCTGAAAATGCCCTGGAGTTTTTTATGCTTTAAAAAGGGGATAATTTTGGGAACCCCTTTTAAACCCCCCCTGCTCTGCTATTTGGGTTTCACAGCTTCCCCCAGACCTTGGCTTCCCCCTAACCAATATAGATCACCCCCCTTTTCCTTTTGGGCTCCTGATCTGTGGGAGGAGAGGGAAGAGCTCGGCCCAGCAGGGACAGTGCAGCTGATCCAAACAGTGAGAAACAGATTTTAGGGCAGGAAACACAGGGTTAAACCCTGGCAGCAAAACCCCTCGCCTTTCCCCCTGCTGTATTGGAAAAATTTCTGCAGTCAGAGGAGGAGAAGCTGTCTGTGTGCTGGGGGAAGGGGGGGGGAAGGGGGGGAAGGAAGACAAGAGCACGCCCCCTGAATTAAAAATCCTATGGTGCCAAACACACTGGGTAGGCTGAAAAACCGGGAGTGAGAAAAATCATTTAAGCAATTTTTTGCAATCAAACAAAGTGGGTCACACCTTAATCTTTTGGGAAAACAGAAAAAATTTTTAAACATTTATTTTTGTACTTATTTTTCCCAAGGTTTTTAAAGAAAGTTTTCATTCTGAATTTCCCCAAACCCTAGAATAGGCAGCAACTTTCAGGGTTTAAAACCTCCTTTCTCAAGCTTTGCCCGGTCTAGAATGCTAAACCTTTACATGTCCGTGCCCAGCACTGTTTGAAAGCAGGTTTTTTTTTCTGCTATGTGGTTGCTTAAGGGTAGCTACACAGCGTTTTTTGGATAAGTTTTTTTGGATACGTGTTGGTCCAAAAATTCAAAAAAAAAACCCAAAATTTAGCTACAGCAATCTCATGGGGAAACACATCCAAAGGGACCCAAACACGCACCCTGCTTTTTTGGGAAGCAGAAGGTTTCCGCCCCCCTATCTTTTTTTTTTTGGGGTCCTGCTGCATTTTTCGGCCCCAAGAATTGACATGAAATTTTTGGGAATGGACCCGAAAGACGGACCCGGGAAAGACGCAGTGAAAAACAAAAGGCGCCCAAATTTTTTTGTGAAGGGCCCAGGGGTGTCTCATTTTTAAAAAGAAATGTAAATCACATTGCAATTTTTTTGCTGCGTGTTTGGGTAATTGGGACCGACAGACGATCCAAACACGCAGTCAGGGCCGCCTTTAAGGGGGCCAAGTACGGGGGGTTATGCAATACGGGCCCAGTGAAAAAAAGTGAGAAACACCATCGCTGCTGCTCACCCTTTTTTAATGTAAGAGCACCACTCCTGTGAATCGGAGCGCGGACCCCCCTCCTAAAAATCTGAGATTTTTTTTGGGGGGGCTCCACTTTAAGCCCCCGGTTTCCCCCCTGAAAGGGCCCCCCCCTTGTCCCAAACCCCCCAACCCCTTGGGGCCCAAACTATTGGGGCCCCTCTCAAGGCTCCAGTGCCCCCTCAGGCCCCAGGTATGCGGGGCCCTTCTAAAAGGCCCCCTAGTGGCCCCCCCAGGGCCCCAAACTATGTGGGGCCCCTCCCCAAAAGGCCCCCATGCCCCCCCCAGGCCCCGGGATGTGGGGCGCTTCTCAAGGTCCCAGTAGCTCCCCCCCCCCCCCCAAGGTTTTCCGCCCCCAGCTTGTGGGGCCCTTTCCAAGGCCCCAGGCCCCCACCCCCCCGGTTTCCCCGAGGTGGGGCCCCACTAAAGTTCTTTCCCCCCCGCCCGTTTTTGCCCCCTCCTCCCTTTCATGGGGGCCCAATCAAGTAGTTCAGGTGTTTGTGTTTTTAAAATTTTTGTAGGGGCGGTATGGCCGGGAAAATTTTTTTTATTGCATCTGGGCCCCATGGAAAAAAAGGGAAAGTGAAGACCGTCCGACAAAAGTCAACCTGTGAGTCAGTAAATGGGAACTGCAGTGTGTGGAGCACCTGTGTACATCGGGTTTTTTCCCAAAATTTTAATGTTTTTGGCATTAATATCAGTCTTATTGTAATGAATTATATTCAGTAACAGTACGGTGGTATTGTTCAGTATTGTTATGGTAGTGATATGTGTTGGTTTTATATGGTCTTTGTATATTGTTATTGTTGTATTGGTCTGGGTATACTGGTTTGGTCAGTAACATTATAGTGCTAACATGTGGTGATCATGTGGCGGTATTTGCTGGCCCTTGTATACGTACTGACCCGCACAATATTGATGAACTGTAAAATCCAAAAACAATGGCGCAATTGCATGTTTTTTCTGGGATTGGGTGACTGGTGAGGGGGTGAGGTTGGTTGGGGCGGGGCAATGGGCTTGGGGGGGCGGGGTTGGCAGAGAGTGGGGTTGACCGGGGCGGCCCAGATGCTTCAGCTGTATAGGGCCCTGAAATTTTCTGACGACAGCCCTGCATGCAGCTAAAAAGCGTATGTTACACGGACGAAAAGACGCCGTGTGAACATATCCTAATGCTCACACGGCAGAAGAGTAGGCTGAGTATAATCATGTGTGGCTTGCGGGTTATTTTTCTATGGAAGAGCACATCATCGAACTGCATGAAAATCGACTACAGAGTAACATCTGACCACCGCAGTGATCCCAAGCAATGTCCGAGCAAGACGTCAGCATTATGTCCTCTAAAACGCCTGTGAATGCAACATATTGCTTCTTTAGTAGTTACATAACAAAATCAACAATGACTACAAAAAGATTTAAAACTTAGTATCACATTCATTCCTTTTGGTATTAAAATATACAAAAAATGTATCCAATAAAGCTATGTTCACACGGCTTAAAATGGGCCGTATTTCAGTCCGTAATTACGCGCCGGAGTGCGCAAATTACGGCTGGAATATGTCCCAGGCATTACGGTAATCCACAGTTCTCATAGAGAACTATGGATAACGTCTCCTCTCCCCACTTGGCGAATACGCCGAGAGGGGAGATAAGTTACATGTGAATAACCAGCAGAGTATATGCGCCGCTGGTAATGCAAGTCTATGGGCCAGCGAGGTGCCGGCCCCCCGCTCACTCCCCCGCTCCCGCCCCCGGCCACACGGCGTAATTGCGGGGCGTAATTGCGTCCCGCAGTTAAGCCGTGTGAACATAGCCTAAGCCTCTCGTTGGAGGAGCTCTTTTATTTAGTGTTCCTTTCTGCTTCTTATAATGCTAAGAACATATATCCTGGAAAAAAAAAACTTTTGCTGGGCACTCCTCATAGGAAAGGCCTCTGTTATAGTTTCTGACTCTCTACCGAGACTTCTATTGATCCCCTGGTGATAATAATCAAAATGGGCATTAAACTGCTCCAGCTGCTTTCCTTCTGCTACCTGTCATGAGCCCACTGATCACTTCCTGTCCATCATTCGTGTGATGCTGCAGCCAATCTCTGACCTCAGCACTCTCTGCCTGCATGTACTGCACATGACCATTGAGGCCAGTGATTGGCTGCAGTATCATGTGACTGATGGACATGATATCTTAGTTATGAGGAAAGGTTAAAAGAATTAAACTTATTTTGTCTTGAGAAAACACGGCTCCGGGGAGACACGATTAATTTATATAAGTATCTAAAAGGCCCCTACAAAAAGTATGGGGAAAAGCTTTTTTATGTAAAATGCTCCCTCCATCTGGAGAAAAAAAGATTCAATCTCCAGAGGAGAAAAGCTTTCTTCAAAATGAGAATTGTGAATCTTTGGAATAGCTGCCTGAGGAGCTGGTCACAGCAGGAACAGACGAGGGTTTCAAGAAAGGCTTAGATAACGACCTAAAACGTATTGATAATTATGTAGCCATATAAAATTCTAGGTCCAGTCTGATGGCAATTTTGGGATCAGAAATTACATATTCAGTCCGTGTAGATTGCCTTATGGGAGATAAGTCTTCATCAGTAGGGGAAACAGAGGTTAAAAATTCTCTTCCTTTATCCACATCTTTTCCCACCCTTGTTTGAACTTGATGGACTTATTTTTTTTAAACCATACTGTGATATCATCAATGGGGGACTAGTAGGAGCAGCATTGGAACTGGAAATGATGCTTTAGGTTTCATTTAAAGGTCATTTTTTAATTATTATTATTATTAATTATTTTGTAGCATCTTCAACCGGTAGAAGGTTTTTTTTTTTGGTTGGTTTTTTTTTTAATATCACATAAATCTTTTAAGGGGGTTTCCACTCTTACATATTTATGGTATATTGATAGGATATGCCACAAGTTTGTTATAGGTTGGGTCTCACCTCAGGCCACAGAAAGGCTCTGAGAAAGGACAGGTAGTTGGAACACTTCTATTAGTCTCAGTGGAAGTTCTGACTACAGCCAAGCACACCCACAATTAAATGAAGACTTTTTGGGTGACATGTAAGAACGGGGCTGTGCCAGTTTTCTGGTATCAAAAACTTTAGTAGCCCTGTTCTATAGATGTATGGACAGTCACACTGCAAACTTTGGCGCAATAAGAGCAGGAGCGACACTTTTTAATGTGCCAAATATTTGGGCCGTTCTGGGGGTGTCTCACCACATTCATATAATTAGACACATTTATGATTCTTTGACGCCAAATCTAGGTGCAGAACAGTTAGGCCATGTCCCCACGGCACGGGTTTTCGGCCGGCTTTTCAGACGGTTTGCGGTTTTTCAGACCACCTGAAAAACCGGCCGAAAATGAGCACAATTGTGCTCTATGGAAAACCCGTGCAGTAGTCCCCACTGCACGGGTTTTGCCATCGGACGGTTTTGCCGCCGGCGGTCCGACGGCAAAACATTGTAGAAGCACAATCTTCCGTCCGGTTTTCGGACGGAATCTGTGCTTCTCAATGGGAGGGAGGAGGGGGCCCCCCCGCGGCCGTTGGGATGGCCGCAAAACAGGACAAATACCGGTATTTGTCCACTGCCGTGGGGATGCGCCCTTGGAGCAACCAGACCAGGGTAAAGGTGGTGCCTGAGCCAGACTTGTGGTATTGGCTCTACCAGGGGCGTTGCTAGGTGGTTTCATTCGGGACTCGTGCCCCGAATGAAATGCCTGCAGCCCCAAATCTTTAAGTCCCCAGCCAGCCCTCGCATCATCAAAGTAGCGCGGCGCTGCATTATTGCTCACAGCAGATGCGGTGCCAGACACTACTTTTTACTGCTCACTAACTCCGCTGCCGCTGCCGGCACCTCCTGTATGTTGCTGCGCAGGGTCAGGGGTCAGAGCGGCGCCGATCACGCTTCGGTAAGCCCAGGGACGCCGGCGCCTGCATGCTCCTCCTCCTAGCAAGTGAGTGCCCGCGGCCCCGCGCAGAGAGAAGCAGAGCAGCCGCCAATAGGTATTTATAGTTAGCTGGGGCTGGGCAGGCTAGTCTCAGACTGGAATATATATACTGACATGTTTGATTGTTAGCTCTGACCTATGCCTGCCCTATATACTGTGTGGACCTATGCCTGCCCTATATACTGTGTGGACCTATGCCTGCCCTATATACTGTGGGGACCTATGCCTGCCTATATACTGTGTGGACCTATGCCTGCCCTATATACTGTGGGGACCTATGGAAAAATGGAGTTGATCCAGCTATTTCAAAAGTAAAAAACGATCTTTATTAGAAAGATTTCCTTGGCTATTGTTTCCTACCACCGGAAATATCCATGCGATCCGGGACACAGGATTGGTGAGCTGGCTGTTTCTCTTGTTCTACTGTGTGGACCTATGCCTGCCCTATATACTGTGTGGACCTATGCCTGCCCTATATACTGTGGGGACCTATGCCTGCCCTATATACTGTGTGGACCTATGCCTGCCCTATATACTGTGGGGACCTATGTCTGCCTATATACTGTTTGGACCTATGGAAAAATGGAGTTGATCCATACTGTGTGGACCTATAATAAGATAGAAGAAATCTTTGCTGTGGCTCACCTCCTATTAGTGATGCACCTGTTTCTCCTCTCGTCTGTGTTTCCTGCTTTGCACGGATCTTTGTTGTCCACGACCTGAGGACTTGCAAACACTCATTGAAGGAAACCAAGAAAATTCCCATATCTCGATTCCAGCTCAGGTACCAAATAGACGTTTCTTTATTCAATGAAGGTAAAGGGATAAAGCATATCGCTAGCAGATGCTAACGCGTTTCGGGCTTAAAACATCTTAGCCCTTGTTCACAGCATGGCGTATAGTAAAGGAATGATTCCCTTCTGTTTGTTTGTTTGTGGGTGTGGTGATCTATTTTCCCTTCCATTTCGTCACATCCCACCTTGAATTAACCCTTCACTATACTGAATTAAAATAAACATTAAAAACAATGCGATGTACTGAACAATACAAGGAAATGTGCTTACTTAATAAATATATAGCAAGTCATTGCAGGAATTGAGACCATCCGGTGCTCTAGTATTTAGCTCCAGTATCCAGAAAGCCTCTCGGAGCCGCACCAAATGCTCCCAATCCCACCCCAAACCTCTTTGGGTTTTTTGGGGAATTTTTCTATAACAAAAAAACTGAATGAATTAAGATTACCTGCGTGTTCTTCTAAAAAATGTTTGGTAGCTCCTGATTGATGTGGCTGCTGTTTTTGGATTCCTATAATGTGTTCATGTATTCGGGTCTTGGCTTTTCTTATACTGCTTCCTACATAGTATTTGCGGCATTCCGTGCAGTGTATTGCATACACAATATGGTGACTATTACAATTAGTAAATTCTTTGATGTTATAACTTTTTCATCCTTTAACTTGGAAAGTAACCCTTTTTTTGGTGTATTGGGCACACCTGCACCTACTGCCGCCACATGGATAAAATCCTTTTTGTGATAGCCACATTCCCATCCTGATTTTACTATTAAAATTACTAGTGGAAATTTGATTACCTATAGTGAGGTTTCTTTTTGGAACACATCTTATACCTTGGTCAATCATTTTAGCCATGTCTTCATCCTGTCTTAAAATGTTTATATTTATAAAAAAAATCTTTTTAATCTTCCAAAATTCAGAGCTATATGGAGTAGAAAATGTAATATTATTAGCCTCTTCTTTTTTATATTTAGACTTTGGGGTTAATAGCTGATCACAATTTTTATTCCTTGCTTTTATTTCTGCTTGTTTATAATTTTGTTTGTATATCCTCTTTCTATCAATCTTTCTGTGATCAGTTTTATTTCTTTATCCAAATCTTCTTGTTCTGAACAGGCTCTTTTAGCTCTGATAAAGTCGCCCAGTGGGATTGCTTTGATCGTGTGTATAGAATGATAGCTACTCGCTCTAAGAATGGTATTCCCACTGATGGGCTTGCGGTATAATTTGGTGATACCTATTACTATAGGTAATCAAATTTCCACTAGTAATTTTAATAGTAAAATCAGGATGGGAACGTGGCTATCACAAAAAGGATTTTATCCATGTGGCGGCAGTAGGTGCAGTGTGTGTCAATACATAAAAAAATTACTTTCAAGTCAAATGATGAAAAAAGTTATAACATCAAAGAATTTACTAATTGTAATAGTCACCATTAGAGATGGGCGAATTGATTCTAACGAAGTGGAATTCGTTTAGAATTTCAGGAAAACTTCGGTTCTGAACGAAGTCGAACTTTGGGGTACTTCGGGTGAACGAAGTGTGCTTTTGATTGATAAAATGGCTGCAAGCACAGGGCGTTACATGGGGCAAAGCACTCTGGGAGGAAGAAGGGCATAGCCTGCATGACATGTGCAGAGATGAAGCCAATCAGAGACCGGCGGGATTCTGTGACGAACTCCCCGCACTATATAAGCCGGGCGGGGCCGCTGGGAGCTCACATCCTCTCACCTGTCTATTAGGGAAGGTGCTGCGCGGCTGATACTCTTACTGAAGAATTGATTTTATATAGCGATTTTGTGGGTGTCTCAGCTTGTCTCAGAGACTGTTCTCTTAATGTTCTATTTCTAATTTTTTGGGGTATTGGATCTGATATCCAGTGTGCGTCCACTGCAGCTACATATACATTCAATATCCAAGTGGGATCTAAGCCAGTTCCTGTTGCATTCATTTAAAGAAACAGCGTTTTTACAATACAAATACCACTTCATTTTGGGCTGCTCAATTCTATTGCACAATTTACATCCAGGGGTTAATTAAGCGTTGTTTTGCTGGTGTGCTGACCCCAAGAAACCGTCTTTTTCAATGCCAAAATATACACATTTTTCCTTTATCATAATTCACAAGCAAAGGTTAATTACAATTTTATCTCTTGTTGTGTGGCGTAGAAAACACGCAATTGTAACACGCTACAAAGCTACTATTTTGTGCGGCTCAATTCTATTGCGCAATTTACATCCAGGGGTTAATTAAGCGTTGTTTTGCTGGTGTGCTGACAAAAATAAACTGTCTTTTTCAACGCCAAAATATATCAATTTTTCCTGTAGCTTAATTCACAAGCAAAGGTTAATTACAACTGTATCTCTTGTTGTGTGGCGTAGAAAACACGCAATTGTAACACGCTACAAAGCTACTATTTTGTGCGGCTCAATTCTATTGCGCAATTTACATCCAGGGGTTAATTAAGCGTTGTTTTGCTGGTGTGCTGACCCCAAGAAACCGTCTTTTTCAACGCCAAAATATATACATTTTTCCAGTAGCTAATTCACATGCAAAGGTTAATACAACTGTTCTCTTGTATTGTGGAGTAAAACACCAATTGTAACACGCTACAAAGCTACTATTTTGTGTGGCTACATTCTAGTGCGCAATTTACATCCAGGGTTAATTAAGCGTTGTTTTGCAGTTGTGTGACAAAATAACCGTCTTTTTCATACGCCAATAATAATATTTTCCGTAGCCAAATTCAAAGCAAAGTTAATTACAACTGTATCTCTTTTGTTTGGGCGTAAAAACAGCAATGAACACGCACAAGCTACTATTTTGTGCGCTCAATTTTTGGCGCATTTTACTCCGGGGTTAATTAAGCGTTTTTTGCTGGTGTGCTGTAAAAATAAACCCTTTTTCAACGCCAAAATATATACATTTTTCCTTTGTTGCTATTTTCGCGAAGGAATTTGCTTTTTTCCCTTTTACTTTTTATAAAAACACATTTTTTTTAAACGACACATACAAGAAAATTTTTTCCTGCCCATTTGTGGAGCGAAATTTTAATCCAAGGGTTTTACCCAACTTGTTACGGGTTCTTTTTGGAGTAAAAAAAAAGGGGGTTTTTAAATTTATATAACAGATATAACATCATCAAACAGTGTCTGTACATTTTAGAAACAAACAGTATGTCAGAGAGAGGTGCAGGCTCTGCACTGCGAGTGGCAGTGGCACAAACATTCCTGAACGGCCCAGGTCTCAGCACAGCAAGGGGATGTCACAGCAGGAGTCACTCGGTGAGGCCACAACTGCCGCTGTCATCTAGCGGCCGTGTGTTGTTCAGCAACCCAAGGGTTCTTGATTGGTTGACTAGGTCATCCTCTTCCTCCCAGATGACATCTGACAACCCCAGCCAAGAGTCGGTGGGATCCTCAGAAAAAACCCTTAGTTGGCATGGCCCGGGGAAGCGGGTCAGGGGGCCCTCACCGGGTCCTAAAATCCGCCTCTGCCCCAAACCCGGTTTTCCCTCAGCCAGAATCTACTTTCCCTAAAGCGCCACTATATAGCGAGGGATGAACAATTTAAAGGAGGGCAGTCAGCAGCTACTTGGGCAGGGGAAAAAATTTGGGCCAATATCGCCGGGCTTTTGCAGTTGGGGGCCCAAATTTTTAGATTTTGGAAAGAGTACAAAATTGTAATAAGGTGTGACATTAAAATTACTTTGAAAAACGCAAGCATAGGTGCAAAATGAAAAAGGCAATAGCAAACTTTCCTACACAAATTTCGTGGCACACAAAAACCCTTAAATTAGTTTTGTAGTCTTTTGAGAAATGGCAATCTCTTTTGGTTTGGGCTGAAACTCAGCGGGCCTTTTTTTAAACCAGGGGCGGGTTTAATCCAATTGAAATTTTCCTACCACTCCCTGAGAAGTTGCGGGTTGAATTGACCCCCTAGTGGGAAAACATGTTCTTTGTAGGGACTCACCTGTTGGGACCCCCCTTGACTTTTTGGGGAAAGGTGAGTTTTTAATAAAATCTTTGTTTCCAAAATATGTAAGCTAAGAGTCCGGTTTTTTCTATTTTCCTTAGCGAAAATGAATTTCCAATATTCCCATAAAACCTTTAGGTTTTTTTTTGTTTTTTGTGTTCCCAAATGATTTTTGTTTTGTTGTGGAGGTGGCATGGGAGGTCATGTTGGAGAGGTCGCAGGATCCCCAAAGGGAAGGGAAAAGGAAAAGCGTGGATTGAAAACAAATAGATGATGTTTGGACCGACCGCACTTGGGAAGCTGGGTGAGGAAAGGGGCCCTTCTTTCATGTCGGGGAGAATGAAAACGGTGGGGCACCGATGGACTATGCCGAAGCGCCGCCGCAGATATCCAGGTGTGGACCCCTCAGGGCCCCCCGCAGGCAAAGATGGCAGAGGGCAGGCGTGGGGGGGCCAAAAGTGGGCAGGTCCTGTTTAGCGGGTGTTTGGAGGGAGCCCGGGGCCCCACCGCGGGTTTGTACCCGTAAACGGGGGGGACAGTCCAGGTATATTTTTGAATTTAAGGCACGTCCCAGGATGGAAAAAAAGATAGATAAGGTGCCAGCGAACAGCGGGTTTTAGCAGACAGGTAAAAGGGCGGGTTTGTACAGCGGGGTCCCAAATAAACTTTATGCTGAATGTGAGACAGCGGGCAGAACGCGGGAAAGGGGGGTCAAAGCTCTTGTGCGGGGTTTCCCAACAACAAACTGCCCTAAAAGTGGGGGGGAAATTTCGTTTTTAACCCAGGGGGAAAGGGGCCCACTTGCAGGAACAGGAACACTGTGTCTTTAAATTTTGATGCAGTGCCGCGCGCGGCCCCTGGGGGGCACGTGTGCCACAGGATCCCAAAAGGGAGTGGGAGGAAGAAACAGGTGGGGAGACCAGACCCCGGGCCCACCAGAGGTTGTCCAGGCGCAGCTGGGACAAAAACCGAAAAGGGCCGCTGCGGGGTTCCATAGCGGGACCGCGGCATAAACCCGGGTTGCGGGAGAAGGGGGCCCGTCAGCTTGCGTTTTTCAGGCGGGCGCCCCCCCCAGCAAGTGGGTGTGGGCCCGTGAGTCACCCAGGATAGCGAATTTGTGGGGTTTCGGGAAAGGGACAAAGGGGGCCAAAGGGGTAAAAAACCCGCTTCGCGGTCCGAAAGTAGCGGAAACGGGGGCTCAGCGACCGGGGAAAAGCGGCGGGGGGTAGTGTAAAATTAGGGGTATATGTAGAATCTGTGGGCAGAAAGTGAAGCGGGGTCAGGGGGGGCTAAATTTTGGCCCCAGGGGCCATGCTTAAAACAATGCAGGTCACCTTCCGGTGGCCTGGGAAAAAAGTGGTCAGATGTGGTGGTCCTTTTCCTGGGGCCCCCTGCAACGCAGAAGCGCAGCCCCCAGTGGACGCTTTTCCTTTGGAAGTAAAGGCCCCAACCACTTTCTGCAAAAGGGACCCTGTTTCTCTCCCGGCCCCAGTTGCTCCTACCCCTTCGAAATCATGGCGCCAGCGTCGTTCAGCGAAGGGGGGATTCCCAAGGGAGACATAAGATGTGTCCAACCATCCAAGGTGGGGAAAGCTGACCGTACTCCTGCCCAAATTTGTTGGTATGCAGTCCCCCCCTTTTCCCAGAGGGTGGCCCTCTGCACCATTCAGAGAAAAAAGGGCCCTTTGTGGGGCCGAGGGAGAGTTCCCAAACCGTAATTTTTTTTTCCAAAAAAAGGGAGTACCAGCAAATTCATAAATATGTTTGAACGAAGGTGGGGCCAGGGGCCTTGAGCTTTTTCGGTTTGTTCCAAGGTGCAAGGCGCGGACGTCTGGAGCTGTAAACTACGGTCAGGGCCAGAAAATTTTCCTTTTCCGGGGCCCGGGTGGGTTTTGCTTCCGCCCCGGAAAAACCAAAAAACTTGGACGGAGACGCCCCCTTTTTCTCCCGTTTCAAAATTTCTGCACCTTTGGGCCAAAATTTTCCGCCTCCCCCTCCTCCAAACCCCCAAACCCCCAAATTTTAGCCTCCACAAAGTATGCCTCCATCATTTCCACATGTGTAGGGCACAGCGGTGTCATGCAGTTTTCCACCTGGTTTTTGGGTCCCGGGCCCCCCAACGAAGTAAAAAAGGGGAGGAATGCTTCGCGTCATGCAGCAAGAAAACGAAAGTGGGCTTTTTTCCGCCCCCAAAACTGGAAAAATTGGGAAAAAATTTGGGGGGGAAAAATGGGAGGAACATGGTTCTGCGCTGAACCCAGGAGGGGAGGGGCCATGTGCCCCTGCATGGAGCAGTGTTCAATTGGTTGTGAAAAGGTTCCCGAAGTTTCCACCGGGTCTTCAAAAAAAACTTTCCCGGAAAAAGGCCCGGAAGTGGGGAAAGCCTTTTTTTCCCTTCCTACTTTAAACCAGGAACACCCTCCCTTTAGTTTTCAAACAGCAGAACGGCCCCCCCCAACCCCACTCTGGGGTATGCGATTTTTTACACCCCCTGGAATTCCAGCCTGCACAGTTGGCCCACTGTTTGAACAGAGAAAGGCCATTTAAAAAATTTTTTTAGATCCAGGCAGACAGAAGTACTCCCCCGTGTAACTTTGTTTTCGCAGTGGCAAACTCTGCCCCTGACACCTGCCGTTTGTTGAGGCCATTCGAGGGGGCCAGTTATTTGTTTAGTCGCCAGGACTCGGGGGTGGGAAAAAGTCAAATTCCCCTGCCCCTTATGTCCCGGACAAAGATGCTGAAAAAAATCTGTCTGGGCAGGGGACTGGGGAGGTGGCGGGTACATTCGTGGCCCCCAAAGAGCCCCGGGGGGGACTGAAATGGAGGAGGAGGAGGGGTTTTGGGGCAGAAATATTTTTGGGAAATGAAATGGATTTTTTACCCAGGTGACAGAGAGGGGGAGAGGAGCGTGGGGAGGTGGATGGAGATGGGAAGACGAGGGGATGACCCCCCAAACAACGTGGCAGTATTCAGTGGTAAAGGAGGCAGGGGCCCCCCGGAGGGCACTTGTTTCAAAATGGCCACAGAAAGCTTATTTGCCCGGTGTAACAGCCGAATAGCTCATTTCCGGGAGGGGGAGACTTTTGGCTCCCCCAACCCCATTGGGGCTCTCGCTTTCCCGGGCCAAAAAAGGGAAACCTTTTTCCCAGCTATTGAGAGGGGAAAACAAAATAAATATATTGGGAAAAAACCCCGTAATCGTTTTGGCCCCTTTCCTATGTTTCCGGCTTGTCCCCCCTCTGACAGGTTGACCGGGGGGGTTTCCCCAGCGTCACGTTTCTTCTGCCCCGGCTGTGGGGGAAAGGGGGGGGAGGGGGGTTTGGAGCAGTACCGCTCCTTTAGTTAGTAACCTAAGTCTGGGTTTAATGATGAGCAGTTCCTTCACCCGCCTAGGGGGAGGGCGCGCCGGCCACGAAAGGGCCTGGAGCAAGGGCCCTGTAACCAACTGGTTTTTGGCCTTTTTGGACAGCCCCTGCAAACCCCCCTTAGAAAATTCCCCTGGGGTACTGGGCAGGCCCAAAACGGATGTGTGGCCGAAAAATTGCCCAGTTTTTCGTGGAGAAAACTGTCCCGCCCCGGGCCAAATAGTGTGGCATCAGGGGGTGTTCAGGGCGGCCGGGGGCCCCTGTTACCCCCAAAGGGGAAAACCCGGGTTGTCCACGGGTAAAAGTGGAACGAAAAGACCTTTGTCCCAAAACGAAAAAAGGCTTTGGGTCGGCCAAAGGAAATTTTCCACCAAAACCCTTTTCTTTGGCGTCAGTTGGGTTCAAATACCCCGCCCCAGCACTTTTCTGATGCCACCCCACCCCCTGAATGCCCCCATTGCTGACGTTTTCCATCTGCCTACCCCATTTTTTACGGGAAGGATTGCCAACCCCCCTCAACTACTGGTTTAAATTTTGCCCCCTCTTTTGACCCCATTTCTGCTGCGTTGCCCTGCCCTCCACACTGTTTTCCTTGTGCCATGGGCCCGATTTCATGCTGGCCCGCTGTCGTTTCCTCCACCTGTGTGAAATTTTGCCACTCTGTGGCCTAATACTGTTTTGCCCCCCGCCTCCAGAATGTCATTGTGCCCCTGCCGGGGGGGGGCCCCATTCTGCTGCCCCCGTGCCTCCCCCACTGTGTGATTGTTTCCAACCCCTGTGGCATAATACTGTTTTCCCACCTCCAGAATGTCATTGTGCCACTGTCTGCCCTCATCTGCTGCCGCCGTGACCTCCAACTGTGTATTGTGCCACTCTGTGGCCTACCCCTGTTTTCCCACTCCAGAATGTCTTGTGCCATGTCTGACCTCATGCTGCTGGGGTGCGCCGTCACCCCCACACTTGTCACTGATGTTGCCACCTGAGCTCTCAGCTGTTTTTTTCAGCTTTCGTGGCCATGACTTTTCAGGCTACATTCCCCCTTCAGTTTTTTGGTCAGTTTTGCCATCTTAAGTGCCCAGGGAATTTTAGAATGAAGCGATTTCTAAGAGGGCGGCAGTCATGGGGTGTCATTTCTAAAAAAACAACATTGTATGAAGACCAAACCAAGCTCCTTGCATATTTAAACATGGCAAACGTTCTACAGCAAATGCAGGTCTGTGCAGCCGGGGAATAGTGCTTTTTAACGCGATTCGTCCCGAAGTAATTCGGAACGAAGTTATTTTTGTCGGAAAATTCGGCGAAGTGACCGAATCGAATTTTTGAGAAATTCGCCCATCTCTAGTCACCATATTGTGTATGCAATATACTGCACGGAATGCCGCAAATACTATGTAGGAAGCAGTTTTAAGAAACCCAAGCCCGAATACATGAACACATTATGGGAAATTTCCAAAAACGCACCCACATCAATCAGGAGCTACAAACATTTTTTTAGAAAACACGCAGGTAATCTTAATTCATTCGTTTTTTTGTTATAGAAAAAGTCCAAAAACCCTGAAAGAGGTGGTGTTGGAGCTTTTGGGTTTGCGGCTCGAGAGGTTTTTCTGGTATGGAGCTAAATACTAGAGCACCGGATGGTCTCAATTCCGCAAGACTTGCTATATATTTATTAAGTAAGCACATTTCTTGTATTGTTCGTACATGATTGTTTTTAAGTTTATTTTAATTCAGTATAGTGAAGGGTTAATTCAAGGTGGGATGTGACGAAAGGAAGGGAAAATAGATCACCCCACCACAAAAAACATAAGGAATCATTCTTTCACTATTACGCCATGTGTGAACAAGGGCTAAGTTGTTTTAAAACCCGAAACGCGTTAGCATTGCTAGCGATATGCTTTTATCCTCTGTTCCTTCATTGAATAAAGAACGTCTATTTGTACTGAGCTGGATCGAGATATGGGGAATTTTTAGATGGTTTCTTCATGAGTGTGTGGACCCATGCCTGCCTAATATACTGTGGGGACCTTTTGCTGCCTATATTTCTGTGTGGACCTATGCCTGCCCTATATACTGTGGGGACCCATGCCTGCCCTATATAATGTGTGGACTATGCCTGCCTATATACTGTGGGACCTATGCCTGCCTATATTACTGTGGGACCTATGCTGCCCTAAAATTCTGTGTGGACCTATGCCTGCCTTATCTGTTGGACCTATGCCTGCCCCTATATTACTGTGTGGACCTATGCCTGCCCTATATTCTGTGGGGACCCATGCCTGCCTATATTCTGTGGGGACCTATGCCTGCCCCGTATACTGTGTGGACCTATGCTGCCCTATATCTGTGGGACCTATGCCTGCCTATATTTGTGGGGACCTATGCTGCCCTATATAATGTGGGGACCTATGCCTGCCTATATACTGTGGGGACCTATGCCAGCCTATATATTGTGGGGACTATTTCCTGCCCTATTACTGTGGGGAAATATGCTGCCTATTATACTGTGGGGACCTATGCTGCCCTATATATGTGGGTATTTATGCCTGCCCTATTATTACTGTGGGGACCTTTTCCCTGCCTATATACTTGGGGACCATGCTGCCCCCAATATGTGTGGTTGCCTGCCTTATATGTGGGGGCCTATGCCTGCCCCTTTTAGTGGGGAAAATATGCTGCCTATATCATGGGGGCCCATGCCTGCCCTATATATGTGGGGACTTGCCCGCCCTATATACTGTGGGGACCATGCTGCCCTATATACTATGGGTCCGTACTGGGTTTCCTATATGTTATTATTTTGGGGGTTTATTACTTTTCTTTCATAGGTTTAGAGGCTTTAAAAAAGGAAAATTTATCGGGGCTGATTCCCCTTTCTCCCTTGCACGTAAAGGTGTTTGTAAAGGATCTTTTGTGAAAAACTTTGAAAAAAAAACCTGACAGGAACATACACTATTTTCTGTAAAAATACAAAAACACAGTTACGATGGGGCTTTAAAAAGTGCCTTTGTGAACCTTCCCCCAAAGGAAAAAAGGGACTAGAGGGCTGGGGCCCCCGGGGGTTTGGGGCCCCAAGAACCCCCGTGGGCTCTACACTCCCCTGTAGGGTATGCCCAAAACGAAAAAACAGCCAGACCGGGTTTTAAAGGTGGTTGCCTGGCCGACTTTGGTATTGGCTCTACCTGCCCTGTTTGTATGCCCTGCGAAGAACACCCAGGCCCAGGGTAAAGGTGGTGCCTGAGCCAGACTTGGGGTATTGCTCTCCCATGCCCTTTATTTTGCCTGCGGAAAAACACCCGGGCCCGGGTAAAGGGGGGTGCCTGAGCCAGGATTTTGTGGGTATTGGTCTACACTCCCCTGTATGTTTGACCTGCGGAAAACAGGTTCTTACCTTCTGGCGTTATTTCTGTCTTTAAAGTGATTTAGAACTGGCCTGTCGCGCCAACGTTCATACTTTAAAAGGGCTATCAAAAAATACAGGGAAAACCCCTCTAAAAAAGGGCATTTTTTGCTATTAAAATGCATGAAAAAAACCTTTGAGATTTTTTAGTTCCCCAGGGTTTTGAAAAAAAAATGCTTCAGCCACCCCCTTTTTTTATTTTTCTCTCTGGATTATAGAGGTCGGTTGACCCAAATGAAAAAGTCGGGAATTTTGGGAATCTAGTGGAGTTAAGAATAAGTAGGACCACCCCCTTGGCCCCGTTTTTAACCCGGGGGGTGGTTAAGCTTTTTTTGATAAATTTTTATGTGAACTAAGAATCTCAAAGCTTTTTTCATTTTTTGGAAAGATAGCATAAATGCTTTTTGGGGTTTTTTCCCCATGTTTTTGAATTCCCCTTTTGGGTAAATGGTGTGCCCAGGGGGGGGGCAATTTTTTTTGGGGTCCCCTAGACGAGTACCCCAAATGGGGGCCCCCCCCCTTGGGCTCCCAAAAAAAAGCCCCCCACCCACACAATTCCTCTCGCCCGCCCCAAGTCCTGTCATTTAACTTTCTGCTTATTTCCACATAGCCCCAGCCATCTCCTCAGCAGTCGTTTGAAACAATAAAAATCGCCCTGACAAATTTGCTTTTTTCCAAAATCGCCCCCCTCCGTATGACGTACAATCCCCTTAAATAACGGGTCCCTAAAATCCACCGTTACAGGGCAAATTCCCAGACGAATGATTGTTACAAAAAAATCTACAAAAAAAAAGACCCTAAACTATTACTATTTAAAGGGTTTAAATAACCCTGCCGACCCGGGACCGAACGAAACCCCCCAACAGGTGATTTACCAGGGTACGGGGGCCTGATTACTTTATACCACCGCCTTCAGTGATTTTTATAGTGGTAGATACTTTTTTGTAGTGACGTTCTGAGAAATTTAAGTGATTGAAACCACATTTAAACTTTTTAGTGACTCCCCGGGACATAAATTTCTGAATCAGCGTCTTTCACTTTCCCTTTTTTTTCTCCACCCGGTTCACACCTTCGGGCGGGATTGCCCCCGGGCCCACGACTCGTCCCTGCAAAATTTGGCCCCAAATATTTAAAATTCCTCACATTTCCATTAACCCCTTTCATTATAGGGTTATAAGTCCCCTCAGTTAAAAGGGAAATATTTTTTATTGCCCCTTTTTAGACGGGTTTGGTTTTAAATATAGGGGGGCACTTAGGAAAGGTTTTATACCCTAGGGGTTTCAGGCAGGTAGGGGGCCACAGGCGGGGTTTTGGGGGTTTTTCGGGCCCGGGGGTTGGGGGTTCAGGCAGGCGTATGGGGTTTCAGGCAGGCTTTTAGGGGGCCCCACAGGCGGGGTTTATAGGGCCCACGGGCAGGGGGTTGCGGGCTAAAGGCAGGGTTTAGGGGGGCCCACAGGCAGGCTTTTTGGGGCCACGGGGAAGGAAAAATGGGGCCAGGTGGGCGAAATTTGGGCCCCCAACAGGGGGCGTATGGGGGCCACAGGCGGTGTAGGGGGCCACAGGAAAGGCGTTAGGGGGCCCACGGGGGGTTTATGGGGGCCACGGGGCGGCGTTTATGGGGGCCAAAGGCAGGCTTATGGGGCCACAGGCAGGCGTTATTTTGGGCCACGGGGCAGGCGTAGGGGGCCAAAAAGGCAGGCTTTATAGGGGCCCGGGGAAGGGCCGTTTTTTTGGGGCCACGGGCAGGCTTTTTTAATGGAGTCCACTGGCGGGGATTTGGGGCCCGGGCAGGCAAAAAAAAATTTCAAAAATACTCCCTTTTCCTCTGTCCCGGGCCGGGTGCCCCATCTTCTGCCCCGGCCGCGCGCTCCTCTTCGTCCAAACCATGGGGAGGTTTTGATGTTATCAGCCCCCCAGCGCCGGACGCTCCCCCGGCGCTCCTCGGGCGCACGGCCTGTGACGCGCTGTGGACGGCGAAACGCGATGGGCATCACTTCATCGCGACCCGGGGGGTTTCCCGCTGAGCCGGGCCCGGGGGGCCGCGGCGGCTCCCCAGTGTATGAGGACCCCGGGGGCCCCGCTTTTTGTCGGCCCTGCGGGCCTTACCGGAGGATCCCGCGAAACCCCGGGTGGGGCGGGTCCGAAACTCTCTGCGGAAACAGGGAGCCCCTCGCTCTCTGCTCCCCAGAAACCTTTCAGTTATGTGCGTCCAGGGGGCGACAAAACCGCTAAAGGGCCTCCGCGCTCAAGGGGCCCCTGGCAGCGGGCCCCGGGCCCGGGGGGGTCCCGGGGGCCCCCCGGCTGGCCCTTAGGGCAGGCAGAGGTAGGCGCCCTAGGCGGCGCCTCCTCTTTCCTACCCCTCGTCCCGGCCTGGGTGTGCCAATGGTTTTTGGAATGCGTGTTTTATATTATATATACCCGGGAAATAGAAAAAAAAATACACAAGGCCTCCCATTCGGCTTTTTATCTTTTTTTATTCACCACCCAAATTTCCCCTGGGGGCTTTCAAATTTAATTTCAGTTAGTAGTAGCGGGCAGCGTTTCGCGCTTCACCCGGTTCATCTCGGCCCCAAAGGGAGTAGGTAAATCACGCCTTTAAAAAAAAAACCCGTGGGAAAAGACACATGCCCCCCTATCGAAACCCTGTAAAAAACTCGCATATTTTTTTAATGATTTAAAACTTTTAACTCTTTAAAAAAATTTAAAAATTAGGGTTAAAATATTAAATTAAAATATATATGACACAACCATGCCAGTGGTACCCAGGTTCACTTGTGTCTTTTTAGAAATTTTTTTTTTGTGCAGAAAAGTTTTTATTTTTGGGATTTGTTGCTTTTTAAATTTTTATAGGGAGGGAATTTGGTGCCCCTTTTTTGGGGCCCCTTGCACCCCCCCCAAACCCCCACGGTGTTTATCGTGGGGTATGCTTGTAAGGTTGGTGCTTTTTTTTATTTTTCTCTCTGGTTGTGGAGGTCTGGTTTACCCAAATGAGAAATCTGAATTTGCTCAAAGTTTAGGGGGTTTTAAAAAAAAGGGAGGACCACCCAGCTTGAGATCCCATTGGTAGCCGGGGGTGGCTTAAGCCTTTTTTTATCAAAAAAAACAGTGAAATAAGAATTTTTTGTTTTTTTCATGTAAATTCATGCCCTGTCGCCTTTCTTTATACATTGGTCAATAGAGTTTACTTTAGTCATGAGACATTTTACATGCTCTGCGTCCACACAGGTTTCTATGGTTACCAGATTCCCTGACCGTAACTCTGATTACTAAAAAAAAAATTAAAAACTATTTTTAATAAGATTACACATAATCTATTTTTTTCAGTCCTCAAAACATGGGACCTTGTGTTTACTGAAGGATAACATCTCCTGCCTTGCCAGTGTAAAATTTCTCGGTCACTTACTAGGCAGTGTTGGGGCTGGGATGTTTGGGCCCCAAACAGGGGGAATTTTATTCTGGGGGTCCACCTGTGAAGTTGATTTGGGGGCCCACCCCAAAGCTACAGCCTTTTATACTCTGTCTCTTGCTTTTTGCCCTTTTCTCTGCCTTTCTGCCTCTTCCAATTATGTATATGCAGTTTAAAAGAAACTCCAGGTCTTCCATGTAGAGGCCCAAACCCGGAGGGTTTTCCCCTTTTCCCCTTTGGGGGCCCGTCCCAGTCTGCTTTAAAAATATGTTGGGTTTTTCAAAAAAATGCTAAAGAACCCTCACAGCCCGAGGAACAAAAATGAGTGTTAAAAATGCTTTCGGCCCAAAATGAACAGCGTGGGGGAGAAAACACCTTTTTAAGGGGTGATCCCGGGGTTTTTCAGCAGCAAATGTGTTTCCGCTGCCTTCAAATGCAAAAAAAGTAAAGAAAAATGCAGAAAGTGTTATTTTTACATGGTATTTGTTTCCCTTTTTGAAAAGTTTTACATAAACCCATAGTTTATTCAAATAATTCAAATTTAAAAAAAGTGTTCGTCACAAATTTTATTTTTTCGTATATTCCTTTTGGGAAAAACATTTCAGTCCGGAAGGAAAAAAAAAATCTTTTTAGGTCTGGAGGGCCAAGCAAAGTTTTTGTGGGGAACTTTTTTTAAGAAAAAAAAAGTTGTAACCCCACCTTTAAGGGGCTCTCCAAAAACCCCTTTCCCCCATACTTTTTGCCCTAATCTCCGATTCTCCCTCCCCGCAATCTCCCCTCCCCCACAGGACCTTCTTCTCTGTTTTCCTCTTACAGTTTCCCCAAAATAACGTCTCCAAGATTCTCCCCTGCTTCCCCCATTTTCTCTGGAACTCACTGCCCCCAAAAAAATCAGATTCTCTTCCCTCTCACCGCTTTTAAAAACAACCTGGAAAACCCCTTTCTTCGGAAATTTCCTATAACCTACAATAACCCTGCTGCCACCTGTTCTACCCACAAACATGGGCTGCCCCCCTTTCCCCTGTTTCTCTTCCCTCCTCATTGTAGATTGTTAGCCTTCGCTGGCAGGGTCCTCTCTCCCTCTGTACCAGTTATAAGTCATTCATTGTTATTATTGTACTCATTTGACATATTATGTATTTGACCCCCCTCGAATGTACAGCGCCATGGAATCAATGGCGCTTTAAAATAAATGTTAATAATAATGTTAATAATAATAATGAATACAGAGAAATCTTTCCTTTATTCTTTTCCTCCTTTTAGGTTTTCGATTTTGTTTGTTATACCAAAAAAAAATTTTATAAAACTGCACCAAACTGACATGTGCGAGTCTGGCCCAACAGTTTTCTACTAACCCATCTCCTCTTATGACTACCTTGCGTCTATCTAAAAGCAAAAGTATAAAAGTGGCTGCATTTACGTGGATAAGGTCCACCACCAAGAAGACAAATTTATACAAATCCATTTGAACTTGATACTAAACCAGTCTTCAGCACACTTATACGCTCCCTAATGGTGACTGTAGTCAGTCAAAATTTAATTATTCAGCTTGATGGCTGTGTAACAGGAGAGGTTTTGGAACTATATAGCAGAAAAACAGACCCCACTCCTCCTCCATTAAAAAAGATATACTAAGAAGTTGACTGATGCATGGTTTAAGGTTGTTCACCAAAGGCTCAAGAGGTTTTTCTGTCCACAGTTGTGTATTAGAAGCCAAATTTATGCTCCAATCGTTCCCACTATACATACTTAAGGATATAAGCATACATTGGTGCCCAAGTTTATTTTAACATATACAGGTTTATTTAACCCCTTCAATAAACAACTACCTCCATCAAGTAACAAAACCCATATACAGAAAAAATAGACAAAGTTTGCAGTAATGAAGTAATAGTTAGAGATGGGCGAATTGATTCTAACGAAGTGGAATTCGTTTAGAATTTCAGGAAAACTTCGGTTCGGAACGAAGTTGAAGTTTGGGGTACTTCGGGTGAACAAAGTGTGCTTTTGATTGATAAAATGGCTGCGAGCACATGGCGTTACATGGGGCAAAGAACTCTGGGAGGAAGATGGGCATAGCCTGCATGACATGTGCAGAGGTGAAGCCAATCAGAGACCGGCGGGATTCTGTGACGTCACCGCACTATATAAGTCCAGGCGCGACGCTGGGAGCTCATATCGCTCTCACTGTACTGATCAGGGAAGGTGCTGCCGCGGCTGCTTATGGTAGCTGATACTAAAGAACTCATTTTTATACAGCAATTTGTGGGGGGTGTCTCAGCTTGTCTCAGAGACTGCTTCTCTTAATGTTCTATTTCTGATTTTGTGGGGTATTGGATCTGAAGTCCAGTGTGTGTCCAGTGCAGCTGCATATACATTTAATGCTATCTGCTCACAGCACATTGAATATCCAAGGGTTATCTAAGCATGTTCCTATTGTATTCATTTAAAGAAACAGAGTTTTTACAATAAAAATACCACTCCATTTTTGGCTGCTCAATTCTTTTGCGCAATTTACATCAAGGGGTTAATTAAGCGTTGTTCTGCTGTTGTGGTGACTAAAAGAAACCGTCTTTTTCATCGCCAAAAAAGACATTTTGCCTGTAGCATAATTTGTAACCGAAGGTTAATTACAAGTTTTTCTCTTGCTGTGTACCGTAAAATACACACCATAGTAACACGCTACAAAGCTGCTAGTTTTTGGTTGCTCAATTCTTTTGCGCAATTTACATCCAAAGATTAACTAAGTATTTTTCTGCAGTTGTACTTAGTAAAAGAAACGTTCTTTTTCACCACCAAAGAAGCAATTTTGCCTGTAGCATAATTCATATCCGAAGGTTAATTAAGCCTGTTTGTGCTTTACATTCAGTAAAATACACAGTGTTTTTAAACGGCACATACAAGTAAATTTTTCCTGCCCATTTGTGGCGCGCAATTTATATCCCAGGGATACCAAGCTTGTTCCTGGGTTCATTTGGAGTCAAATACAGGGTGTGTATTTATCATATACAGATATCTTCATCAAACAGTGTCTGTACATTTTAGAACAAACAGTATGTCAGACAGAGAGGTGGCAGGCTCTTCACCTGCGAGTGGCAGAGGCACAAAAATTCCTGGAGCAGGCCCAGGTCGTAGCACAGCAAGGGGCAGGTCGCAGCAGGAGTCACTCGGTGAGGCCACAACTGCCGCTGTCATCTAGCGGCCGTGTGTTGCTCAGCAACCCAATGGTTCTTGATTGGTTGACTAGTTCATCCACTTCCTCCCAGATGACATCTGACAACCCCAGCCAAAGTTGGTGGGATCGTCAGACACAACCCTTAGTTGGCATGGCCCGGGAGCGGGTCAGCGGCTCTCACCTGTCCTCAACCCGCCTCTGTCCATCCGGTTCCCTCACCCAGAGATCTACTATGTGGTCTGGGCTCCGCCACTATATAGCAGGATGAAAAAATTTGGGAGGGCAGTCAGCGTATTTGGGCAGCGAAAAATGGACCCCAAATATCCCGCTTCTTGTAGTAGGCGGAAAATTTTAGTGTTAAGAGGGCATGGGGGGTCATGTTGGGGGGGGTCAGCCTTGCATCCCAAGACCGGTGATGAGGACAGCAGTGACGATGAAACAAAATAGATGTGATGTAGCGACCACTTGGGAGCCGGGGGGGAAAAGGGCTTCTATGTAGGAAAAAGGGGCGTAGCTTGCGCGTCGGGGCAGCGGGCATCCAGCAAATGGGTTGTGTGGCGTGGTCGAGGATGCAGTTGTGTGAGGTGGGGAGCCAAGGGCCAGGGGGGAAAAAAAACCGTTGAGGTCCAAGGGAAAGTAGGGCATGGGGTCAGCGAGGCGCGTGGCGTAGTCACTCAGTGCGGGCGTTGGCGGGAAAAATCAGCTACTGGCGGTGTGGGCTTCTTTGCTAAGACACGGAGGGCCCGAATAGGGGGTATATGTAGAATTGTAAGCAAAAGAAAACGTGGCCAGGGAGCTAACGTTGGCACCAGGGCCCCTGCTCAAAACATGCAGGTCACCACCCGGTGGCCTGGGAGAAAATGTGGCTCGTGTGGGGGCCTCCTGCCGCAGCAGAACAGCAGCAGCGCGCCAGTGGCAGCACCCATTGCGCCAGTAAAGGGCTCCCCCACTTGAAAAGGGGTGTTTCTCTTTAAATTAATCTCCCGTCAGATGCCCCTGCCCTCGCTACTCATGGCCCCAGCAGTCTTCACGAGGCGATTGAAAAGAGAAAAACATATGGTCCAACCTCAAAGGGTGGAGTGCCCGTGCCCCTGCCCAAGTTTTGGTATTGCGCCCCTCCCTTTCCAAATGGGGATCTGCACCGTTCAAGAACAAAGGGGCTTGTGCCGACCCGAGATGGAGATTTAAAGCTAATTTTTTTAAAAAAGGCAGTACCAGCACTTCATAAATAATGAACAGAAGGTGGGCAGCCCTTTGAGCTTATCGGTTTGTTCCAAGGTGACGGCAGGGGGACGTTGGAGCTGTAATTTGGGTAAGGGCCAGTACAGCCCTTTCGGCCCATGGGTGAAGTGCTTCGGCCCAGGCACCCCAACAATTTGGGGACAGGAGGCCGCTTTCTCCTCCCGTTGCAAACTGCGGCTCCTGCGCCAATGTCCGCCCTCCTCTCCCCACCATCATCACCCCAGCCTCCCAAGTATGCCCCTCATCCACATGTGTGGGCCGCGGTGTCCGAGTTCTACACTTGGCTTGCCTCGGAACGAAGTAAAGGGGAGTAATGCCCGCGTCTGCAGAAGAAATCGATGGTGGTTTTTCTCCGCGCCAACTGCAAATGGAAACCAGGGTGAGGAAATGGGGGGAACATGGTGTCCGCGCAGCAAGAGGAGGGATGGTCCTGCGCCCTGCATGGGCCTGTTAAATTTGGGTTGTGAAAAGGTTCCTGAAGTCTTCCAAAAATTTGAGGATTCTGAAAATGGCCAGGAAAAATGTGCATGCATTTTCCCCTTTCTAAAAAAGCCGGGAACCCCCCCGAGTTGCGTCGCAGAACGGCCTCCCCCAAACACTTGATTGCGTGTTTCCCCCCCTTTGGGAAATTCCCGCTGCACTTTTTTTGGACCGACTTTATGAAAAGAGAAAGGCCTTTAACGTTTTTTTAATGATCGGCGGACAGGGTTTCTCCCCTGTGTAAACTTTGATGTCAGCGTGGCAGCTATTTGGGACACCTCCCGTTTGTTGGGGCCCTTCGAGGAGGCAGTTATTTGTCAGTCGCAGGACTACTGGTTTAATAACGTCATTCCACTGCTTCTGCCTGGAACGATGCTGAAAAATCGTCTGGGCAGGGGTGAGACGTGGCGATCATCTGCGGCACATGGTCCGGTGGAGACTGAAATGAGGAGGAGGAGGGGGACATTGGAGCAAAGATTTTTTGGGGAAATGAGTGGTTTTCTACCCCGGTGACCAAAGAGGAGGAGCAGGAGAGCTGGAGGGGAGTGGAGGTGAGGAAGAGAACAGATTTACCCGTAAGCACGTGGCAGTTACAGTGGAGAGGGGGCAGGGAGCCCCCGGAGTCACTTTTCAGATGGCCCCCAGATGCTGATTTTCCCGGCTAGTACAGCGAATGTAGTCCGGCAGAGGGATGACTTCTGGTCCCACCCTATTTGGGCCCTCGCTCCCGTCCCCAAAAAGGGAGCCCTTTTTTCCCCGCTGCTAGGGAGGACAAAATCAAAAAAATGTAGGGAAATTCGTAGTCGTTTCCGGCCATGTGCGGCATGCCCTCCCCTTGGGAAAGGGTTTACCGGGGGGGTTTTCAGCTTCACGTATCTGCCGCGGCTGCTGGGGAGGGGGGGGGGAAGGAGCAGTCCAGCTCCATCATCAGCAACCTCGTTGGAGTCACTGATGAGCAGCTTCCTTCACCCTGTGAGGAGGGCAGTCGCCGCAGGGGAGGACCTGGAGCCCGCCCGAACCAAAGGTGGTGGCCCACTTGGACAGCACTCTGCCCCCCCGTTTAAAAATCCGTGGAATACTGGCGAAATGGATGTGTGGCCGCAACTTGCCCGGGTTTTCAGTGGAGGCTGTCCTGCCGGCCCGTAGTGTGGCTCAGAGGGAGTTCGTGCGGGGGGGATCGTTACCCAAGGGGAACCCCCTTTTCCCCGGGAAAAAGGGAACGATGACCCTTTGTCAAGATGAATCAGGCTGGACGGAGGATTTCCCCACCCAAGCCCTTTGGCGTCAACTACATCGCCATGACGCCTCACCCAAACTGGAGAAAAGAGTTGGGTTCAAATACCTGCCTCAGCCCCTATTCTGAGCACCCCCCACCTGATGCCCCACATCTGCTGACAGTTTCCCATCGCCCCCAAAACCCTCTTTACAGGGACTGGTATTGCCCCCCCCACCCTCCACACTCTGTCATTGGTGCCACTCTTGGACCCCATGCTGTTGCTCCCGCCCCCCCCCGTCACCCCTCCTCCTCCTGTCATTGTCCCCTCTGTGGCCTATACTTTTTTTTGCAACCTCCCAAAGAATGTATTGGCCCCTGTCTTTTACCTCATGCTGTTTTTCCCCTGGTGTTTGCCGTGACCTACACACTGGTCATTGTGCCACTGTTGCCTCATGCTGCTGCTGTGGGTGTGCCCCACCTCACACTGTGTCATTGTGCCATCTGGGCCTACTCCTGTTTTTTTCCCCTCCAGGATGTATTGTGCCCTTTGACCTCGTTTCTACTGTGGTGCTGCCCCTGACCCACAAAAATGTGTCTTTTTGCCACTCTGTGGCCTCTCCTGTTTTTGCCACCCCCGAATGTCATTGTGCCCTTGTCTGACCTCATGTGCTGTGGCTGCCGCCGTCACCTCCACCTCTGTCATGATGTTTTCCCTGAGCCCGTTGTTTTTTTTTCCAAGGTCGCTGCTACTTTTTGGTCTTCCCCTTGTTTTTTGTTCGTTTTGCCCTCTTTAAATGCCCCGGAATTTTTAGTGAAGGATTCTAAAAGGGCGGCAGTCATGTGCGTTTTATACAAAAAACCAAAATTGTATGAAGCCAAACCAAGCTCCCCCTTTCTATTTTAAACATGGCAAACGTTTACAGCACCCCGCAGGCTCTGTGCACCTGGAAAAAAGTTTTTTTTTAACTGATTCGTCCCAAAATAATTCGGACGAATTAAATTTTGTTGGGAATTGGCGAAGTGACCCAACCGAATTTTTTGGGAAATTCGCCCCTCCTTTAGTAATAGTACCAAACGATTTTCCCGTTACACTTACATAATGAGGTATATAATTCAGGACATGTAAAGGCCATAGTGCATGAAATATATAGTGATCACAGTTATATACACACGAACCACTTTAAAGGATTGTCTGCTTTATGAAGTCTTTGCTTATTATAAATATATTATCAATAGAAAATCATACCATTTTGTAATATACACATATTAAAAATTCTGCTCCTGTACCTCTTAAATACCAGCACTGTAGGTCCCTATCTAGAAAAAAAATGATACAGCCCACATTCCTATCCATTATAATGGCTGCCATGGAGTACCTGTGGGGGCAAAACAGTCATGTGACCACCACACAGGTCATGTGACCCTGGTATCCAGGTAACAGTAGTGTATGGGGGAGCAGAACTTCTCCAGTATTGCTACCTCCAGCAGCGTCTCATCATGTGACCACCACACAGGTCATGTGACCCCTGGTATCCAGGTAGCAGTAGCATATGAGGGGGAGAACTTCTCCAGTATTACTACCTCCAGCAGCATCTTATCATGTGACCACCACACAGGTCATGTGACCCTAGTATCCAGGTAACAGTAGTGTATGGAGGAGCAGAACTTCTCCAGTATTACTACCTCCAGCAGCATCTTATGTCGGTGGAAAAGACACTTGCACATTTATCTCTTGCCTCATCTTTATGCCCTTTTTTTTTCTCCTTCAGTTAACTTTATTAAAAACAATATTAAGTGGTCAACCCCTCTAAGGATCCACACTTTTTTTTTTTTTTTAAATCCCTGCTTTCCAAGAGCTATAATGTATACTTTTCCAATCTATATAGCTATAGGAGGGCTTGTTTTTTTTAAGGGATTATTTAATATTTTTTAATGGTACTATTTAATGCACTATCTAATGTATGGTGGAGTCAAAAAAAAGGGTTTATGATGGGTTTTTTTTTGCAGGGGAAGGTCTAGTTTTTATTGATACCAACTTGGAGTGTATACAACTTTGTGATGTTTTTTTTTTATAAACAATGGAATAAAAAAATTTAACAACACACACAATCCGTCACCGCTCTGGTTTTTTTTGTAAAAAGAGAAAAAAAAACACACATCTCAGCCTACTAAAAATGAAAAGAGCTTACCAAATCCTGCTGTGTAATCTTGAGCACTTTTGTTTGGGTTAGAATACCTTTAGAATTTACATTCATATATAGGGTATCGATTATATGGTCAGGTGTAGTGCACCATGCTGGTTTTGGGTATGTTCACATGGCGTGTCGGATTCGTATTTAGACGCGTGTTTGGATCCGTGTTTCAGACCCTAAACAAACTCAAACACGCATCCGGCAATGTACAGTGTGATTTACATTACTTTCAATGTAAAACACGCATCGGCGTTCAGACGAGTGATCCCCGATCCGGGTTTACTTGCGTCTTTCGGATCCGTTCAAAGAATGGTCATGTCAATTTCTTGATCTGACGCAGCAGACGCCCTGTTTAAAACTATAGGCTGCTTTCCTGCTGCAACCAAAACACATCCAAACACGCAGCTGCATGTTAGATGCGATTTACGCGCTTTTGAATGCGTTTTTGGGATCTAAAAAGGGAGCACTGGGCTTTTATTGTCTCCTATGGGGAGTGTTTTTTATGTCTAGCCATTGTGCTGGTATTACGGCTGTGTGTTTGTTTTTAAAGGGGGTGTATCATTTCATTAAATGGCCTTCAGAATAAGAGGTCAGTGAAAACAAGCAACTTTGCAATTGGATGTCATGTGCAAAGCTGTCTTGTTATCACAAGATCCCTTATCTTCGTTTTCTGTAAACAAACTTCTCCAGTGCCGGTCGGATAGTGGGATTCCACCTCTTTGCATTTCATTAGCTGAGGGCTCTAATAATTTACATTCTGTTTGGGCCCCCACGGAGCTTGAATTCCTGCCTCTCACTCAGAATTAGGGTCCGACAACAATTTCACTCGATACAGCAGTGCCTCCTAAAATTGACACTGCAGTTGCCTCTATAATCAGAAACAGCAGAATTTGTGCCACGGTGCCTTAATGCTCCTGCGTGTAAGGGGCCGACAAAAATTTCACTCTATTCAGCTAACTGCTCCTCATTGACACTGCTGCTACTGCTACAATCAGAAAATAGCAGAATTGTGCGTCGGTGCCTTATGTAAACGTGAAGGGGGATGGATCTGTGCTCTGGCTGGATTCAACTGTAGCGAACCTCCAGCTGTGAGAGATCAGTGCTGAGTTCATAGAAGACTGTTTAGACTGAATGCGGGCCTGTGGTATGTAAACAGCTCTTAAAAAATAAGACTGCATAGGGAGAGGACAGTGATATGTAGGGGGGGGGGGGCGGGACACAGGGGCCCTGAACGTGAAGGGGGGGTCCCCTTCAGGTTTAAAAAAACCCAGCTGGGGTGGGAAGAAACGCCCCTGGATTTCAGGAAGTGAGAGCATCAAGCTTCAAGAGAACAGCCCAACTGAAGAAGTGATAAATCCCCTTTAAGTAAACCCAACGGGTTCTGACCATTGGCGTCCATTGTATCACAACATAGATGTGCACACAGGCTTCATCCTACTTCCTCATCCAAATGTGAACATTTCTCCTTCCTCAGACTTGAAAGATGAGTTACACAAATATAATATCATCAGAATAATGCAGTAATAGTGTCTATACCCAACAACTGTAAACTCTGGGATTAATAACTTCACCCTAAAAATGATCAGACCAATGGAAAACGAGAACTAGCACTTACTAAATATTTTAAAGAGTTATCCAGGACTAGAAAAAAAAAGTGTTGGCTTCTAGTAACAGCGCCACACTTGTCTACAGGTTGTGTTTGGTACTGCAGTATTCAAGTTGATGGGACTGCATTATCAAACACAGTGCAAGGACGGCTCTGTTTCACAAAAATAAACAGACCACTTTTTTTTCCTAATCCTAGATAATCTATTTCAGCACTCTCTTTCACACGCACTACTTTTTAGTGTTTTTGAATGCTCTTAAAAAATCCCACACGTTTCAAGCATTTTGGTGGCATTTTATGTTGTATAGGGCCATCTACACGGCAATGATTTATGATTGGTTTTTTTGACACGGCTTTCAGATTTTGAAACTGGTGATAAACCGGCTGTAAACCATCCCCATAGACCTCAATAGAAAATACGAGCAATAGTCTACACCAGTGTTCCCCAACTCCGGTCCTCAAGGCCCACCAACAGGTCATGTTTTAAGGATCTCCCACAGAAAGCACTGACAAAAATGATATCACCTGTGCAGAATGCACTGACAATAATGACTTCACCTGTGCAATGCTAAGGAAAGCCAGAAAACATGACCTGTTGGTGTGCCTTGAGGACTAGGGTTGGGAACCTCTGGTCTACACGACTTGGATTTTCTGACGGCTGGATTTCAAAATCGCCGTTTTCAAGAAAACTTGGAACATGCACAGTAATCCGCTGTATTTCACTAAGAAACAGCAGATTATTGTACAATTTAGTGCAATAGAAGACCGAAATCCAAAAACTGTTTCCATAAAAAAAAAGTGTGCAAAAACTTTTTAAAAACCCCTTTAAAACACTGGTTGGGTTCTAATTCAGGAGCCAACCAGTATTTGTACATTTGCTGAGTGGACACAGCCTAGCATTTGTAACGTAACCTATCAAAAAGCCTAAGGGAAAAATGCCAAAGAAAAAAAATTAAAAGATACCTAGTAATAGTATAAGGGTACGTTCACACGGTGTATTGCGGCACACACAGGTGCATGCTGCAATATGCCTTTATTAGCTCTGTTGAAAGTACGTGCTGGTCGATGCGTACTCAACCCTTCTATTTCTCGACGTGTACAACGACGGTGATTTTACTAGTAAATCTTTTTACCGTATTTTCAGGGCGTATTTCGCCGCAGTTACATGCTGAAGTACACCCTGCAAATGCACTGTGTGAACGTAGCTTAAGGATCCGTCCACACGACGACCATCCTGTAAGAAATCCAGGCAAATTTGGATTTTAAAAACCGTCAAAAAACAACTGTAAACCACCCCTAAATTGAAAATCCACACGACATGGATTTTCTGGGGTCGGATTTTAGATAAAACTTAGAACATGCTTAATTTTCCATCAAATCTAATTCGGAAAATGGTGGAAAATTTACTTTAGAAGTCAATAGGATGGCATGAAAAGAAGCAGAAAGCTGTGTACACAGATCCAAATACAAAAACTCATTAGTGCTCTACAATGCAAACAATGATTGAAAACTGGATCCAAAAATCACCTCAAAATACAAAAAGCGAGTGAAAAATCCATGCGTTCTTGTGGAAAGTACTGCTCAAATGCTCATCAGACTACACGGTTTTAGTATTCAGAACCAGATGAGTCATGTGGACGTACCCTAAAAATGTCATAAAACAAAATAAGTAGGCTTTAATAATTTAGCATAGACCTCTGCTACAAAAAACACTGCAGATAGTGTGTGTGAAATAGTAATGAAAGTATTTTCCTTGTCAAAATTCATCTTTAATCTTGAAGTGCGGTTGATCCTCGGGTTTAAAGTTTGCGTTGGGGCTGCCGTCTTCATTTAGCATGCGCGGGGCGGTGTACCCGACAATTGGGTATTTTTTCTTATACACGTTCTCAAATATGTCATCAAGAGACTTGAGGTGTTCCTCAGTGAGGCCAGTCTGGAGAAAAGAACAAAAATATCAAAAGTTGAGTCACTTTGTAACCACATAACATTCTTCATCTTGGACTGATCCGAATTTACAGTCTAGGTCAACAGATTAACTCCTCAACAACCCATAATGTACCATTACATCATAATAGGTTTAAAGGGCTGTTCTCACCATGCTGTTTTACAGCAGCTTCAGCCTCGCACTTCTTGGCCAGGCTGTGAGTGGGTCTATAGCAGTGATTGACATATCAACTCTGCTATTCATAGCTATTCCTGTTGCACTGATAGGAATGCAGGAGGTTTGTAAATTGTAGTACACAAAGCTTCAAAGCTCTAAAGAGTTAAAGCTTCTCAGTAAGTAATGTAAACAAGCTAGGGGTTTTCGCACTACAAAGATTAGCTTTCAACATAAAAGGAACAGTAAATGAAGAATTTTACTAAATACATTGGTCAATAGATTTTACTTTAGTCATGAGATAAGAGAAATTTTATCAGTTCCTTGAACAATTTTTCATATGAAAACAACTGATCTTCTTTAAAAAAAAACAAAAAAACACCGGAAGCCAACGGTTGTACTTCATGGAGATCCTCTAGTGCGCCCCACCTCTAACAATAGTGAGGCTGAAAAGTCCAGAAGGAGGCAACCTCACTTGGAGGTGACTTTGAAGACAATCACTTGCCACTAAGATCTTATACTCTTTGGCCACAGATAATTTAATAGAGCTAAGGCTTTGTGAACCTCCGTGGCAGAGGTGAAAACAGACACCAAAGGATCCGTTTCACAGCGGACACCCATGCTACCTGACAGACCCTACTGATTACAATGGGTGCACGCTGGCTTCCATTGTGGTGCCCATTGTTTAGACTGAAAAAATTTCGCAGCTGCTTCCCAACAGAAGATGCAGGGAGGATCCGAATGGTTTTCTCTCCACTCCCCATTGACAAGGCATGGATGCTTGGCTGAAGTGAGCGTGCATGTGTATTGGGAAGAATAGCCGTTGGTCGAATTAATGTTTGGCTTAAAGCTATTGGGGGTGTAAGCACCGTTACTGCTGATCTGTCCTGTATGTACAGAGATAATCACAAAGATTACAATGTATGTGTCCATGTTCTGTATGGATGGAGAGTGGACCTCAGAATCACCTATGACGAACCTGAAGAACCCCAGTCCAATACTAGTGTGAATCACAGTAAAATCTTGGCCATGACTCTGATTGTTCCCTATGGGGAAGGAGGGGGGGAGGTAACAACTCACTTTGGGCAAGAAGAGTGCTTTATAAAGACTCCAGGGAAGTGGAGATGTTGCATTTTATGGAGAAAGAAGGGACAATGTTACATTTCATAGAAGGATAAAGGAAGGATGATTTGGTTCATACAACTCGGTGGTTGCTGTCCCATTCCTTATTAATAAGGCCGCCATGGACAGTCACAAAAAAATTACCAAATCTTGTATTTTTCCTCCATTGGGAACCATTAGAGTGGCTCCAATCTTTTGACTCTATGTCAGCATTTATGCTAGCCTTACCATGTTCCAACCTTACCGTTTCAGCAATAAGATCTTCTGGTTCCAGAGACATCTTGGCTACAGCGCGTGTGGAGTCCTTTCCAGCAAGCACATTATACAGGGCTCCCTTTCCATAGAACTCTATGAAGTATACAGATTCTCATCATTAACCAGCACAAATGTTTTAATGCAAGAGACAGACACTACATGAACAAGTATTGTGGTCCAACCCTTTATGCTCTTGCTTTATAAAGGTTGTCCGAGAATGAAGAAACATGGCTGCTTCATTACAGTAAGGACTGGGTGGGGGCTTACCCGTGTAGTTGGTTCATAGGGGCTCAAATGTACATGACTCTTGCTTTCTGCCTTTTTCTCTGCCTTCCCCCTAAAAGTAGCCCCATGCCTGCCATATGTCCAGGGGCCCACTGAAGTTTTACCCTGCTCCCCTATGGGCCAGGCCAAACCTGGTGTCTGGTATTTCAGCTCAGCCCCATTCACTAGTAGATTACTAAGCTGTAATGGCAGATAGAGCCTATAGACAAACATGGGGCTGCTGCTACAAGGAAGCAATCATGTTTTAAGATCCTTTAATTAAAGTATGCCCAGAGAATATTGTATATTTTTAACAGATGTAACATTACCTTTTCCAGCTGAAACATCAAAGACGGCTCCCTTTACTGCCATGTATATGGGCTGATCCTCCTATTGAAAACATGATAAATCAGTGTCAAGTTTAATGTGGTAATGATGTAATAAAACAACATCTAATAGGCAGAACAATTAGCACTAATACGAATTAGTATAGATTTTCTGAGCCGTCCCCAGTGGTGCGCGACCTATATAGTCTCAGAGGGAACGTAGGTGGCCCCTACCAAAGTGGGTGCCACAGATGGCTTGGCATATGGCTTGGGGGCCCCATAAAATTTCTGTCGCCCGCGTTGAAAGAAAAATTTCAAAATTGCAGGGGTTTTATTCAGCCCACTGTCTTTCCTGGCCCTAGTTCACTGATTTAAATTTAAATTTTATTCCATTTTGAAATCAGAAAGATGGAATAAAAAAAAAAAAAAAAGGGCCCCGCCTTTGGGATTTCAGTAGGATTTTTAGGCTTCTACTTTGCCTCATTTTGACTCCTGTCAGATTTACATTTATTTTTTTTACAGAAGAAAATTAAAAATTTGCTGCCGGAAAATAAACCCCTTTGCTTTTTTCTTACATTTAAAGTCAATGCAAACGGGGGGGTTTATCCATTTGTACCTGGCTGATAGTTTTTTTTGCCATGGCGGCAAGTTTTTGGGACTTTAAAAATAAAAAAAATGATCAATTTTTAACTCAAATAATTTTTGACACAAAGTACCTTTTTTTTTCCCCAATGGTTTCTGTTTGAAATCATTTTTATGCCCCTTTTTTTGGATAAAGATTCACTCCATCCGTTTTGAAAAAAAAGCCAAAGGGCCCAAAAGCCGGGCCTTACTGGGGCCCCTGGGGGGTAGTATAGTTTTGGCATAAAAAATTTACAAAATTTTTTACAACCCTTTTTTTTTTCAATGAAAGGTGACGACATTTTTATTTAAACCACTTGAAACAAATAATAGTGCCAAATAATACCAACTGTACAATGATGATCACTAGATATATAGTAGTTTGTACATCATATGGGAGGGTTGCAACAGAAGATCCCTGCAAGGGATCATCAAAGGGAAAGGGCCCGGGTTTGGGAAAAGGAATCATAGTCAGGGGGCTTTGCTGGGGTCCTAAAAAAACCGGGGGCCCGGGGCCCTTTTTTGTGTTAATTTTTTCCCTCAGGGGTGCAGGGTTCCCCCACCCCTTTTTTAACACGCCATATTGTAACTGCGGCATGTGTTTTTACAGAAAAAAAAAAGTATGTTCCCGCCCACAAATTTTCTGCATATTCCACTAGATCCTGCCCATCACCTCACTTCATGTAAAATGGAAATAGCCCTGACAAATCTCTTTTCAAAACCTCCACCTAAATATGACAGTGAATACAACTAAACACAGTCACCAAAAAATCCCCCATACATGGAGCAAAATCACCACACGAAGTTTGTTACTAAAAAACTCCTACAAAACCAAGCCCCAAAAAATATTCTACAAAGGGCTAAAATAATCTGCCAGCCCCTGACCAAATTACCCCCACTTCGCTTACACAGCCTGAAGACGTATTTTACCTCCATCAGTGCCCAAAGGGGTAGTTTATAGTTGTATGTAGAAAGCTCGCAAAATTTAAATGTACACTGCAGTTACATTTAGTGATCCAGGAGACGTCTTTTCTGATCGGAGTCGTTCACTTTCCCTTCTCTTCTCCATCTGGCCCAGGCTGCCATGATAACTTCGCCCGGCCACGACCACACAAACATCTTAGAATCCTCATTTTTCCAGCACTTATATACATACTGGGGGGTTAATATAGCTCCCTTCCTAACGGGGGTTAATACAGGAAAATAGCATGGTGATGCCCCATCCCCATACTATCCGTTTTCTATGAAAGAATCCAGGAGCCCGCTTTGGCATGGGAGTTCCTTTCTAGGTCGGATATTTAGGTTTTACAGGTGATATGACCCCCCAGTATATAGCTAGGAAGGTAAAATGGCCCCGAAAACTAGGCAGGTATTATGGTCCCCCCTCTAAGCTAGGGAGGTTTTTATGGTCCCCCATCTAAAGCTAGGGAGGGATTATGGCCCCCGGTATACAGGCGTAATTGGGTCCCCCTTGTTAAAGTCAGATAATAGGGCCCCCAGTATGTACGTAGGCAGGTAATATGGCCCCAAGTATATAGCTAGGCAGGTAATATGGTCCCCAGTGTATAGTTAGGCAGGCCCCCAATATATATATATATATATATATATATATATATATATATATATATATATATATATATATATATATATAAATAATATTAGGTAATATGGCCCCCAGTATAAATATAATTATTTAATATACCCCCAGTATACAATTATATAATATGCCCCCAGTATACATATAATAATATAATGTTCCCCAGTTTGTCGCTCGAAACGTGTCAGATGGTTGGGAGAACCCTGAACTTATTTTAATGTAATATGGATTAAAGTATATGTTTTAATTATTTTTCGGTGCTGGAGGCTATTGGAACCATTTGAATTTTTGCTATTTGCATTGCCTGTGTCCGACAGGCAGCTCTCCTAAGGCACTATTTGGAAATTCGGGGATCCACCTTGAGATTTCAGTAAGCAGTGAGCACAAATTCCTTCTTTGTTTGTCATACTGCACCGTATAGCTGCACTCTGTGTCTTACATGGGACTGCACATTTCTAACTCTCGCTCATCCCTGTTCTCCCGTCCATGACCTGGGCAGGACATGCCGCTCAGCCAACAGCCAGTAACACGACCTGGGCTTCAACCTCGTTGCTAAGCACATATAAATGAGCCGGTTCTCATAAACCATAGCTAATCTTTCCTAATGATAACCAAGGACGGACATGCTTACATTTTGGTTCCCCTCATTTTCAACTAGGATCTTTGTAGTGAGACAACCCCTTTAAATTAAAGTTTGTGGTTGTAACATTTAAAAATGTAAGAACAGTTCATTATTCAACTAGTTGTATTGCGGTATTGGGGAAGATGCTTCATAAATGGTGGCCATAGGTATAACTGCAGCCATAGAAACTGTTGTGGGGCCCAGAGGATAAGGAAGCCCATTGAGGTGCGAGAAGATTGTACCTTTATCTTGAAGTGAAAGCTGTGGCTTTAGGTCATTTAGCAATATTATGTAGGTTCTCCGATATAACTATTACATATATCTATTATTATTGGATTTATGCCGCTGTTTCAGTTTCCAGGTTTTAGGTAATGGGGTTCCTTCTCGTTTTGCTATGGGGCCCTTTGAATTCTAATTATATCCCTCACAGTGGCCTAACCTGGAAGTTTACTAAAGTGACTTTAGATATAAATTAAGTACTTTTCCTCATCTTTACTCTCACTTAAAGGGAATGTGTCATCAGAAAATGACTTTACATTTAAGATTTTTTTTTATTTTCCATATCACCATCAATATTTTAAATTCATAAGTCCTGCAGTTTTCACTTTAGCGACTAGGCCTAATAATAGTCTGACACTTCCTGTTCTGTACAGAAAACTTTTCAGTACTCTGTTCATTATCAGCGCAAGCAGGATTACACTGTAAGGTGACCTTAATGTGTGTAGATACAGGATCCACCAGTCACAATAGGACATAATCACAGCTCCCCCCTCCCTGCACACTGACTTCTTCCCAGGTCACATAGCCTAGAAAACGCTCCTATAGAAGTCAATGGGTCTGCTCCTGTTCACAGGCTCCTATGTCCATGAAGCTGCTGTAAAGCATCTCTCTAGATGCTGTAAAAACAGCTCA
Organism: Phyllomedusa bahiana; assembly: GCA_025379985.1. Classification (NCBI taxonomy): domain Eukaryota; kingdom Metazoa; phylum Chordata; class Amphibia; order Anura; family Hylidae; genus Phyllomedusa; species Phyllomedusa bahiana. The sequence continues at coordinate 55,098 of JAODAL010001310.1, read as the reverse complement.
GATAATAATCAGCCAAAACCATATACAGAATTAAGAAATCTACAATTAGAAAATAAAACCAGCTAAGAAGAAAAGAATATGGATCAGTGTCTGATTTTAATTAGTAAAAAAAAAAAAAACGGCGACAGATTCCTTCCAAAATAGTAAAATCAGTTTGGGAGGCTCCACCACAAAAAATTCCTAGAAATACCCACACCTTGATCTTGTCTACTCAGCCGAGACACAGACAATACTAGTGTCATGAAAAAAAGCAAGCTCTCGATTTGTCCGAAGTAAGAAGAAGTTTATCCAGATACATTGTAATGAAAAGCTTACTGCTGTAATGTCTGCTACAACACAGCTCTGAAAATGTGGTTTCTCTGGGCCAATTACTTCAGTTATATCCCCTGAACCAGGGGCGTAACTACTGGGTAGCAGACGTAGCAGCTGCCACGGGGCCTGGTCGCTTAGGGGGCTCGGGCCCCGGGACTGCTGCTACCACATCTGCTACCCCGGTAATGCCGCTCCTATGCCTGCCGGCAGTGAACATAACAGTTCACTGCAGCGGGTGCGGAGCTGAGGGGCCCGGCGCATGCTACCTCTGAACACCCGGGCCTTCCGGCCTGATCGTTCAGAGGCAGCGCTGCCCCTTGCCGGCTCTCACTGATCACGTGGGCGGCGCGGTGATGTGACGTAATGTGAGCACAGAGGCTGCGGCGCTTCGCGGGAGCCTGGACGGAGGTAAGTGAGTTCTGATTTTCCCGGCGCTGTCTGACAATATAACCTCCCCTATGCTTGCCTATATATACCCCCCTCAAGCTTGCCTATATAAAGCCCCCTATGCCTGCCTATATAAAGCCCCCAAATGCCTGCCTATATAAAGCCCCCCTATGCCTGCCTATATAAGCCCCCCTTAAGCCGGCCTATATAAAGCCCCCCCTAAGCCTGCCATATAAAGCCCCCCTAAGCCTGCCTATATAAATCGCCCCCCTAAAGCTTGCCTATATAACCCCTCCTAATCCTGCCTATATAACCCCTCCTAAGCCTGCCTATATAACCCCTCCTAAGCCTGCCTATACACCCCCTCCTAAGCCTGCCTATATAGCTACTATAGCCCCCCTAAAGCTTGCCTATCTGGGGCCCCATATAGCAAGGGCATATAGCATATCTAAACCCTGCCTGCCTAAATGGACCCCCTATAGCCAGTGGGGCAGGTGCAGGAAAAGTCAGGATTCTAAGATATTTGTGTCTAACCGGATGCAGAACACAAGAGAAAGTCAACGACTCGTCAGAGAAATGTCACCTGTGAGTCACAAGATGTAACTGCACTTTAATCACTTATGTCTGCAGAGTCTGTGTACACTGGTGTCTACCACTAGATGTTCACTACATGGTGGTAATATACTGTCTGCCGTATATACCACTATATGGTCACTATATGGCGGTACGATTGGTCTTTGTGTACTGATCAGTAATAGTGTAGGGGTATTATTCAGTCACTTTGTGGTCATGTTCTGGCGGTATAATCAGGTTCCTATGTAATAGCGTTATTGGTAATGCTGGTCTTGGTATAGTGGGATTTGTTTGGTAGCAGTATGATGGTGAGATGTAGGGTGAGGTATTTGCCCCTTGTATTATCTAACAGCATGTCCTGGTAAATGTTCGTGATCAGGGAGGGGGCCCCATTCAAAAGTTTGCTTTGGGGCCCTGGCTTCTCTAGTTACGCCCCTGCCCTGAACACACCATTCACTTTCTCCTGCAATCTGGCCTGTTTGCCCCGTGGGCTTCTTGCCAGTGAACTTCCACCGCCGCCTCCTTTTTTCTTCCCCTTCTGCTTTGATCTTTTACATTTTTGTCTCCCACCCTCTATCATTGGTTTGTATTCTTTGCTGATATAGCCTGAAATTACTAAAAAATAAGTAGGAAACAAAAAAAGGTCAGTGGCTCCAAATATTGTAAAATAGTTGGTGTAGGTGCCCGCTGCCATAGATATGCAAACACAAACAAACCTGCAGCACTCTGCAGACGCCAAGAGACCGATAAACACTGAACCGTACAACTTGTCATTATCATAGCCTGAAATTTCAGGCTATTTTCCATTCACCATTCTTAATGGGCATTCCCATTTCTTCACTGTTTCATTCACATTATTTCTTTTATCTTCATCATTGGTCAGTTAAAATCCGCAGCTGAAATCTGAGGTTATCATCCTGCATTTCTGACATGGAGATGGATTTTTTGAAGCAATTATGTGAAAATACATTCCCTGCAATTTTGAATGTGGAGTAGCCCCTCCCCTTAATGGAGCTAAACTGTGTCTAGCATAGTATTCACTTAGCTATGAAGCCCAATCACCTAACAACAATAAACTAAAACAGCAGCAGAAGTAGCCATAACTAAAAGGTATAAATATTACCACCATATATCAGGGAACGAATATAGTAGTGCCGGATTTGCCGCCAGCCCAGTACAATTGAGTGCTGAATATTCCTCCGGATTTTAAAACAGACAGTAATAAATCTGTGCTGTTTAGACTACATCACGGATTTTTCATTGCTGTCTATGCAGCACAGGGTACTGTTAGGCCCCGTTCACACGGCTTATTTGGCCGCGGATTGGAGCCGTACTACGCGCCGGATTTGCGCTGCAGTACGGCTCCAATCCGTCCCTGTCATTACTGTAATCCACAGTTCTCATAGAGAACAGTGGATTCCGTCGCTCCTCCCCGCTTGGTGAATCCGCCGCGGGGGGAGAAAGTGACATGCACATTATTTACGGCGCGTACGCGCTGTAAATAATGCATTGTCTATGGGGCCGGTGAGCAGCTCCCCCGTCGCACCCCCGTCCCGCCCCTTATTCAAGTCGTAACTGTAGGCGAAATCTGGCCCGCAATTACGGCTTGAATAAGCCGTGTGAACACGGCCTTAGATTCAGTATTTTAAATCCGCCAAAAATCCAACGGAAAACCTGTGCTATGTAGACCTAGACACGGCATAAGTAAAATACCGTCGGATTTGGTTATAGAATTCGTCTGGTATTTTACAATTGGTTTTAATTTTTGAACTGCGTTTTTTTTTTTTGTGGAGTTTTCGGCAGTTCCACATTCCACTGTTCACCAGAGGGTTATAGAACATGTTTTAAGTTTTTTGATCGGATTTCAGATTTGAAATCCAACCTCAGAAAGCCCGAGCTGTGTAGACTACAGCTTGGATTTTCTATTGCTGTCTATGGGGATGGTTAACAATCGGATTTTTTTGCGGATTCTAAATACTGAATCTGCATGAAATCTGCCCACAAACCAGTGCCATGCAGACTTAGCCTAGGGGCATGTCCCCACGGCACGGGTTTTCGGCTGGTCTTTCAGGCGGTTTGAGGTTTTGCAGACCGCTTGAAAAAACCGGCTGAAAATGAGCACAATGGGCTCCTATGGAAAACCCGTGCAGCAGTCCCCACTGCACCGATTTTCCGCCCGCGGGCCGCCTGAACGACATTCTGCGATAATGCACATTCTTCCATCCGGTTTTCGGACGGAATATGTGCAAGTGAATGTGAAGGGAGAGGGGTCATCGCGGAGAAAAGCCATCCCCCCGCAGCCGTGTGCACGGCACACAAACCGGACAAATACCGGTCTGATAAACCGACCGGTATTTGTCCATTGCCGTGTGAACGCACCCTTAGGCTATGTTCACACGGCATAATTGCGGGGTGTAATTACGCCCCGCAATTACGCTGGGACTACGGGAGCTCGCGCTGACGTATGTGCCGCTAGTACTTGACATGTCACTTATCTCCCCCCGCCTGTATTGTCCGAGCGGAGAGAGGAGACGTAATCCATAGTTCTCTATGAGAACTGTGGATTACCGTAATGACTGGAAGGTTTCTCGCCTCGTATTTAGCGCAGTACGGCGCGAAATACGGGCCGAAATACGTCCCAGTTTCAGCCGTGTGAACATAGCCTTAGGCCATGTTCACACGGCTTAAAATGGGCCATATTTCGGTCTGTAATTACGCGCCGGAGTGCGCAAATTACGGGCTGAAAACGGCCCATTCATTACGGTAATCCACAGTTCTCATAGAGAACTATGGATTACCTCTCCTCTCCCTGCTCGGCCAATACGCCGAGGGGGGAGATAATTGACAGGTCACTTTCTAGCGGCGTATACGCGCCGCTAGCAATGATTGTCTATGGGCCGGCGAGGTGCCGGCCCCTCGCTCCCACCCCGCCCCCGGCCACACGGCGTAACTACGTCCCGCAGTTAACCCGTGTGAACATGGCCTTACAGTCCATGAAAGGAACCACCATTCATAAAGGTCTATGGGTAGCTTTATGGTGGGATTTTTCTCATGAAGTCTTTTTGGTTTTAACTCCTATTTATCTATTCCACTAATCAGATGATCTTCAAACACTCTCCTGTGGAAACCACACATTTTCCATGGTAGCACATGATTTATATTCCTCCTTTGCTGAAACCACTGCTGGCTCCGCATGTGACTTGTATAGCAATAACAGCCATTGGTCAGTGTATCATGCAACAACCACATCTAATGAGACCAAAGTCAGACAGTTCATTAAAAGATTGCATAAGATTTAAAAAGAAAAAAAATTATTAAAAAACGGCGTCACCTGTGTCCTTTGGCTGTATCTGGTATTGCAAATGTGATGTTGCCGATGATGTAGCCGAACACATAACTTTACTCAAACAGTTTTCACCAATCCAACAAGTTCTGTTCCAGGCCCCCGACTGTCTCAATTTATTTTACTTCTGTCCTCATTAAGAATTTGCCATCTCATAATATCCTCTCTAAAGCCAGCTCATAGCCAAGTGTGCTTGGGTATATTTGTAATTTCCATTTCCCATGTAATAAGGAGAACTACACAAGCCGGCCATCTCCCTGTTCTTTGAGGACGGCTTATAGCTTGCTACAGGGCAACCTCAGAGGGGATTTTGCAGGATAACAAAACCCTTTAGGCTATGTTCACACGGCTTAATTGCGGGGCGTAATTACGTCCCGCAATTAAGCCGTGTGGACGGGGGCGGGGCGGGAGCGGGGGAGTAAGCAGGGGGCCGGCACTTCGCCGGCCCATAGACTATCACTGCTAGCGGCGCGTATACGCCGCTAGAAAGTGACATGTCAATTATCTTCCCGCCCGGCGGCTTCGCCGGGCGGGGAGAGGAGACGTAATCCATAGTTCTCTATGAGAACTGTGAATTACCGTAATGAATGGGCCGTTTTCGGCCCGTAATTGGCGCACTTCGGCGCGTAATTACGGACCGAAATACGGCCCATTATAAGCCGTGTGAACATGGCCTTAAAGCTAGCTCCCTCACTCACCAGCGCGAGTAAAGCCTCCCTGTTACCTGCACTGTCCAGTTTGTCATAGGATTCAGCTAATGATGAATTATTAGTAAGTTCATAGTTCTTGATAACTACATTGCTAACTCGGTAGCAACATTTCAGATGATTTAATACAACACAGAAGAATTGTAAGGGTATGTTCACATCATGTATTGCGGCGCATAGTGTACACGGCGCAGTACATTGTGTGTTTCGGGAGCTCGCGTTGATCAGCGCGGGCTCCCGAGGTGCGAGGGGGGGTGGCAGCCCCATAGATATGCATTACTCGCGGTGCTTAATCGGCGCAAGTAATTGACATGTCACTTATCTCCCCGCGCGTACAATACGATTGTACGAGTGGGGAGAGGAGGCGTAATCCATAGTTCTCTATAAGAACTATGGATTACCGTAATTATGGGGTGCATTTCCCCGCGTATTAAGCACAGTACGCGGCGAAATGAGCTCCAAAATAAGCCGTATGAACATAGCCTAAGTGCTCTTAAATGCATTTTGGGGTGTTTATCACGGCCACAGTGATTGAATGTCCAGTGGTTCTACTTAACTAGAATCTAAGTTCAGTTCAGTAGAACCATATGAGGTCGAGGTATGGTCATCTATTCCCAATTCAGCAGAGCAACAGGTGATCCAGGCATGGTCATTTATGTCTACTTCAGAAAAACCACAGAAGTTCTAAGTAAGGTCATCTACTGCAGCATAACCACATGAGAGCCTGATATGGTCATCTAGGTCCGCTTCGGCAGAAGCGCAGGAGGTCTAGGTGTGGTCATCTATGTTTGCTTCAGTAAAAAAAAAAAAAAGGGAGATCCAGGTAAGGTTATCTAAAACCAATTCAGCAGAAACAAATGAGATCCTGATATGGCCATCTAGGCCACAGAAGGTCCAGGTATGATCATTTTAATTTGCTTCAGCAGAACCACGACAGGTCCACGTATGATTATCTACACCCACTTTAGCATGGGAGACCCAATATGTTCATCTACGTCCACTTCAGCAGAATCAAAGGAGGTCTAGCTATGGAGATCTAAGCTTGCTTCAGTAGAACTACAGGAATTCAGGATATGGTTACCCAAGTCTGGTTCAATAGGGCCAAAAAAGCCCATATACTGTTGACACGAGTTTCCATTATACCAACCGCAACTCAGTCTTCATCCTCTGCTGAATGTGCTAGCAACCTACCCCACCTTTCCATAGTGCAGATTCCAGTAATCTAGAAACTATCTTCATCCACTAGAGATTTGCAAAATAAGGCTACGGCCAAACAGCAAGTGTAAAATGCCAGTCGGATTCTGTTTAAGAATCTCCCCGGTATTGTATTGTGTTTTCTGTGGTTTTGGGAGATGGTTCTGTCCACGGTTTGTGGATTCAGCCACCCCCCCCCCCATAACCATTGAAATGTACACCTTCCGGCCAAAAACCGAGGGGTAGGTTGGGGGAGTTTTTTGGAACACCAGCGGCTGAAAATCCGTTGAGTGTAGACTGTTGAACGGACTTTCTTTTAAAGTCTATGGGGATGGTTTCTTTTCGGTTGTCAGACAGTTTCCAAATCCGCAAACAGTCCACAAATCCGACCAATAAACCGTGCCGTGTGGATGTACCCTAAAGTGGATTTTCATATCACCGGGAGCAGAGTGCATCAATTAACAAATATATACTCGAAGGATACATTCACACAGAGGTTTTAGTGCTTTTTTTGGGGGGGTGAATTACGTGTGTAACCCTCCCCCCAAAAAAGTGTCCAAACCGACTGTAGACCACCTTCCATTCATTGCTATGTCATGTAGACAATGCCAATTTGACTTGTCGCTTCCTCATCAGAAGTGCAAAATTCCCAACAAGGAAATGGTGCTGAATGGGTACATATACATTTCTATGTCCAATATACCAGAATAACCTAATCATTTTGGTGCCAGATGCTATATGTACCAGTGCATCTCAAAAAAAATTGAATATCATTGAAAATTAAAGGGGTTCTCCAGGATCTTTTCATTTCTTATAGGGCTCACAAATGTATTATATTGAACCTTGTAATTCATACTGTAATGAGTCCATACAATATATGGGTTTCTCTAATGACTTAAATTATTTATATCAATTATCTTTTCAGTGATATTGTAACTTTTTGAGACGCACTAGTATGTAATAACTACAGCTACATAAAACTAAGTTGCTGCGAGAGTACCCCCTGCAGATCACGGATTCATTTATGTAATGCACTTGTTAAACCTGTAAGAGACTCCGAACTGGATAGTTACCTGTTCCCCATTGCACCTGGCCAGGTCCTCATCGGTAAAGAGCCTAACCGGCTTGTGCTGAGGAGTTGTACGTAATTCAGGGTCCCCATGTGCATAGCTATAAATGATAGCACCCAGCAACAGCACAGAAAGGCACACAGCTCTGCTGCACAGCGACATGTTGAGCACAACTTCCTAGAGAAGGAGGAGAGGAAACTCCAAGTCCTGCCCACAGATAACCCTGACTCTCTCTGGGCTGGCCATACATACACTTGCACTTTACAATGCACATTAGAGCAGAAGAAATTAAACTTTGGTTTTGTGTAGCAGAACTGCTGACAGTCATAAGGTTCATATCTCTGACTTTTAAGTTTATTCATTGCTTCTGTTTATAAAACCTGCATCTAAAAACCTGAATGTGAGAACACACCCTAAGGCTAAACGGAGGCTCATTGTAGTGCTGCGGATTGAGGTTAACTATTGAATGACTGCAACTGGCCACAGGATTACAGACAGCTCAGTGTAGGTCTTTGCAGGGATCGGAGTTGCCCATACTGCTAGGCGGAGATGGTGGTGGCTATTCATGCTTTGTATTAAGGAAACACTTTGCGATACCAGGAACTTGCTTTTGTATAAAAGAGAGGAGTAGGATGTGAATAAATGTGTCCGCATTATACTCAGCAAGCTATATTGATTTTACCTGTATGATGTGCGAAAGATGGGGGCCTCGGATGCTGAAGGGATTTGGAAATTCACGAAGTGGAAACGCCTAGCCCCTACTTGAGCAGTGTTTTTTAACTTACTCTGTTTTTTTCTGTTCGCAATGTGATTTGTTTAAAATGTACTTTATTGACTGTGTTTGAAATGTATACTTCATCTTTAACTGTTTGACCAATTTGCAACAACCTGCTTGTGTATATTGTACCTTTTCTGCAATGTTTGTAACTTGTTTATCTGCCTGTTTTGAAATAAAATGTATTTTTGATTAAAGAAAAAAAAAGTATTGCCCGGGGCTGCAGCTATAGCTCAATGGTTAAAGAGGACCTGTGACAGGTCTGTATTAGGAAATCCTTGCATTCCCTGTGAGATGACAATCCTAGCGCCTCTTCTCTTATAACTCTGGGTTGTGCTGTTCCTCTGTTATTCCAACTACCACTGAATCTGTCAGCTGGGGGTTACCAATTAGAGTGTGTCCCTGCACACAGTGATTCTTTCAGCTCTGAGTGGACAATGTAAGACTGTGCAGGTACTCTCCCCATCCCCCCCCCCCCAATTGGCAATACCCTTCTGACTGATTCAGAAATACATTCCCAGAAGGAATAATGGAGGAACAACACAACACAGAGTTATAAGAGAAGAGGCTTCAGAATTGTTATTTCACAGGATTTACTAGAACAGAGGGATTTAACACTAGTTAAATCAATCTGTAGCGTTTGGGTATGTTCACACAGAGTATTTTGATGTTTGTTTACTCATAAAGGTGGACAGATGTGCAACGTTCATTGGTCAACGTTCAAGGTCCACATGTATGAAAACTGACTAGGTCTAAAATTCACTTTGTTGTCCATAGCAAACAATCAGAGCCCATAGCAACCAATCAGCACACCCCTTTCATTTCATATAGTGCTCTGGAAGAATGAGAGGGGAGCTCTGATTCGTTGCTATGGGCAACAAAGTGAGTTTTAGACCTAGACAGCTTTCATATATGTCCCCCTAAGGCTATGTTCACACGGCTTATTTTGGGACACATTTCGCCGCGTATTTCGTGGCGTACTGCGCTCAAATACGAGCAAAATGCGCCCCAGACATTATGGTAATCCATAGCTCTCATAGAGAACTATGGATTACGCCTCATCTCTCCGCTCGCACAATACGCCGCGCGGGGAGATAAGCGACATGTCAATTACTAGCGGCGAATACATGCCACGAGTAATGAATGTCTATGGGGCTGGCGGGCTGCTGCCCCCCTGGATCGGCGCGAGCTCCCGAAGTCCCGGCGTAATTGCGGGGCGTATTTACGCCCCGCAATTATGCTGTGTGAACGTCTACGCCAATCGTATGCCGAACGTGCACTGTTTTAAGCAGACATTTGATATCTGTCTTTTTTTTTATATCAAACTAGCTTTTGTATAGGCTGTCACCCATTTTTCCTTGCAATTGGATTGGGCAGGTTTGTTTCTATTTTTATGACATATCAACGTCTACGTTTAGATTTAGCACATACACTAGGATACGTTTTCTAGTGACGCACACTTTAAAAAAAGTATTCTATAACATATACGTTTTTATTCAACTTGAAAAAGCGCAGCACCTGCGTCTTCCATCTGTTAAAATGTAACGGATATTGGACATAACGTCAATGTATGTTGCACATCCATCCACTTCCATGAGTAAATGTATACGTTCACCATGACTAGCACACCTGAAAAGCGCATGTAATGCTCCCCCATAGACTTCAATGGGAAATCCGTGCAGCAGTCCCCACTGCACGGATTTTCCACAAGACAGTTTTTTACACCACCGGCGGTCCGAAAAACTTGTTTATTCTTATTCTAGGGCTTGAATCCGCAAACCGCAGACAAAGGCTGCCCCCCTGCCTGCCAAAAAAAAGACAAAATACCAGTAGGAAAATCTGCTGTGTGAACGCTCCCTTAGGCCATGTTCACACGGCTTAAAATGGGCCATATTTCGGTCCGTAATTACGCGCCGAAGTGCGCCAATTACGGGCCGAAATCGGCCCAGTCATTGCGGTAATTCACAGTTCTCATAGAGAACTATGGATTCCGTCTCCTCGCTCGCCGGGCGGGGAGATAATTGACATGTCACTTTCTAGCGGCGTATACGCACCGCTAGCAGTGATTGTCTATGGGCTGGCGAAGTGCCGGCCCCCCGCTCACTCCCCCGCTCCTGCCGCGCCCCCGTCCACACGGCGTAATTGCGGGGCGAAATTACGCCCTGCAGTTAAGCTGTGTGAACCTAGCCTTAGGGTATGTTTCCACAGCTTATTGTGGCGCGTATAGTACATACCACAATAGGCCGGGAGGGAGGGAGGGCGGCAACCACCTGGCCCCAATTGGCATATCAATTCTCCCCCCACACGTACAATACAATCGTATTGTACGTGCGGGGAGACGACGCGTAATCCATAGCTCTCTATAAGAGCTATGAATTACCATAAATGCGGCGCGCATTTCGCAGCGTATAAAGCGCAATACATGCCGAAATACGCAGCATTTTAAGTTGTCTGAACATATCCTTACATTTTATTCTGAAGTAAAAAGCCCAGCGGATCCCTTACTGCCTGGGGCCATTAGTTCCATAAACTGGGGCACAAGCAGTAAGCATGTCCCATACAACTGTGTTGCCGAACAAATGCGCCAAAAACAGTACAAAAGAACCGAAAAACACTAGTCCCAAACATCACTCAATATTTGACTGAACATAAAACATGGCGGTCACAGTATGAATTTGCCGCCTCTGCCTCCTCGGGGCCCGCGCTTCATTTTTTAGAGGTTTTGATGCAAATTACTGAACACGTTTGTGGCGCTCGATGAACTTCACTTTGTCATTTTTATCAATGCTCCACCTTGTTCACCAAAGTTTTAGAACTCTGTCACAGCAGATTATACCCAGGGACACCATGTCACCATTCCCCAGGTTTATACAGCAGTGTTTAGATTGCATTTAGATTTTAAAGGGGTTGTCTCACAACAGGGATTGCTGCTTTTTATGTTAAAGATCTTGCAAAAACAAGTCACTTTGCAATATATGTCCAATAACAGTGTCCTACCTATTCCTAGATATCCCCTCTTGTATGGACTGCATCATCTCCTCAGGTCGCTATAGCTACAGACCTGTTTGAGCTATCCTGATAGGCTTTGTAACATACAGACGATAGGTGGATAAATTGTAAAAAACGCCTGCCGGACAGGCGGGGCAAGAGAATATACGCGCATTCTCTTGCCCCGCCTGTCCGCCAGCCAGCTCCGTGATGGAGACGCTATGCCCGAACGCGGCATATGGATACCAGTGATGGACTTTCCAGGACAGTTTCGCCCATATGCATAATCGTTGCTGTAACGCAAGTACCTGCTCTGGATGAGCTCTTTTAATTGTTACTAGATTAGTGCAATAAATGATACGTTTTTTATAACTTATCCACCTATCGTCTGTACGTTACAAAGTACATTTGGATATGGAGGAATCCTATTGATGGGTGATGCATGGTGCGACTATTTATCCATATAACTACCAGAATTTTGTAAAGCTATCCTGATAGGCTGCCAGCACTGGTCGCTATAGCTACAGACCTGTTTGATCTCTCCTGATAGGCTGCCAGTGCTGGTCGCTATAGCTACAGACCTGGCTTCTACTGCAGCCTAGTGAAAGCCAGTAAACACGCCCCTGAATTCAAAATGAAACAAGAAAACAGGACTGAGGTGAGATGAATCAATGTAGTGAAACAACCCCTTTGACCAGGATTTGCCAGGCGTGACATGGGGAGGTCAGACTACAACGCGCAGAATGCAATGCAGCCGGGCACAGCACGTTATATCCGAGGTTACAATGTAACAGCACATCTCCCTCTGCAGGTCTGATGTAACTAAATGTAACTAAATGTAACCAGTGGCACAACAGTTCCCAGCATTCCCTGCTGCCACAGCGCACAATGTCCTGTTTGAAGGGGAAAAAAAGTGAATGAACTACATTTCCCAGAGTTCTCCTGGGCAGTGTGCAGTGCGCATGCCCGCAGCTGTCCAGGGACAGAACACGGGACTGTAGAGGGAGAGGAGGCTGCATCCAGCACAGACACCCTCACCCTGGATGCCCTGGCCAGTGCTATGATCAGGAAGGAGATCTCCAGATCCTACCAGGAGGTAAGTGATCCATTCATGTAACTTGTCAGTGCTCTGCCACCTGTAGCTGCTGCTGTGGGACTACAGCTATCAGCAGGCACTGTCAGTGCTACTGGAGAACTACAACTCCCAGCATGTGCTGAATACCAGGTGTTGTGGAACTGCAGCTATCAACAGGCACTGTCAGTGCTGTTGTGGAACTACAACTCCCAGCATGTGCTGAATACCAGGTGCTGTGGGACTACAGTTATCAGCGGGCTGTCAGGGCTGTTGTGGAACTACAACTCCCAGCAAGTACTGAATACCAGGTGTTGTGGAACTGCAGCTATCAGCAGGCACTGTCAGGGCTGTTGTGGAACTACGACTCCCAGCATGTACTGAATACCAGGTGTTGTGGGACTACAGTTATCAGCGGGCTGTCAGGGCTGCTGTAAAACTACATCTCCTAGCATGCCTTGACATCTGTACTGAAAGATCACCTCCCCAGTCCAGCCTGGCAGCCAGCTGTTGTGGAACTACAACTCCCAGCATGTGCTGACTACCAGGTGTTGTGGGACGACAGCTATCAGCAGGCACTGTCAGGGCTACGAGAGAACTACAACTCCCAGCATCTGCTAACTACCAGGTGTTGTGAAACTGCAGCTATCAGCAAGCAGTGGGAGTGCTAATAGAGAACTGCAATTCCCAGCATTTGCTGATGACCAGGTGTTGTAGAACTACAACTATCAGCAGGCACTGTCAGTGCTACTAGAGAACTACAACTCCCAGCATGTGATGACTACCAGGTGTGTTGGCACTGTAGCTATCAGCAGTCATTGACAGTGCTACTAGAGAACTACAACCCCCAGCATGTCCTGACTACCAGGTGTTGTGGGTCTACAGCTATCAGTGGGCTATCAGGTCTGCTATAAAACTTGAACTCCTAGCATGTCTTGACCCCTGAAAGATCACTTTCCCAGTTCAGCCTTTTCATCTTTTTTATTTCTCAGCGCCCAAAACGGTATCGAAATGCTCCAACAGCGTCCAAATAAGCTGTGTGAACATACGCTAAGGCTATGTTCACACGGCGTAATTGCGGTGCGTATTTCGCAGCCTAATTGCACTTAAGGCCATGTTCACACGGCTTAAAACTGGATGTATTTCAGTCCGTAATTACGCGCTGGAGTGCGCAAATTACGGGCTGAATACGTCCTAGTAACTACGGTAATCCACAGTTCTCATAGAGAACTATGGATTACGTCTCCTCTCCCTGCTCGGTGAATACACCGAGGGGGGGGAGATAATTGACATGTGAATTACCAGCGGCGTATACACGCCGCTGGCAATGAATGTCTATGGGCCGGCGATGTGCCGGCCCCCGCTCCCGCCCCCGGCTACACGGCGTAATTGCGGGGCGTTATTACGTCCCGCAGTTAAGCCGTGTGAACATAGCCTAATACGGGCGAGTTGCGCAATTCCGGTAATCCATAGCTCTTATAGAGAACTATGGATTACGTCTCATCTCCCCACGCGCATTGCGACTCCCAAAACACCCGTAATTACACCGTATGAAGATACCCTAAGGCTATGTTCACACGGCTTAAAATGGGCAGTATTTCGGTCCGTAATTACGTGCCGAAGTGCGCCAATTACGGACCGAAAACGGCCCATTCATTACGGTAATTCACAGTTCTCATAGAGAACTATGGTCTGCTCTCCCCGCGCCGGCGAATCCGCCGGGCGGGGAGATAATTCACCTGTCACTTTCTAGCGGCGTATACGCGCCGCTAGCAGTGATAGTCTATGGGCCGGCGAAGTGCCGGCCCCCTGCTTACTCCCCCGCTCCCGCCCCGCCCCCGTCCACACGGCGTAATTGCGGGGCGTAATTACGTCCCGCAATTAAGCCGTGTGAACATAGCCTAAGGGGAAGGGCAGACGACCTAAATTTACAGGTGCATGAATTTACGAATCCAAATGAATTTCAGGCATCTTTTAAAATGAAAGTGTGGAGCGTATTTAGTGCCGTTTGTGCGGCGAAAATACAATCCACCATTGTTTCAATGGGATTTTCCGTGAAAACGACTCAAGAATTGATTGGGCACTTAAATTTAGTCAAGTGAAATTGTCCCAAAATTCTCAGCGCAAATACGCCTGGAAAATACGCAGCGAGGGAATGACGTAGCGGATTTTATATTGCAATCAGTGAGAGCTGCATAGAACAATGTTAGACGTGTATTTTTTGTGCCGAAATATGCCCTAAAACAAGTGCAATTTTACGTTGTGTGAACATACCCTAGCAGTCAGTCTTCATCTATGTTTCTTGCTTTCTTATTTTGACGTGGTTTTAGACGAAGTCTTCGGAGCGTTTCTGCTCCCAAAACCTCACCTGAAACACGTTTCCTCAGAAGAGGTTTTAGGGTGTTTCTCGGTGAGGTTTTGGATGAGGTTTGCGACGAGGTTTTCACCCATACAAATTAATAGCCAGGACAAAATCCGCGCTGAAAACCGCGCCTAAAACACGCTTCAGGAATTGACATGAGACTTCTTTTTCAGCGCTTCCAAAGAAGCGTGTAAAAACCTCGTCGTGTGTGACCTACAACGAGGTTTTACATAGGAATCAATGAAATTAACTGGGGGCTTTTTGGAAGCGTTTTTGGACGAGGTTTTGGGTGAGGAAACGCTCCGACAACCTCATCCAAAACCACGTCAAAACATGGCCTTAGGGTGCCTTCACACAGTGTGTTTTTTGGTACTTTTTTTGCAGAAATGCACTAAATGCAGTTTAATGCTGCGCATATCTGCAAGAAAAAAAAATGCACCAAAAATGCAGTGTGTGAAAGGACCCTTAATGGCGAAGCAGTTTTGTGGGTATTCACCTGAAAACCAATGTGACCGATTATTAATGTGGGTCACTTCTGACTGTGCCGTACCCGCTTCGTGTATCCCTACCCACATCCCTGAACCCCCGCAGCTGCAGGAGGAGCCTGGTTATGTGCATGAACTGTACCTGTTTGCTGTATTTGGCCCCATCCACATCACGTTTACGGCCTCTGTTCTGAGTAAGGATATGTTCATACATCGGGTTTTTACTGTCTGACTTCTGTTGAGGATTTTTTTGCAGATGCAGTTTATACCTCTGAGTTTGATGCGGGTTAGCCCCATATTAATGGGGCTTATTTGTGTCTCTAACGCCCAAAACGAATCCGAGCAACATCCAATTTAAAGAATGGTCATGCCCAATTTTTTTCTTTTTTCTGCACCGGAAAATCCGCGCTGTAGTTCATATCATCAGACTCCACTAGGATTTTAATGCAGATTTGCTTTAGGCAGGCGTGACTTAAACAAGCCCCACTAACAAGGGGCTAAATCACATCCAAATCGGAGGTGACATCTGCCTCTGTAAAGATAAAGTACTTGGCAGCAATCACTTCCGACTTCTGCTTACACTTAGGATTTTTCCCATTTTCCCGCAATTTGATCAAACTGTGCACTACAAGCTTTTATTTTGTATATGTATAAAGTGTAGCATAGCAGTGATGCATTTTTAATGTTCTATTTCTCCAAT
The DNA here is from genome assembly GCA_025379985.1 of Phyllomedusa bahiana. NCBI lineage: Eukaryota > Metazoa > Chordata > Amphibia > Anura > Hylidae > Phyllomedusa > Phyllomedusa bahiana. The sequence continues at coordinate 39,130 of JAODAL010001310.1, read as the reverse complement.
ATCTGTATGGTTAGGGCGCATCCCCACGGCAGTGGACAAAAACGCAAACCGGCTGAAAAAACGGCCGAAAACCCGTGCCGTGGGGACATGGCCTAAGTGCCGGCTGGGGGCTACTGTATTTATTTTTTGAGATTTTACTTTTTGTATTCACAACCGTGTGCACTGGCGTTGGTACAATGTTTTTTCTTTGAAGGCTATAAGCGTGATGTGAATAGGATGTACTTTTTCCATAAGGATTTGAATGTGGAATCCCATACAGAATGCATGGTGAATTCCGTGTTAAAATTTGTCACGTGAACTGCTAGGATGCTTTGAAAAATTTATCCATGACGGCCATAAAATTTTAAGGGCAAACAGAGTCTGAATTGGGTTGTGTGTTCCTTATTTACCAAATGTATATGCTTTACGTATCATGGTCTACCCTGCTTCTGTCTCCAATACATAAACCATATATGTCTGGATACCATACATGTGGCTAAAATATGCCTTGGAGCTCTAAGAGGATCAGGGCTTATTTGTGGTCTGTAACCATGGAGATGCATAGGAGCTGTAGACACAAAACGGAAAGAGATTTTTAATCTAGAACTTTTTTTATTTTTATTTTTTTAATAGATCCATTTGGACAGTACAGGGTACGGGTGGCAGTTTCTGTGTTATGCCATCGGGATTTGTGGTTAGGTCGTTGTGTCGTTTTCTACCGCCATTCACTCCAGGTTTTTTGGCCGCTATCCTCCAGCACGTAATGTTAATACATCATTTATTGCTACAGCCTGATCTGACTTTCATCACTAGTTCTTCAAATAAATCATCTAAATTGCCCTTGGCTGAAGTCTTTAGCAGTTCTCAGTTATATTTTACTAGGATAGCTGACTGACAACCAAGACGGCTGCGGTTATATCTCCCATGGAAGGTCACTACCCAGCTTTTCCAGATTCCTGAATGGCAGATCTTCCTTCTATGTTGCAGTACATCCCCCTTCTCTGATATGAGAAGCTGCATAACCAGATTTTCTAGAGTCTGGGAAAGCTGGGTGGCAACCCATAGGTCACTGGTATGGCAGCCGCTAGTGGTTGTCACCCAGAAACAGATGTGACAGCGGAGGAGGACTCCATAATGCTATAGATTGATGGGAGGATGTTTACAGGGAAGTGACAAGATAAGGTTTTCTTACAGGAGCAGGAAATGTCTGATGTGAAGATGCTTATTCAGCTTTCAACCAGTTCCTGGTCGGGTCATTTACTCTTTTCTGCACTTGGCTATTTTTACTAATTTGTTATACCTATAACAGAGAAAAGAGCTAGCACTCTCAAAAGCTTACCATAAAGTGTACTCCCTTAGCCTCTAAAAGGTATGGCCTGATTTCTTCACTCTTCTATACCTTGATTCAGCCAATTCCAACATAGCAGACTTGAAGACTTCATACATTTATTCCTTAAAGGGGTTGTCTCGCTACAAGGTTTGCTTTTTTTATGTTAAAGATCTTGCAAAAACAAATCACTTTGCAATATGTGTCCATTACCAGTGTCCTACCTATTCTGAGAGATCCCCACTTGTATGGGCTGCCTCAGCTCCTCAGGTCGCTATAGCTACAGACCTGTTTGATCTCTCATGATAGGCTGCCAGCACTGGTGGCTATAGCTACAGACCTTTTCAATCTCTCCTGATAGGCTGCCAGCACTGGTCGCTATAGCTACAGACCTGTTTCAATCTCTCCTGATAGGCTGCCAGCACTGGTTGTTATAGCTACAGACCTGGCTTCTACTGCAGCCTTGTAGAAGCCAGTAAACACGCCCCTGAATTCAAAATGAAACCAAGAAAACAGGACTGAGGTAAGAAATCAATGTAGTGAGACAACCCCTTTAATCCAAGAAGCACGGATATAAAATACACACTAGAAGCAGAAACAGTCTGACCGACCGCCGTACACACCTGTGCGACGTTTCGAGTGCGTACACCACCCTCTTTCTCAAGCATGTGTACACTCATTATTCAGAACTTTATATAGGGAAAGCTAATCAATTGAATAAATATAATTTCATACATCAATATGCTAATCCAGCAAGCCCATAAAATCAGCAACCAGACCTATCCCAAAAACAAAGTAACAAAATATTTAGGGGTTGTTCACACGGTGTTTGTTGGATCCAATTTTGGATCCGTGTTGGAATCGAAAATTGCATCCAAAACCGCATTGGCGATCGGATCCAACACGTGTCCAACATGCAGATGTGTGTTTGGATGCGTGTTGAATGCAGCAGGATCACACTCTATAGTTTATAATAGGGCTCCTGCTGCGTCTTTTGGACCAAGAACCGACATGTTCACCCCCATTAGGCTATGTTCACACGGCAGTAATTGCGGGACGTATTTTGCTCCGCAATAACGCCGTGGGGGAGGGGGGGGTGGCCCCATAGACATTCATTATTGTCGCCGCGTATACGCCGTGAATAATTGACATGTCGCCGTATTGTGCGAGCGGGGAGAGGAGACGTAATCCATAGTTCTCTATGAGAACTGTGGATTACCGTAATGACTGGGACGTATTTCAGCCCGTAATTCGCGCAATATGGCGCAAATTACGGGCTGAAATACGTCCCAGTATAAGCCGTGTGAACATAACCTTTATCAAACTGTCGAATAGTAAGATTGTCTTTGTTGTCCGTAGCAACCAATCAGAGCTCAGCTTCCATTTCCTTTTCATCTCTGGAGAAATGAAAGCTGAGCTCTGATTGGTTGCTACGGGCTCTGATTGGTTGCTACGGGCAACAAGGACAGTCTTCCTATTAGACAGTTTTGAGAAGTGAGGCCTGTTGTTTTTAGTGTTTCCTCAGCCTTTGTGGTTCAATAGTGAATATTGATTGTGGCAATTGCATCAAATCCTGGCCTAAATCTTTACCATCACACTTATGTGTTTTAGACCCATTTTTAGACACTTCTGTTCCCTATTTGACAAAAGGGCGTGGCTTAGCGTGCGAAACCTGGCGCCAAAAATTTTGGTGTAATTAGTGGCAAAAAGTAAGCAAACGAATGGAAGGTGTATCAAAACTATGATAAATGTGGCTAGTCTAGGTAATACTGTCTAGTCTAGGTTTACACTGTATAAGTTTTAGACCCTATGGGTAAATCTGCCCCAATGTGTCCAAATATTTATTACTTCCTAAAATAGCACCACACTCATCCACAGGTTGGTCGTGGTATTGCAGCTTAGCCACAGTCACATCAATGGAGCTGATCTACGCTATCGGAAACCACCCATGGATAGGAGTGCTGCTGTTTCCAGCAAAGTAGCCATGTTTTTTTCTAATCCTGTGCAATACTGACGCCATGCTGCAATACTGTCTGAGGCGCCACATCATAGAAGAATCCCTCACACCCAGGATGGTGGTGTAATCTGTGCTTAATCCCAGATAGAACTGATACAGGAGCTGAATAAAGTCACTATCTCTGCCATTTATCAGCTTCCACCTGCATCTAAGAAGCCCCATTGCAGACTTCATTGTACCATGAAGGGTTTCAGGAGGCGAGTGTCTCCGTCAGCACAGTTCCCATCAGGATTTCTGCTTATTTCTGTTTTCTGACACCATGTAGGTGGAGAGCCCCTTTATTCTGCCATCTTGTACCTTTATACTCTATAAAGATGCGATTACCCAATATTTGATGAAAGGGCTCCAGATTTAAAAAAAAAAATATATCAACCAAAGATCCCAAAGCGGCGTTTTATATATCTTGTGAGTGAAACTGCATAAAGGACACTTCCATAATATGTGACTATTGCTATCACTCTCTTAGAGGATCCCTCCTTTTTTAATCTGTTCTGTATATGACTAAAGTTTAAAGGGCTGTTGTTATCTCAGACATTTATGGCATAGCGATAGGATGTGCCCTAAATGTCTGATAGTTGTGGGTCCCACTGCCGGGACTTGTACCTATCAAGAGAAATGACATTGAAAGTCCCTGTGCAGAACAGAGAGGAGGTTGCACTTGCATAGTACTCTCCATTATTTTCTATGGGAGTTCAGAGTATAGCCAAGGGGTGTTTTGCGGAACCTCTGTTCTGCACGGAGAATTCTTGGGCCCATTCTCATAGGTGGGACTCGCACCCATTAGACTTTATGGCATATCCTATCCATATGCCACAAATGTCTGAGATGGATAGACCCTTTTAAAGGGGATGTCTATTCAAGAGACCCCCTATCCATATCTCCTCTTATGGCACATAGATGTCTGAGAGGGTAGTATCACCTGGTGCCCCCTTTTAGTCAAAGCGGAGAGTTGCTCCTACTCTCTCCTTCCTGGAGTCCTGAATGGCATATCTGTAGTGATATGTGCAGGGGGTATAATAATATACTGTTCTTGTATCCTGCTCCTATATCTGTGTCATCCTGTCTTCTTCTAGGGGAGGAAACAGGAAAGTAATTTTCAACCCAGCTCTTTATATGCTTCAAACCCCTCCTCTCTCCCCCACTCTCCTCCAACCACCACTACCTCCTTGAAATCTTACAAAGGGCAAGGTGATGTTTGGCACAGGAAGTATCATGTGTTGTGTAACACCCGTGTTAGTAAATGGAGCTGTGTCATCAAAAAGAGCCCCCCCCCCCCCCCCCGCCAACCCGGGCTGTCATCTTGAGTATCATTTGGCATATGGTCCTGATAGGTTTGCCTTGTTGACATTCTCTTGGGGGCACCAAGACATCAGCTGACGTGTGTGTTTTATTAACACCTTGTGTTCCCTGTGAAATTGCAAATCTGGAGCCTCTTCTCTTATAACTCTCTATTGTGCTGTTCCCTTGTTATTACTCCTAGAAACGTATTGCTGAATCCGTCATCTGGGCGTTACCATTCCAGTTTTCAAGGGGCGCGTCCCTGCACACATTGGCTCTTCCAGTTCTGACTGGAAAATATCAGTCTGTACAGTGTTTTTTTTTTTTTTTTTTTAAAAGATGTCCTCGGCACTCACAATGAATTCGGGTGCAAGCCAAAACAATTATGGAGCATCTTCTCTTGATCGTTGTGTGGTTCCGCTGTTATTCATCCTAGAAATGTATTACTCAATCTGACATATGGGTGTTACCAGTTGGGTGTGTCCCCTGTACAGACTATAAAATTAGAATAGGCTGCACTCCAATACACTCACAAATTCTTCTTAAATTATTGCAAAACTTCATCAAAATTTGGTTTCATCATAGACAACATGATTATTTATCAGACTTCATGTAAAAGTGTCATTTAAAGAAAATGAAGTGTCTATTGTCATGTGAAGAACTTTTTAGCATGACAATGAAGTCCGATAAATAATTTATGAAGAATTTGTGAGTGTATTGGAGTTCAGTCTATTCTACTTTTATAGTCTGTACAGGGGACACACCCAACTGGCAACACCCATCTGACAGGTTGAGTAATAAATTTCTAGGATGAATAACAGCGGAACCACACAACAATCAAGAGAAGATGCTCCAGAATTGTTATCTCATGGGGAACACATTTACTGAAATAGATATGTCGGGAATGGCCACAGGTCCTGTTTAGCGGGATCGCCCACTAAAAAAAAACATTGACATTGGGGGAAGGGCATTCAAAAAAAGAAAAAATACCCAATGCTTACCTAACTGTCCCCTGTAGCTTTTGTTTCAATGCTCCCTGGTGATCCTCTCCACTTGAGTTGCGGTTTCTCGCCTCCAAATGCTGGAGAGACTCGCACTTTATTGTAAGCAACATCTGTGTCGAGACGAGAACCCGGAAGTCACAAAGAGCGGATCACGGAGGAGCTCTGAAGTGGCTGCGACAGCTAGGTAAGTATCATTTTTTTTTTTCTTCTTTTGCTCACCCTGGCCACAGTTTCATATTATACTATTATTGGTAGTTTTTAATTTAGATATATAGATATTAATATATTTTTTTTCCTTTTTTAGTGGACTACTCCTTTAAGTCCGTTGGATGCCTCAACATGCAGTATAAAAGCTGGGAAGGATTTTTAAGGTTTATGTGATCATAGAGACATACATTTGGGTGTATTATGGATCCCTAAGGCTATGTCTACAGTAAAAAATTTAAAATGCTATCCAAAATCCGACAGCATTTTGCGTTAAAAAACGCGGTCGGTTTTTGGATTTCCTAATACTTTCAGTGTGCTAGAATCTGCAATGAATCTGGTGGAACAAAGAACATGTTTTATCTTCTGGCGGAAGGTTGGTGGTTTAGAAATCCTACAGTAGAAAATCTGTGCGGATTTTCTATTGCTGTCTATGGGGCATTGGTTACAGTTGTATTTTTGGCGGATTCTAACTACTGAATCTGCCAAAAACCTGACCAGAAACCAGTGCTGTGTAGACATAGCCTTAAATGCTGCCGTAGTATTTTATGGGCCTGTTCATTATGCCTAGTTTTTCCATGGTATGGCATGCTTCTACAGCAAAATATGATGCTTTACTGGCATTGTTCAGTAATATGCTGTATAAGACTTTGCTGTGTAGATGAACCATAGATCAGAGGTAAGGAGTTGTGTATACAATCTCCTCTCAGTTGTTGTCAATGGCTGGATCCTGCCTATCTGGTCTCCAGTAGTACAGCTGTTATTGAGTCACAATAACCAGGTCCATAGGAGATCCAGAGGTAGCAGTCGCTACCAGGCCTTGCAGCCCCCTTCTTCGACATAAGGACACCAGTACTGTAAATGGCACATTGTAGTTGTGGGATCCTTTTTTCACTTTTTACACCAGGGCCCAGATCTTCAAGTTACGCCTCTGGAAATAGCGCTAATAATTTTTTTGATAATATTTAAACTGTACAGTACAGCACATCTGCTCAGGTAAGATGGAATTATTAGAATATGTAATCATAACCGATAAAGCCTCATTTTAACTTATAATCTGGGACTTATGGACTAAGGCAGTGGTGTCCATTGCTTCTATGCCCCTTTGTTAAAAAAAAATTTAAATCTACTGAATATTTTTTTTTATGGATCAGTGTAAATATTTAAAGGGGTTTTGCCACGATGTAATGTTGACGTGGGATCCTCCAAAATGGGTATTTAATCACTTTTCTAAATACATGTGATTACAAAAAGTGAAGCCTCTGAGAGCTACAGCATTGCTCAGTCCCCCTTAGTTTCTTGAAAGTTTACATTAGGCACGACCAGGACACTGACCGGAGCTGATCTGGCCGTGCTTGCGTGTTTGCACTTCTTATCTGATGACAGGGAATATGAAGGAGCTTGCAAGGGGCTGGGGAGGAAGTGCAGTGTATGAGTCTGTCTGCTGTATAGAGAATCCACTGTTGTAATGTTATTATTTGCGTAAACTTTAGAGACGCTCCCTTCTTCCTCACTCTCTGCTCACCCCCCTCCCTCTCACTCCTGCAGCCGTTCATGACCCAGCATGCTTTGTTTATATTCTCCCCTGAGCAGATAAGAGGTAAGGAACTCACTTCGTGGCAAAATCCCTTTAATATTTTTGGGCAGTGCATTGGCCAGATGGAGACCAGTGGCACAGTGTTTTAGCCTTTAGAGCTTTCATAACAAATACGATGTGAGCATAGCCTTAACATGTGCTGTGCGCTGCAGACGTTTTTCACTACCCTTTGTGTTTATACCTATTTATAATCGCCATTTATATCAACCATGATGAGTACAATTATTTATTTTTCCATCAGTTAAGTGAAGAGTTAGAACAACCTCCGCAGGATGCTGAGACCCTGGAGGACATGGATGAAGAACAGGAGGACCCAGAGGATCCCAGCTCTGAGACCGTGCCAGGTGATCTAGTCGCTGACAGCTGGATTACTTAATCGTCAGTCAATCAGATAATTTGGGAACTGGGAATATAATAGAAAATCGAGTCAGGATGGAAGTGTCTTATATCTCTAGTGATGTTGGCATTTAATAGTGTGGTCTGAACTCTTAGGCTTTGTCCACACAGCACAAGAAAACGGCTGGATTTTCAGCGGTTTTAGTATTTTCGAACCGCTGAAAATCTGACCGTTTTGCAAGGTCGTAGACTTTAATAGAAAAAGCGACCTGTAGTCTACATGTTTTTTTTTTTTTAGCTCATTTTCTGGCGCCGGCAGATTTAGGAACATGTATAATCTGCTGACGTTTTGCATTTTGTCGTCTGTTTCCCATACAATCAATTGATTGTAGTTCAATTGATTGAGAAATGTCCGCAATTTTTGCAAATACAGTGACAAAACCCATGGTCATGCATCAGAGAAAAACTGGCCGATGCTGTGTGGAACCAGCCTCGGACAAACTGATCCCACATATTAAAGAGATATTTGACTAAGAGCTATAATTGGTGGAAGTCCTTTAATCCAGCATCTGATAATACACAAAAGCTGTAATCTAGAGTCCAGTTCAGAATTGGAATAACGTGGCATTTCCCAAGGCTCAGCAGAGAGAACTGATTACAATATGAATTTCTCTGAAGAGCTGTAACAAAGTTCTGGTAACAGATGTGTTGTTCCTTAAAGTTTTCTGCCCTTACAGATCTTTGTCTCATAATCCAGGCTATTTCATGGCCCAGTCACTAACAGGCTTAGTGGATACTAGAGTAAATGATTCTTACCGCATTAGGGCACTGCTTTAAAGGGGTTTTCCCCTCACAGACTTTAATGGCATATCACTAGGATATACCATCAAAATCTGATAGGTGAGGCGCCATCTCGAAAAATGGGCCCCAAAAGTCTTGGAGCAGTATAAAGAACCAGTCATTCTCCATTCTGTTCTATGGAAGTTCTGAGTACAGGGGAGTGAATTGTTCGGCTGAACTCCCATAGAACAGAATGGAAAGTTGTGTGCATATGTAATATCCGGTCCGGCATACCAGTCATACAAAGACTTTATATTTTCATGACTGTGGTCAGCTGTTCCCATGATGAAAGTCATTAGATCAAAATATTTTGAAGGGGTTTTCTAAGAATTCTAACTTCCCTCCCACCAAAATAAACTCTGTGCTAAAATAGAAAACTAAGGGTAAGTTCACACGGCTTAATTGCGGGGCGTACAGTAAGCCCCGCAATTACGCTGGGTCTGTGGGAGTCGCACTGATCGGTGCGTACTCCCGCGGCGTGGGGGGGCCGGCAGCCTGCCGGCCCCATTGACAGGCATGAATAAATGAATAAATTATCTCCCTGCGCGTACAATACGTTCTTAGGGCTTGTTCACACGACGTTTTGGATCCGTTTTTGATGCGTTTTACGGATCCGTTTTTAACCTGCGAAAACTGGATGCAAACTGCATCCAAAAAGCGGATCCAGAAAACGCAACAGCTGATCCTTTTTTGGATGCGCATTGGATGCGTTTTACGGATCCGTTTTTTCAATGCTTTATTTAAATCAACCTATCAAACTGCAATTTAAATATAATATAACATATCAATGACCAAGAAAAAACCCTTTTTTAACCTAGTGTCAATCAACTGTACATACACCTATGATTTTAGAACCCGCCCCCCCCCTATTTTTTTTTTTTAAATCATCCAATAGTTTTCAAACCCACCCCATGTAAATGAATTAATAACAATCATTTATAAACTAAATATTTATAAACTAAATATATATTTAGTATACATATATATTTATATACATTTATATAAATATTATATACATTTATATATATAATTATATACATAAATATAAATATAACCCAAACATAATATTCTAATCTTATATTTAATTTGAATCCAATGCGTTTTACGGATGCGTTTTTGGCATCGAAAGCGGATCCAAAACGCACCCAAATGTATGCTGCGCTTTTGGATCCGCTTTCGGGATGCCAAAAGCGCACTCCCTTATTTCCTATGGGGATTTCTCTTGCGTAAAACGCAAGAAGAATTGACAGGTCAATTCTTAAAACGGATCCGAAAAGCGGATCGGCAAAAGCGCATCGGCGATCTCACTCGTGTGAACAGCGATGCGCTTTTGCCATTGAAAGCAATGTTAATCACACTGACAATTGTTAGATCCGTTTTGCGGATCCGTAAAGCGGATCACAAAAACGTCGTGTGAACAAGCCCTTATTGTACGCTGGAGGAGAGGAGGCGTAATCCATAGTTCTCTATGAGCACTGTGGATTACCGTAATGATTGGAGCGCATTTCGCTCGTATTACAGCGCAGTACGTTCCAAATACGTGGCGAAATGCGCCCCAAAATAAGCTGTGTGAACTTACAATAACTCAGTGTTTCTCAACTCCAGTCCTCAAGACCCACCAACAGGTCAAGTTTTCAGGCTTTCCTCAGTATTGCACAGGTGATGTCATTATTGTCAGTGCATTCTGTGGGAGATCCTGAAAACATGACCTGTTGGTGGGTCTTGAGGACTGGAGTTGAGAAACACTGCCCTAACCCATACTTGGCTTCGGCGTTACCACTGTTCCAGCACTGCCAGATCTACAGTGTTTCACCCTCTCTCCAGTCTGGTCCCTCACTGATGACATCATGTTCATGGCCTCAGCAGTCACAAACCTGCATGTACAGCATGTGACCACAGAAGTCAGTGATTGGCTGCAGCATCATGTGATCCATGAACGTGATGTCATCAGTAAAGGATTGGGTGGATCACTGGCGCTCTGGAACGGTAGTGATGGGAAAGGAAAGTATGGGGTAATTTTCTTTAGTACAGTGAGTTTTTTTTTTTTTTTTTTTTTTTTTCGTGAAGGGGGGATAGAATTCTTGGAAAACCCCTTCAAAATATTTTAATCTGCTGACTTTCATCGTGGGAACAGCTAACCACAGTCATGATGTTACATAGAGTCTTTGTATGACTGGTATACCAGACCTGTCATTACATATACACTATCCTCTTTGTTGCTGCAATTCCGGGCAGATTAATACTCATAATTATTACCATGGGAAATCAGTGCGACTCCTTTAATACAAGAGGTTGTTATTGTGACACTGGGATTGAAATGACTAGACGTGCACTTGATGTGACAGGTGCAAGATCCTCATAAAGAGTTAATCATTTATGTGTAGCTGTGTTTCTGCTACAGATTTATCAGCATGGTGAACACCTGCAGATGAGCATGCCCGTTATGGTGCAGATGAGCATGCCCATTATGTTTCAGATTTGTAAGCATGGTGCACACCTGCAGATGAGCATACCCGTTATGGTTCAGATTTGTAAGCATAGCAAAAACAAAATTTGATCAGCTCACCTCTTGGATAATAGAGCGTATCTCCAGAGTGCACGGAGAGGCGGAAGCCAACCTCTAATGACCATCCATGCAAAACAGGTGAGTGAGTCCAGCAAACATCCGGAGTACGAGGTTAAAGGATAATCCAACTTTATTTCCAATATGTATAGACAATGAAGGTTCTCACATGGTGAACACACCAAGAAAGACGCTAACGCGTTTCGGAAATGACTTCCTTAATCATAGCATTGCTATGTGTTCACCATGTGAGAACCTTCATTGTCTATACATATTGGAAATAAAGTTGGATTATCCTTTAACCTCGTACTCTGGATGTTTGCTGGACTCACTCACCTGTTTTGCACAGATTTGTAAGCATGGTGCACACCTGCATATGTGCATGCCCGTTTTGGTTCAGATTTGTAAGCATGGTGCACTCCTGCAGATGAGCATGCACGTTATGGTTCACATTTGTAAGCATGGTGCACACTTGCAGATAAGCATGCTCGTTATGGTACAGATTTGCAAGCATGGTGCACACCTGCAGATGAGCATGCCCGTTATGGTTCACATTTGTAAGCATGGTGCACACCTGCAGATGAGCATGCCCGTTATGGTTCAGATTTGTAAGCATGGTGCACACCTGCAGATGAGCATGCCCGTTATGGTTCAGATTTGTAAGCATGGTGCACACCTGCAGATGAACATGATGAGCATGCCCGTTATGGTTCAGATTTGTAAGCATGGTGTATACCTGCAGATGAGCATGCCCGTTATGTTTCAGATTTGTAAGCATGGTGCACACTTGCAGATGAGCATGCCCGTTATGGTACAGATTTGTAAACATGGTGCATACCTGCAGATGAGAATGCCCATTATGTTTCAGATTTCCCACCACTTTTTAATTCTCTCTTTACAACATTATGAATTACATACAGATTGTGCTGCTCAATTGAGACTGTTACCCTAAAAAACAGACCTGTATGCGAGCGCCATTAAAAGATCCACTTAAAGGGGTTGTCCCATCTGACTGTTATCATTCTTCACCACCTCTTTAGACTCCCACTTTCTGTGCAAACTGTGGGCGGGTCTACCCCAGTGACTGACATTTCAGCTATACTCACTCCTATTCCTAACTGAGCCTGTTACAGGGATATTACTGATAGTGGTTGTGAAAAACAGCGACATTGTCCAAGCAAGATGTCTGCCTATAAATATGAGGTAGCAGATCTGTATTTGCCATTAGCAGAAGCTTCTATGGAGAGAAAAAATACATGCTGCCAGGACAGAATGTTAGCTGCTGAGCGACTCTGTAATCTTTGATGTAATCGCACATCTATGTGCTTTGCAGACCCGACAGGATGGCACAAAGCTGTTCCTGGGTTAGTAACTCTAAAGGTTAATTTTTTTCTCTGTAGGAAGATAACATCAGAGACTGAGAAGCTCTGATAAGACACAGTAGAGAGTAACTCACCAGCCCCATTAGTAACAAGAGAATCTTGTGTAAACAAGCAGGATATAGGAACTGCTCTACCACTGAAATTAAGCAAAATCAGAACAGAAATGTATTTGGTAATATTCTTTACTTACTACTTGGGTGATGTGAAGACCCCTCTAGTATTTCTTCTAACACTGTTTTTAAATTGGAACAAAAAATTGTCAATATTATTATCTCAGAGTTGACTTGCTGAGAAGCCTAGTCCTAACCCTTTTACAATTGCCCTCATTCACTCACAAGTGCTGTCTGATTTGGACAATCCCTACTTGTTAGATGGGTCCCTTGACACAAAGTTGATCACAAAGAGTCCCTGCTGATAGGATCATCAGTGATCAGCCGTGATCTGTCGGGAGACCTGGCAGTAAGTACTCAGTTTCCTTGCAGCGCGACCACAGGGGAAATGAAGTATTATTTGGTTCCTAATCAAATCAATGGGTTTCCTATGTAATGCAGGACACCACAGGCCTCTCCACTCCTGTACAGAGGACACCCCCTTTATTAAAGGGGTTAGCCACTTTATTTATAATATTAAATAATCGGCTTCTGCTGCCGAATAAAATGAAAAACTTTCTCCCCCCTATTCTCATGGTCACTACTGTGCCGGCTATGAGTCTCTCCCTGGTCTCAAGTCGAACAGGTAATCCCTGCTGCAGCCGCTGATTGGCTGCAGCGGTCACGTGACACTACATTGCATTATTGTCTGGAGCTGTTCACTTTTGAACGGTGATGAAAGGCAATGTCATGTGACCGATGCAGCCAATCAGCGGCTGCATCAGTAATAACCCGTAAACCTGGACACAGGAAGAAAACGGTAGACCAGGGAGAAAGTCCGCAGAGCCAGCACTCGAACGGAGGTGAGCGAGGGGTGTTTTTTTTTATTTTATTATATATTTTTTTAAAATTTTATTTGAATAGTCGATTTATTTGATTTTTATGTAAAGTAGACAACCCCTTTAACACAGAATGTCCTTATCAGGTATATTAAAAGATGTTTTTTTTTGTTGTTTTTTTTAAACTGGACAATCCTTTCAAAGGACTCCTAACATTTCATTAACTTATGGTGACCTGTTAGAAGAAAAAGGGATGGCAGTGCTATGCCCTTTGTCTCTGATCAGCTCTGCTTACCTATCCTGGGTGTACGGACCCTATAGACCACACATGTCAGACTCAAGGCCCTGGGTTCAATAAAGCTTTCCGTGCCTATGTTGCTTGCGAGAGCTCAGACACAGCGGATGGGGATAGAGATGGTCTGTACTCAGAAGGATCAGCTCTCCACTTTCCCTAGAAGATGTAGCTTAGTGCAAGCAGCAGCGCCAGTGCAGGAACTGGGTGCAATCTTGGGGTCAGAACTTTGGCGTGACCTCCACCCTGTTGTGTTCAGTAACTCACAGGCGGTGGCTCATCTCTGACAGCCGTACCCAGGCACCCTCCAAAGCCCTCCAACCGCCCTTCGAGGGCAACAATAAAGCTGATGTTGACCTCGGAGAAATTAAAGGGGTTTTATTGTTACAAAGATCATGTTTCAGATTATGGGGACAGTAAAAATAAGCACTTTTGTAATTGGGTTGCATTACCTCTGTCACTTGGTTTAGCAGATATGAGCTTCTCTTTAAATCTGTCTTCTATTTCTGCTGTTGCTGGTCAGAACGCCCCCTGGTCGATTTTCGCACCCTAACCACGCCCCCTGCACTGTGATTGGCTGGCTGACATTTCATTCAGCCTGTTGGGATACGCCCCTAGACAGGAAATGCCCCGGCCACGCCCCCTGCACTGTGATTGGCTGCCTGCACATTCTGTGTTTACTCCCCTCTGAGCTGTTAAAATCGATAGTGAAACCAAAGTCTACTGGCTCTATACTCATCTCCCAGCTTTAGGGTCAATGTTCTGGGCAATTACTGGCTGTTTAAGGGGCTTTTGCCAAGAGGTTGATTCACCTCCTCACAGATCCAGTCCTTAAGCTGCTACTTGGAAAAGAAGGCATTCTGTTCCTCAGATCGAATGCAAGCCCCGCCTCCTTATGACGTCATCACATGTAGTGTATAACATAAGGATTCAACACTGTGTCTGTATAAGCTGCTTGTGTAGTGCAGTGCTTAGGTGATCAGGTCTGCAAGAGAGAGGATAGGAGTTCAAGCCCCATCAATAGTGTTTTTTTTTTTTGTTTTATAAATTGTACACATATGTAAAGATATGAAAATGTGTATACATCTATAATTTTATTCATATACACACACAAAGCTCCCCTATATAGTGTCCTATCCTTGCAGTCACACCAAGCACTTCCAACATTCTGGGGGATGAGACATGATATAGGGGAGCTATGTATGTGTATATATATCATTATAGAGAGTAACATATATATTTTAGGTCTCTCTACATATGTGTAGAATTTAGGGGGAAAAAAAATACCCTATGAGGGACTAGAACGCCAAACCCCTTTGCTGTAAAAGCAATAGTCTACCACTGCTCTACCTCTGCACCACCAGCTCAAGTTAGTTACAAGCTGAGCAGGGCCTTCTCTCAAAGCTGATTTGCTTCTCCCCCCATTGTTTTCACTCACATGTCATTGACAGCAAGCAGAGATCTTTACTTGAAGCTGACATTTGTAGTTGAGTAAAGATCTCTGCCTGTTGTCAGTACAATTTGGATGAACACCACTAGAAGTAACAGCTGCTGGCTTTCAGTTGTGTGTAAACTAAGACATATGACAGGTGCTTGCTGGAGTTTGGAGCCTCAAGGCTGCAGACATAAGCAGGCAGGAGGCTACAGATCTGTTATATCCAGACAACCTTCTGCATCCCCTGCTTTAAACAAAATGATGATGTCACAGTTCTTCAGTGAGGGGAGACATGCCTCCTGGGAGGAGAGACACACCTGCTGACAGGAGAGACACGCCCCTGGATTTCAAACTCAATCTGAGAAAATTAGCTGAACAGCACGAGCAGCTCAAACGATAACACCCCTTTAAGTTTGACTCCTCTGCTGTTTATTGAACCCATACACTGCTTCTCCATTCTACAAGGTGAACCAAGCAGGGCTGGTCAGTAACTGAGGTCGTCGTACTCCGCCATTGCCCTCTATTTTATCAATAGGTCTCAGAGGGCAGATCCCCCATGATCAAAATTTCTGACCTCACTCTACTACGTCATCAACAGTAATGTCTACATTCTGCCTGGTGGCAGGAGTGTGTGTATGTGGGGTCATTCTTGGATTTTTTGACTAGATCTACACAGTCTAAATGGCAACCCCAAACCAGGCGCAGGTCTGTAGGCCCTATGTTGTCAGAGTCTCGCAGTAGTGCAGCCTCCTGTTTTGGGCCTGTAGAGTCAACCAATAATGTCTCGGCAAATAAATGGTTTTCATGCAATTAATGTACTGAATCTTCGATGTGATTTAGCTCCTCACAAGGTCTACATGACAACCCCACAGACATTGCCTTACATTATCATCAAAAATCTCTCAGTAGTGCAGCCTCAGGCTTTGGGCCTGTTAATTGAAAAGACCACATCTAAGCAAAGAAATGGATTTGACATAATTTAATGT
The DNA here is from genome assembly GCA_025379985.1 of Phyllomedusa bahiana. NCBI lineage: Eukaryota > Metazoa > Chordata > Amphibia > Anura > Hylidae > Phyllomedusa > Phyllomedusa bahiana. Next base: position 22,962 of record JAODAL010001310.1, on the reverse strand, counting down.
AATGATTTTTTTTTTGATAGGTCTCCCTTAATAAGCATCTTCATGAACCCTGTCTGATTTGTATTCAGCAGAACGAGACCCTGACAGGAGCAGCCCCTCTGTGCGCTTCAGCAGGACGTGTCTGAAGAACGTGTTCTCGGTGCTGCTCATCTTTGTCTATCTGCTGCTGATGGCGGTGGCCGTCTTCCTGGTCTATCAGACCATAACGGACTTCAGGGACAAGCTGAAACACCCGGTCATGTCCGTGTCCTATAAAGAGGTGGATGTGTACGAGGCTCCGGGTGAGTGTACGCTAGTGGTTTATGTGTTTACAATCTGTAATCCATATAGTGGCACAAAAGGTTAAAGGGGAGGTTGCGCTGCCACCGAGGGGCGCAGCGCGGGGAGGTTGCGCCGCCACCGAGGGGCGCAGCGCGGGGAGGTTGCGCCGCCACCGAGGGGCGCAGCGCGGGGAGGTTGCGCCGCCACCGAGGGGCGCAGCGCGGGGAGGTTGCGCCGCCACCGAGGGGCGCAGCGCGGGGAGGTTGCGCCGCCACCGAGGGGCGCAGCGCGGGGAGGTTGCGCCGCCACCGAGGGGCGCAGTTAGAGATTTTGCCATGTCTGGTGTGAAGTTCTTTGGCAAGTGGAAAATAGGACAGTTTAATAACCACTGCAGCCATTGAGGATAAGCAAGAGATAAGCAATGCCTGCGTAGCACAACTTTTTTCTGTGTAATTACCTGACCTCAGAATGGTATTTGCATGTACAAGGGCCTTTTTTGTGCGCTTCTCTTAGTACTTACTGACATTTAAATACATTTAGATTTATGTCTGGAGAAATTCTCTGTGGATTTCGTTTTTTCTTTTGTGTCATGAGTTCATGAATAATTTTGGATACTTGTTGAGGATTCGAGGTCACACACAGTCTCAGCTGTTGCCTCTGTTCGTTTCCTTTGTGGGAGAGTAGCAGCGCGACGATGAACTGCTAAAGTGGGAGGTTTGCTGAATAATTCACGCTTTGGTTTTGTCAGAGATAACGTTTCCTGCTCATAGTGTCCGTTTCAGCTCTGCAGATGGTGATAGTGCACAGTTGTCAGAGCGCCAGCAGTGTCTGTTACTCTGGGCGCACCTTAGTAGAAAAAGATCTGCAGACTTTGTTATAGTGCTTCGCACTTGTAGATTCTCTGCTTTACTTTTATTTTTTTATTTTTTTTTTTACTTCAAACATTTGACTTCATTGAAGTTACATATGCAAACATACAGTGGTTGAAATAAGTATTGAACACGTCATCAATTATCTAAGTAACTATGTTTCTAATGGTGCTATTGACCTTTAAGGGGTTTTATCGTTAGAAGCTTTCGTACACTTGAGCTGTTTCTATCTGTTTCAAATCCAGGGGCGAGTCTCTCTTCCCTCTAGGCACGCCTCCCCTCACTGAAGAGTTGTGACATCATCATTCTCTGTGTCCAGTGGAAGGGAAAGGATGTCGGCTCTGCAGACCTCCTACATGCTTCTCATTTCTGCAGAGCTGTCACCTGCCTCTCAGGCTGCAAAGACTCATTGTAACCAGAACCCCTGCATTCCTATAAGCAGATCACCTTCATTGGTGTAAGCAGTTATACACACAGCCTGAACTGATGAAACAAATGTGAGAAATGCTCTCTGCTCCCCTTACTACCCCCTCTGTTATCAGACAGGAGGTAGAGCAGACTGTATAGGGCTGTGTTATATGAGGGGAAAGTGAATCTAGCAGCTACTCAGTAGTTGCCCAGATCCTTTACATAGAGCTATCGCATAGAGAGAAGCTGAGACAGCCCTTCCCAATCATCACAGGCAGTTCATTTCACTTTCAACAGCTCAGAGGGGAGTAAGCACAGAGTGGTGTTAACACTAAATAACCTGTTAGATTAATTCTATAAGTTATTATGGTCGTGTAGATATCTAATGTGTATGGCTTTTTTTTTTGGGGGGGGGGGGGCGTTTATGTGTAATGTTTGCACAATAATTTTTTTTATTAAATATTTTTATTCTTTTCAACACTTTTTAAAATGTTTTAAACTTTTTTTTTTTTGTGTTAAATCCCATTAAGGAATAACTATTTTTACACCGAATAATGTAATGACATATTTATGTACGCTAATACATTACATTCTGTGTCAGTATGACACAGTCTGCAGTCAGGGCAGCACACCGTGTGCCCTTACAGCAGGTTTACTATACATACAGCTATGGGCCTACTTTAGGTCACCAGGGCTTACTGTATAGACATTCCCCAGACACCAGTGGGCACTGGGAACCCTTTTTACGCAATGAGACAGGGGAATTCCTTTTGATCATGGACTACGGCATTCAAAAGCTTAAAGAGCTGGGATCTAAGGCTTCGTCCGGTCCCTGCCATGCACAGAGACTGCTGTAGGAATGGAGCTGTTAACTGCAGCTCCTTTCCTAGTGCAGCTGCAGTGCTGGGAGTCGCAAACCCTCTCTGGAGGCAGTGTCGTCTTTCGGTGTCTCTGCTGACAAAGAACATAAATTGACTGTCATTAAAGGGGTTTTCTCACTACAATGATTAGCTTTTAACATGTAGGGGAAAGTAAATGAAGACTATTGCCAAATATATTGCTATTTTGGTTTTGCTTTGTTCAGGAGATAAAGAAGATTTTATCTACTGCTACTGTACACGAGTTTCTCTTGGTTACCTTCTACCTCTCACTGCTCCTTTTCTTATCTGATTGCTCTACAAGCGAACTTCTGACCATGGTGAGTGGGTACAAAGGGGGCACAGAGGCACACAAACGAAGGAGAACCGAGAATGATATGCCACTTTCAACCTTAATTATGCACTAGGGAAATTGGAAATCGTGCGCAGAGAGGTCACTAGGGCACAATCTGTCTCATATACACACACTCAGGCCCCACCTTCTTCTGCACAACTTGGGGGTGACCAGGGATAAGTTATGCAACAACAACTCACACTCAGCCCTCACTCAGCCTTCACTATGAGCACGTACCCCCACACGGTCCACAGCCACCACCTTTATAGAAGGGAATCTACAATACGGTATGGTCATGTGCACCAGCAGTCACTTAAACTCTTCGGAGATATACGGGGTTCGTTAGGGCAACAAGGCAAAACTATTAAAGTTTGAAGATTTAATATCAAGGTGTAGTGCTCTAGTTACAAAAATTACAAAATATCAGACATAAAGTGCACAACAGTATATAAACAAGAAGGAATAAAATGATGGTAGACAGACCTTTTCCAATTAGATCGGTTAAATATCTAATTGGAAAAGATACTTGGTGGTAGCTCCTGGCTCTCGTACTGGTCTGTAACAGCCCAAGGTGTTTTATGGAAACTCCAAAACCCCCTCAGCCCTTCCTCCTGCTTAGTTCACAGAGGGGATTGCTAATTGCATGCAGGTGACAGTCATAATTTCCAGCTTCCGGAAAAAATATCTTCCAGCTGCCAGATATCATGACCGTCGAGTTCACAAGTATGAATTTACCAACCCAGGCATACCAAATATGAATATGACCAATTCATAATTTGGACCGATTTTGATTTCTATGGTTTCCTAAAGTCGAAAAATGCTAGTGAACGAGACAGGAGGTGTGGCTGGTGTCCTGGTCCTTATTCTTATAGGCGAGTTATAGAAAACATGGGTTATGGCCAAGATTTGTTTGATGTATAATTCTTCTCATTGTCCTATCCCATGTGCTTAGAGAAAGTCTGGTTTATATTATTATTTATTTTAAAGCGCCATTCCAGGGCGCTGTACATTCGAGGGGGTTACATACATAACATAAATCAAATGAGTACACTGATAAGTGAGTAATGACAATTGGCACGACAGAGGGAGAGAGGACCCTACCTGCGAGGGCTTACAATCTACAAGTTATATGTATTCTTCTCCCACCTTTTCCTTATTAGCACATCTGTACTAATTGGCATGGCTCCCAGAAGGACCCACTAGGACTGTGCCCTCCACACAATCCCCCACTGGGATCCCCAGACGCTTGTGTTTCCATGGTTTAACTTCTCTTTTGCATCGGATTGTGTCCTAAGATGGCCGCACACATAACCTAACAATCTGTCGGAATCTGGAACCAACACGATCTGCCAACAGTCTTATGTGTTGACCTTCTGTCTCTCACTTGACAGCAAATATCAAGGCAATGTGGGATCTAGCATGTTGGACTGTGTACCCATGGAAGCCGCTGTTAGGTGAACACTTGGTAGGCCCACCGCTATCTCCTGTATTGCCATTCACATCTACTTTCAAAATCCGCTGTAACTTGAAACCCCCAATACAACCTTGCTGGCAGTGTCTGAGCAGAGCAATGTGTGCTGTAATGCATTGTCAGAGATGTTATGTTTGCAACCGTCTAATCCAAGAAAAATCCAACTCGTACATCTAACCTGTGTGATATCTGTTACAGGTATAGCCATTTACCCAGGAAAAGCGCAGCTCCTGAGCTGCGAACATCATCTGTACGACCACATACCGCCACTAAAAAATCCAGGGCAGCCAGGAAAGAAGAACTGTATCACACAGACCATGAACTACACCGATCCCTTCACCAACCAGACAGTGGTAATGATGCTTGGCTTGCTGGTCTGATTTTGAATAGTGATGTTTTCTGTGCTATGTAAACTTTTTCTTCTCCACTCAAATCCAATGTAGAAATCTGGTTTCCGCTGCTAAGACTCTTGTGGTTACGATCCGTCAAAACAAGTAACTTAAAGTGAATGTATCAATTTTTTTTTTTTTTATAACTTAAATGGGTATAAAGTAAAGTTCCTAATCCCCTGCATAGATTTAGAGTTAAATAACAAAATTCTGACTGCCTGCATCCCCCACTAGAGTAAGCATAGGAATTTATTGCATAAATCAGTCTATATTACATTTAGAACACAGTATGCAGTAATCTCTTAAGCTCCCCCTAGAGGTGGCCACAGGCAGCCAGAATACTATTGTTTGACCTTATGTATTAAGTGGATTTGTAGCTCAGACCACTATAAAGATACAAAGGAATTAATCATTATTAAGCATTGCACCTTATTATATGAACTAATCAGACATCTACTGTGGCTGCAGGTCCCCACCTGCCAGTATACACGTCAAATCAAACTTGCTCACGGTATGAATTAAAATTATTCCTTATGGTGCGTAAAAAACTGTTTCTGTTTTTAACATTTTAAAATCTTTATTCTCTATGATCCCTAAGTTGACTGCTTCTATTAGGTACTCATCCACTACTGTTTTGATTTAATCTGTAGGGTCTTTTTTAAATTTTTCATAGACTATCTCATCGTTTAGTTGTGTCATAGCTTCCTCTATATATTTACTATGGCCCATAATTACTGTTTAAAGTTTTTAAAATGTTAAAAACAGAAACACCTAGGATACCTGTGTTATATATGGTTCCAAAAATTCACAAAGACTTAAGACGACCACCAGGACGACCAATAGTGTCAGGTATAGCATCAATACTATACCCTCTAGTGGTCTATGTAGAGAGTTACCTGCAGCCAATAGTTAAAAACCTCCCAAGATGCTTAAGAGATACCAATGAACTGTTGAATAGGCTAGAAGAGCTCGAGGTACACGATGTGACGTATATGTGTACCCTAGATGTAAAGAGCTTGTACACTTATATCCCATATGAGGAGGTTATAAAGGCTGTTAGAGAAAAATGTATAATGAATCCTAAACTATTCAAATGATCTCCTTCTTGATGACTCTGTTGGAGTTTATCCTCATAAAAAATTATTTCAAATTTGGCACAGACTTTTACTTGTAGCGACAGGGGACCTCAATGGGGTCCCCGGTCGCTCCAAGTGTAGCTAACATATTTATGGAAGATCTAGAAACTGAGCACATAGTCCAAGGAACATGTGGAAAGTACATAAAAACATGGCTGAGATTTGTAGACGATGTCTTGTTGATGTGGACAGGGACATTGGAAGAATTAAATTCCTTTGTCGACTATATCAACACAGTACATCCATTAATAAAATTTACAAGTACTATAAACCAAAATTCTGTAAATTATCTTGATGTCAACATTTGCATTAAAGATCATAAGATAAAGACCAATCTATATGTGAAGGAAATGGAAAGGAACAACATATTGCATGCGTCAAGTCAACATGCCCCTGGATTAATAAAAGGAATTCCAAAGGGTCAATTCCTCAGAATTGGGAGAATATGCACGTCAGATGAGGATTATGAAATTAATAAACAAAAATTAATCCAAAAATTGGCAGATAGAGGTTATGACATGAAAATGCTAAAACAAATAGGAGATGTAGTAGGACAAATAACGAGAGAAGAAGCCCGGAAGAACAAAAACAAAAAAAGGGAACAAAGAATTAATTACTACTCTATGTATGACCATCATGCCCAAATAGTAAAAAAGAGCATACTTAAGTCATGGCATATATTGCAACTGGATCCCAAATTTGGACACCTCTTCAAAGAACCCCCGAGATTTATATATCAAAGAGGAAAAAGCATAGGTAATGAATTGGTACGATCGGATATGCAAACTAAACCACAAAATAAGCAACGTACATTAGGAACACAAAGGAAAGGTACATTTGGGTGTCTATCATGCCAAAATTGCAATACAATTATAAAAGGTGAAAAAATATTTCATCCAATGAAAGGCTTTCCCATATATGTCAAAGATTTCTTCACGTGTAACACCAGTAATGTCATATACATGCTGAAGTGCCCTTGTGGCAGAGCATATATTGGCTAAACATCCAGACCAGCTCGAGTTAGAATTAATGAGCACAGATCACACATTAGATTATTTAGAACGAAGTTAGAGAAATCAGATGTAAAGGCAAACGAAATTGAGAATAAAAAATATGGAGAAACTTCGGTAGCCAGGCATTTCCAGGAATTTGGTCATAATGTCTGTGACTTGAAATGGTGTATTTTAGAAAAAGTCGAGGCACAAGATGCGTACTCACTTAAACAATGACTGCTACAGAGAGAGGTTTATTGGATCCATAGAATACAAACATGGGTACCCAATGGCCTCAATGAGGAATGCCATTGGAATGTATATACCTGATTGTCATTCTAAATTATGCTATCTGCTATGCAAAGTAGCTAAGATATGTCAGTTAGTGCTTATAATATATTTGTGACTGACGCACTATATTGAAATGTAACTATGCATTAACTACAATGTACATATCGTGTGTTTTTAATGAGAATTGCAACTGCTTGGAAATATATAAAAGAAACGTCACACGTAGCTACCTCTATGCTTGACAAAGGGGACGTGTCTGCTCCCGAAACGTCGCGAGACGTAGCAGAGACTGAGAGGTGAGGGATTGAAGACAGCTCGAACACGATGGGCTCCGTTTAGCCACAGAAGTCAAACCGACCCATATTGATTCTCCAAGGCTGGAATGCTGAAAATTGGAGGACTAACAGAGCGATCAGGTGAACTAGTTCTAGAGAACTGTATACTGATAAGAGAAATATATTAGTTGCAGCTATACAGGTTTTAACAAAGTTGTGAATAAAAAAGTTTTACGTACCATACCAAGGAATAATTTTCATTCATACCGTGAGCAAGTTTGATTTGACAAAGGCATTAATCGGCACCGAATGTTGGACTTCAGTTCTAGTATTATATTTGGCAGACTCCTTTTAACTTTTATATAAATTTATTACTCGTATCTTGCAAAATCCAACATTAACGGACATATACACGGTTAAAAATAGAATAGAAAAAATGCTATGGTACAGTATACTTATGAGTGGAAGTCCAGCAAACAACTTCTTCATGTAGCTTGAGGAGATGCTAGACGTATCAGTTCTACGTGATGATAAAAGGGAAGGCTTCATTTTAACCCATTGGTGTTGCGGACACTTTTTTTGGGGGTTCTCCTTTTATCCCCCCCTTCCTTGAGCCGTATCATTTATTTGTTTCCCTCTTTGCTGACATAGCTGCATAAGGGTTTTTATTTTGTGGTGCAAGCTGGATGTTTTTGTGGCTCCATACAATACAGTAGTGGGACAAGGTGTTGTTTCGCCCTGAGCAAATAAGCCACATAATGCCCCCCAAATGGGACAATTCAGCCCACTCCATACCTCCTTGCGCTGTCTTCCTGTCTGGGCTGAAGTAGCGCCCTAGGCAGTCGCCTACATTTATCGACCAGTCACCCCGGCCCTAATACAATGTATTCAAAACCATGTGATATTTTACTTCATAAAAAGTTATTTTAAAATATCAGACTTTTCGGGTATGTTCACACGGCGTGCTGGATCCGTTTTGGGTCCAAAAAACACATTCAAATGCGCTGCATAAATCGCATTCAACACGTATCCAACACGCAGGTGTGTGTTTGGATACATTTTGGCTTCAGCAGAAATGCACCCTGTAGCGTTAAATAAGACGTCTGCTGCGTCAAACGGACCCAGAATTGACATGACAATGAATGGAACCGAAAGACGCATCAGAAAGACGCAAGTAAAACATATCGGCGATCACTCGTCTGAACACTGATCGGTGTTTTACATTTAAAGCAACGTAAATCACACTGCACATTGTTAGATGCATGTTTGGGTCCATTTAGGGTCTGAAACACAGATCCAAACATGCAACTAAAAACGAATCCAAAAATGGATCCAGTACACCGTGTGAACAAACCCTAAGGGACGCAGAGATATTAATTACGTTTATCTATAACAAGGCATTATGGGAAGAGAGTTGAATTTTCGAGCGTCCTCCATTGGATATAGCCATCCTCAATTCACTTGTGACTCGCTGAGTCTCAGAAAGTGAAAAAAAATTCCAGCCGAGCCAGTATCCCTCATCTGCAGACAGCTGTTTCGGGGTGTTGCCCCTCGTACAAAATGATCTTCTTTAACCTTTTGTTTGTTTTTTTTATTTTTAGTACATTTTGGAACTTCTTATAATCCTCTTGATGACGAGGCCTCAGGTTTTATTGACTCGCTATATTTTTCTGTTTCTGCCTCTCTACGTTTCAGCAGTCATAACTTTTTTTTGTTTTTTCAGGGGCGCGGCTGTGTGAGGCCTTGTTTAATGCAGGATTGGATTGGACTTTTGTTCAGTGAAGTTTGAGGATACGTAGAAATTACTCTACAATTTGTTGTGCATTGTAAATAATAATAACAAAAAAAGTTCTTCTACATTTCTTTCATGGTCCTCTGTGAACTATGTTCGTTCCAGTTGCCGGCGGTAAATGCATGCGGGACACGAGAATGTAATAGACCGTGCTTATGTGTCCTGCACGGAGAGGACACCGCTTGCAAATAAAACAAACGTAGCCTACATAAGGCCATGTTGTGTTCTATTAATGTCTATGGGCCGGTGGGAACCTTTTTATCACGGTGCACCAACATAGACCATAACACTGTGTGAACAGCCCCTGAGTATTGCAGTGTTCTTATAATGTTAATCAACCTTTTATGCTTTATGTGCTCCATTTGTACAACTAAAACACTAGAGGGCAACACTGGCCAAGATTATCAGCACGTTTCATGCCGTGTAGAATGAAGGCTATCACACTTCTTGTTACAAGGACAATGGACGACATCTATGAATTCGTATGCGCCGTTTTTTTACTTGCCGCAAGACACACCAGTTCTAAATAGATATAGAGGAGCGTATAATACGACAGTAGGAATGAAATTGTAATGCGGCAAACTTTGTATGGCATTTTCTCATAAAAATTTTATACATTTAAATGTATCGTGCCATCTATAGAACCGTGTGCATTTTTTTTTTTTTTTTTTGCGCAGTAGACGGCAAAAAAAATACCGCATGCGAATTCCTAGATGTTGCCCGATCTTTCTTTTTGAGGGTGTACATAAGTAGAGATAGAGGAGTTAATTATAAGTTCGGTCTGCGTTTAATATTGCATTTTTTTAAAATGTTTTCTTTCCACAAGTATATATTATGTGAGTTCTCTGGGACTCCCTATGATCACTAGTAGAGGGAAACTGGCAATTTTCCTCTTATTTTCATGTGCAAATTATTAATTTTTTTTATCGGAGCCTGCGGCCCCTTTTTTGAGGAAGTGTAAAATATTAGACTTCACTGATCATGAGGTTATGGCGTATCCTTGCATTTTGTCCAATTCTAACATTTATATACATTCAGTAAGTGTGTGTGTATGGTACAACATCCATACTGGTTGCTTAATCCTGAATTGAAGAGCTTTATGCATTTAATGCTGCATTGGATCAAGTGAATCTAATTCAATCACAGACTTAAAGGGGTTGTCTCACCACAAAGATTAGCTTTCAACATGTAGTAAACAGTAAATGAAGACTTTTTCCATATACATTTCTTTGTTTATTTTTCATTGGTGAGTAGATAAGTGATTTTATCAGCTCTGAGTGCACTCTGGTTTCTCTAGGTTACGGACCTGCTCTGCCCTGCTGTTTTTTCTTATCCGATAGCAGGGATGTCTTCCTCACACAGGTTGGGGGACAGAACTGCCAGCAGCTTGAGAGCTTGAATGTTATCTGATCTAACACACAAAGGAGACTAATTTTGTTTACGTTATCTAAAGCCCAGAGAAGCTTTAGAGCTAAAACATCTCCCTTTCTCATGTCAGAGTAATTAGCAAACCTTTGAATACAGTGCTAATATGCTGATCACTGCTTATAGAACCACCCATAGCCTGACCAGGAAGAGACAGAATGCATGAATGAAAGTTGCTGTTGGCTTTGTGAAACAGCGTGCTGAGACAACCCCTTTAAAGGACCCTTTCAACAAAATTTAACTTTTATGCATATTTGTCTGATCCTATATTGACCAGTGTTTTATAATACTAGAAAGAAGTGGAGCCATTCTGTGCTGGTCTATCTATATTCACACCTAAACTCTTAACTGTTTTTAGTGTTTTTTACTCTTTAGGATTTGCATTATGTCCTTATTATTATACCTATATTGTAACATTTATTGTTCAATAAAAAATGACTGAACTCTCCCTACAATAACCCTAACCAGGTATCCCTAACAGAGCACCCGCCCCGAAAAGGGCGTCCCTGTGCTGCAACCTGACCCTAGCATACCTAATCTGTGTGTGTGTATATGTGTATGTATGTATGCATATATATATATATCTACATACATTCATAACAGACCAATACGAAACCGCTTCAGTTACTTATGATGTTAATCAAAAAACTACGCATTTCCCCTATAACTATATAGGTTCATCAGGGACAACATCAAGGAGCAATTCATTTAGGCTCCCAATACACTGACTTTAATATTACCTCAATAAACCTTATATAACAAAACAGCTACAAGTGGATCACATTGGTGGCATAAAGCATGAGTGGGAAATCTGGTGACATAAATATATATTTTTCCCATGCATATAAATATAATATATATGGACAAGTTAGGGTTGCTAGGGACAGGTTGCGGCATAGGGCCGCCCTTTTCGGGGCAGCTGCTCCGTTTAGGTAGGAATACCTGATTAGGGTTATTGTAGAGAGCGCTCAGTCATTTGTATTGAACAATAAAAGTTAAGTTTTATATATATTCTTGTTGAAAGGGTCCTTATGTCTGTGATTTTGGTTTTTATTTCAAGATGCCGTCAGTTAATTTTTGCCTTAGTGTTTCAGTCCAAGGTATAACATAAAAACTGGTCCTGTGAGGTTTATATCTAATTCATTTTGATATTGGACAATATTTTAGATGTCATAAACCTGAATAAAGCTGCTGTGATTTAAAGCAGTGACATATGACATGGGAACAAATCCAATGGGAGGGGTGTGAATACTTTTTATAGGCACCGTAACCTTTGATGTCTCTGTTTTGCAGAAGCACGCCCTCATTGTTAAAGGGCCGTGTGAAGTGATGAAGAGGGAGCTGGTCTTTCTGCAGTTCCATCTTAATGAAACAGAGCAAGACTTCAGCGCCATTGACTATCTGCTCTTCTCTTCCTACAAGAACTTTCTAGCCAGGTGTGTGTCCCTCGGATAAACCCTATTGTCGCTATCATTGTGAAATATTAAGGGTGAACTCACATCAGTGCCGGTCACTCATAGCAAAGCTACAGGAGCTAGGATGAGGCCATGTTTTAATGGAGACTGACCATTTCTATTGAGTTGAAATGGGTTTCGTCAAGTTGCCATTTAGGGTCCAATATTCTTGTTTTCAGAATTGCTCAAACCGATGTTTGAAGGACATTGTGAATGAGAATAGAGTCTAATTCAGGGGCGTGAAACCTATTTTCACTAAGGACCATATCAGCCTTATGGTTGTCCTCAAAGGACCCATTTGTTGGCTTTGGAGGGTGGCTAAGGAGCGTGGGTAGGGGTGCCAGAGCTGTGCCTGTGAGTTGCTGAAGTGAGCACTGTGGTGGTGCGAGCCAGAGCTCCGAATCCAAAGTAGTGCCAGCTCCCTTTGCTGGGGGGCGCTGCCTCTATCGTGCACAAGCTGCGTCCTTTTGGGAAATGAGAGAACCGGTCTGTGTCCAGACCTTGTCTACCCCTGCTCGCTGTGTCTATGCTCTCGCAGGTCACATAAATGATATGATAAGCCGGATTCAGCCCATGCTCCTTTAATTTGACACGTGGTCTAAATGGAAGGTCCTGGTACATATTCTGTAACTCTGTGGTTATAAACCCTGCACACCCCTGGCTGTAATCAGAATATCGATGGCTGTGTCTGGGACACTTGGCAGCTTCGGTAAACACTATTGAGAAAGAGGTTACTTTTTAGACTGATGATGCACTGCACAGACACTGAAACAGCAGGGGCCGCAGAGATGAGAGGAAAGCAACAAGATTCAGTACACCGCTCTGGAGAGTAATGGTATGTCCACACAAGATGGAAATACTGTGACTGTACTGTAATGGAAAATCTGTAGCATTTCCTCTGGTACAGTGCCTTGCGAAAGTATTCGTCCCCCTTGAACTTTTCAACCTTTTACCACATTTCAGGCTTCAAACATAAAGATATAAATTTTAATTTTTTGTGAAGAATCAACAATAAGTGGGACACAATTGTGAAGTGGAACGAAATTTATTGGATATTTTAAATCTTTGTAAAAAATAAAAACTGAAAATTGGGGCGTGCAAAATTATTCATCTTTTACTTTCAGTGCAGCAAACTCACTCCAGAAGTTCAGTGAGGATCGCTGAATGATCCAATGTTGTCCTAAATGACTGATGATAATAAATATAATCAGCGTGTGTGTAATCAAGTCTCCGTATAAATGCTCCTGCTCTGTGATAGTCTCAGGGTTCTGTTTAAAGCGCAGAGAGCATCATGAAGACCAAGGAACACACCAGGTAGGTCCGTGATACTGTTTGTGGAGAAGTTTAAAGCCGGATTTGGATACAAAAAGATTTCCCAAACTTTAAACATCCCAAGGAGCCCTGTGCAAGCGATCATATTGAAATGGAAGGAATATCAGACCGCTGCAAATCTACCAAGACCCGGCCGTCCCTCTAAACTTTCATCTCAAACAAGGAGAAGACTGGTCAGAGATGCAGCCAAGAGGCCCCTGATCCCTCTGGATGAACTGCAGAGATCTACAGCTGAGGTGGGAGAGGCTGTCCATAGGACAACAATCAGTCACTGCACAAATCTGGCAAGAAGAAAGTCATTTCTCAAAGATATCCATGAAAAGTCTCGTTTAAAGTTTGCCACAAGCCGCCTGGGAGACACCAAACATGTGGAAGAAGGGGCCGCCTGGGAGACACCAAACATGTGGAAGAAGGGGCCGCCTGGGAGACAACTATATGTTTTGGCGTAAAAGCAGCACAGCTCGTCCCCCTGAACACACCATCCCCACTGTCACACATGGTGGGAGCAGCATCATGGTTTGGGCCTGCTTTTCTTCAGCAGGGACAGGGAAGATGGTTAAAATTGATGGGAAGATGGATGGATCCAAATACAGGACCATTCTGGAAGAAAACCTGTTGGAGTCTGCAAAAGACCTGAGACTGGGACGGAGATTTATCTTCCAACAAGACAATGATCCCAAACATAAAGCAAAATTTACAATGGAAGGTTCACAAATAAACGTCTCCAGGTGTTAGAATGGCCAAGTCACAGTCCAGAGCTGAATCCAATCGGAGAATCTGTGGATGAGCTGAAGACTGCTGCTCACAAACGCTCTCCATCCAACCTCACTGAGCTCCAGCTGCTCACAAACCTCTCCATCCAACCTCACTGAGCCCAGCTGTCACAAACCCTCTCCATCCAACCTCACTGAGCGCCAGCTGCTCACAAACGCTCTCCATCCAACCTCACCACAAACGCTCTCCCTCCAACCTCACTGAGCTCCAGCTGTTCACAAACGCTCTCCATCCAACCTCACTGAGCTCCAGCTGTTCACAAACGCTCTCCATCCAACCTCACTGAGCTCCAGCTGTTCACAAACGCTCTCCATCCAACCTCACTGAGCTCCTGCTGTTCACAAACGCTCTCCATCCAACCTCACTGAGCTCCAGCTTTTCACAAACGCTCTCCATCCAACTTCAGAGCTCAAGATGGTAACAAACGCTCTCCATCCAACCTCACTGAGCGCCAGCTGCTCAATAAACACTCTCCATCCAACCTCATGAGCTCCAGCTGTTCAGCAAAAGACTACCATCAACCTCATCTGAGCTCCAGCTAAGTTCACAAACGCTCTCCATACACAAATCAATGAGCTACGACTGTTCACAAATTGCTCTGCCTTCTAACCTCACGAGTCCAGCTGTTTTTACAAACGCTCTCCATCCAGCCTCACTGAGCTCCACTGTTCACAAGTCTCCATCAAACCTCAATGAGCTCCAGCTGTTCACAAAGCTCTCCATCCAACCTCACTGAGCCTCCAGCTTTTCAAACAACGCTCTCATCCAACTTAAATGAGTCAAGCTAGCTCACAAACGCTCTCCATCCAACATCACTGAGATCCAGGTGTACAAATCGCACTCCCTCCAACCTCACTGAGTCAAGCTGTCACAAAACGCTTTCCATCCAACCTCACTGAGCGCCATGTTCACAAACCTCTCCTCCATAACTTAAACTGACTTCCAGGCTGTTCAAAATGCTCTCCATTCCAACCTCACTGAGATCCAGTGTTACAAAATGCATTCTCCATACATCCTTCAAAATGAGCTTAACAGTTGCTCACAAATGCTTTCCATCCAACCTCACTGAGCTCCAGCTGTTCAAGAAAACTCTCTCCATCCAACCTCACTGAGCTCCAGCTTTTCACAAAAGCTTCCATCCAACTTCAGAGCTCCAGTGCTCACAAACGTCTCCATCCAACCTCACTGAGCTCCAGCTGCGCCAAGGAAGAATGGGCAAGAATTTCAGTCTCTCTATGTGCAGAACTGATAGAGACATCCCAAGCGACCTGCAGTAAAAAAAAAAAAAATTTAATAACTTTCCCGTTAAAGTTAGTTGGGATAACCTGCAATAAATGCGCAGCCCTTAAAGCATATACATTGAGGTGCTGAAAAGTTAAAATCTGCATTACAAGTCAATTTAGCTTAAAGCCTATGAAGATTTGCTTCTGCAGATTGTGGTCATAATTTTTAAAGTCAAACAACAAATCCCAAAAGGGAGAGAACCAATAAAAATATAACTTTTAATGTTTAAATATATTAAAATAATGTGGCAAGAAAACCTCTTACACAGAGGAAACAACGATTATAAGCTGATACCGTAGATTAAGGAACGACTGTATTACACACTATCAATCCCTAGGTAGCTAGAGCTCAACTACCTAAACCAGGATTATCGTCCCGAAACAAGGACTGTCCCGTCACGAACCTTTTCCCTTTTCTAGAAAGCCCTGGTTAGTCCCTCACACTTTCAATTCCCAAAAATGTTTCGATCCCTCCTAGTCAATTGGATCTCCTCAGGGGATACAGTATAGTGAAAAATTACCACTCTCACAAACGTGTATTTACAAAATGCTAATGAAGACAATGCAAGAGAAGTTTGTACTGACACAAAAGGGCATTCAAAGCATATCCCAATGAAGACAAAGCAAGATTTCAGTCTCTCTATGTGCAGAACTGATAGAGACCTCTCCCAAGCGACCTGCAGCAAAAAAATTAAAATTTAATATCTTTGTTTGAAGCCTGAAATGTGGCAAAAGGTTGAAAAGTTCAAGGGGGCTGAATACTTTCGCAAGGCACTGTAAATCCACACCGTAGACTTTGGTGTATAATATGTATATTCGGGGGGGAGGAGGGTTTGGTAGCTGACTTTGCCAGAAGTCCACACCGTTTCTGCAGCAAAATCGGCAACAGTCCAGATTTTTAACTTTCCCGTTAAAGTTAGTAGGGATAACCTGAAATAAATGCGCAGCCCTGAAAGCACCCTACATTGAGGTGCTGAAAAGTTAAAATCTGCATTACAAGTCAATTTAGCTTAAAGCCTATGAAGATTTGCTTCTGCAGATTGTGGTCATAATTTTTAAAGGGAATGTGTCATAAGGAGCCGCCATCTTGGTACTCCCTTCTGCATTATCTATACAATCCAAAAGGGTGTACAAGCAATAGCGCCCACCAGTGGACAAGTACCCTAGGGTGACTGCAAGTAGGAAAAAAAAAAGTTTTAAAAGTATAAAAAAAATAATAAAAGTTCAAAACAACCCCTTCTGCCATTTTAAAAGTAGAAGCATAAAAGAAAACTTACACATAATAAGTCTGATCTATTAAAATATAACGTCATTTATCCATACACTGAACACCATAGAAAAAAAGAAAATTTCCAAGGGACAAAATTGTGGGATTTTTTGGGGTCATTTCACTTACCCAAAAAATTTGATTAAAAAGTTATCAAAAAGTTACATCTATCCCAAAATGGTACCAGTAAAAAGTACACTCCAACCCGAAAAAAATGTGCCCTCATTCAGGTGCATAGGTGGAAGAACAAAATAGTTACACAATTACGGTAATTCACAGTTCTTATAGAGAGTTATGGTTTATGCGTCGTCGTCCCCCGTGCGTACAATCCGATCGTATTGTACGCACGAGGGGGAGAATTGACATGTCCGTTGTTAGCGGCGATAACGTGCCGCTGACAATGCATGTCTATATGGCCGGTGCCCGCGTGCTTTGGAATTAAGCGCTGATCAGTGCGTGATTCCAAAACACCCGGCGTATTGCGGCGCGTACTATACGTGCTACAATAAGCCGTGTGAACATTACCCTTCAGTCACCTCCTCTTTGCTGCTATTATATATGATGCCGTAGATTATCTGCCACCTGTGGATATGCCCTTTCCATAATTGAACTTGAGAACAGCACAGGATACAAAAAGGGAAGTTTCCCAACACCAGAAAATGTTGACCTTGTCGCTTATGACCATGGATTAAATGGTCCAGTTCTATCTAATGAGTTGTAGGATGTCAGTGCAGGTTTGTCACAACCGGGTGTCCCTGTGTCTGTATCTGTGTAATGCAGCTGAGACAATGCAGCCTTGTGCCTCGGTGAAGAGCTTCTATCCATGTAGAGCGGTGTCTTAATGAATCCTTTGTTCGGGGCTCTTGCAGGTTCTTCATCGGAGGCATTAGGTTATTGACGTGATGAGGGATAACAGAGCATGTCTATTGTTCAGGACATTTACTGATGTCTGTGTAAACATCTCCGCGTGCATCACCCCGTGTCCTCACACAGCTCCGCAGCAGTCAGGGAGATCTTTGCAGTGGATTAAAGGAGTCTTTAACCCATTTTCAGAAATGTTTTTAGGGGATTGTGAGTGAGTAGGAGGGTGGGGGGGGGAGGGGTTACCTCTTTAGGATGTATGATGTACGTTGAGATGGCAAATGATCCTGAACTACATGCAAAACATCTTTTTTGGGTGTGAGTAGCTCTTCGTGGGCAAAAAGAGTGTAAATTTTGGCCCGTTTGGTCGGAATATGTCTGTAAGCACCAACATACTAGAGCAGGTATCCGCAAACTGTAGCCCTCCAGCTGTTGGGAAACTACAACTCCCATCATTCCCACTGTTATAGCTTATGTAAATGCATGATGGGAGTTGTAGTTTCCCGACAGCTGGAGGGCCGCAGTTTGAGGATGCCTGTACTAGGCATCTCAAAAAATTTAATATTGTGAAAAAATTAATTTATGTCCATAGATAAAAGACAAATAGAGAAAACCCATAGATTGTATAGACTCATTGCACACAGAGCAATATAGTTCAAGCGTTTATTTATTGTAATGTAGATTATTATGGCTTACAGCTAATGGAAACCAGTATACCAGAAAATTAGAATAACGTAAGAAAGGTCAGTATTGTTACTCCTGTTGTCACACACACAGGTTTCCTGAGCCTTTATATGGTCCCTCAGTCTGGTTCAGTAGCTACACAATCATGGGGAAGACTGCTGACTTGACAGTTGTCCAGAAGACAAAGGGTCATTGCTAAAGAAGCTGGCTGTTACCAGATTGTTGAATCAAAGCAAATTAATAGAAGGTTGTGTGGAAAAAGTGTGGTAGTAAAAGGTGCACAAGCAACAGTGATGAGCACAGCCTCGAAAAGATTGTCAAGAAAGGTCCATTCGAGAATTTGGAAGATATTGACAAGGAGGGACTGAGGTTGGAGTCAGTGCTTCCAACACACACGGACATATCCGGGACATGGGCTACAATTGTCACATTCCTTGTGTCTGGCAACTCATGACTCGGAGACACCATCAAAAACGTCTTATCTGGGCTCAGGAGACCAAGGACCAGACTGGGCTCGGTGTTCAAAGTCCTATTTTTAGATTAAAGTCAATTTTGTGGACTGGAGAGGCCATAATCCAAGCTGCTTGAGCTCCAGTGTGAAGTTTCTACAGTGAGTGATGGTTTGAGGCACCATGATATCAGCTGGTGTTGGTCCACTGTGTTATTATCAAGTCTAAGGTCAGCGCAGGCGTCTACCAGGAAATGTTTGAGCCCTTCATGCTTCCTTCTGCTGAGGAGCTTTATGGAGATGCTAATGTCTTTTTCCAGCAGGACCTGGCACCTGCTCACACTGCCAAAAGTACTAGTACCTGGTTTACCAACCATGGTATCACTGTGCACGACTGGCCAGCAAACTTGCCTGAGCTAAACCCCATAGAGACTCTATAATGAGAGCCAACAATGCAGACGAGCTGAAGGACGCTTCCTGGGCAACCTGGGCTTCCATAATCCCTCCGCAGCGGCGCAGGCTGTTCACCTCCAGGCCACAGTGATGCAGTGATACAGTAATTGATGCAGAAGGGGCTCCGACGAAGTATTGAGCCTGTAATGTACAGACCTCTCAGGGGGCCAGCATTTCTGGATTACAATTCATTTTTGATTGGTCCTCAACATTATTCTATTTTTCTGATGTTCTGAATTTTGGGTTTCCATTCGCTCTAAGCCACAATCATCCACATTGAAAGAAGTAAGCGTGTGAGTTCTATCTCTTTGAGTGTAATGAGTCTATACAGTACAGGCAGTCCCCGGGTTATGAACAGCATAGGTTCTTCTTAAGTTGAATTTTTATGTAAGTTGAAACATATATTTGTTAAATGTAACTCCACCTCAAAAGGTTTCTTTTTTTAGTTTTGGATAGTGCAGGGAAGGGTTTTTACATTTTGTTTTGCTGTCTGTGCCCCTGTTAAGATGATTTCACCTCATGTGCTGCTGTGGCATGCTGGAACATGTTGTTCCACAGCTACTATCTGTGGTGAAACATGGAACTACAAGTGCCTGCATGCCCCAGAAGTCTCCGTTTGTAACTAGGGGACAGATGTAAGTCAAGGACTGCCTGTATATGGGATTCTTTATTTGACTTGAATTATGGACATCAATTAACTTTTCGATGATATTTTAACCATTGTTGGTTTGGTGGAAAAGTCCCAGGGAATTTTTTTTCAGGGCTATTTATATTGTTCATCTTAAAACTTTAAAATATCACGAAAATTTTATTGTGTCCATAATTCAAGTAAAATAAAAAACCCCCAAATATAAGGCAGTCCTCATTTACATCTGTCCCTAGTTAAAAAACGGAACTTTGGGGATGCGGGATTTGTATTTCCCATGTTTCAAAAAGGGTTTATGTGGAACAACATGTTCCAGCTCCCACACAGCACATAGGTGAAATCATCTTAACAGGGGCACAGAAGCAAAAAAAAAGAAAAAACCCTTCCCCACTACCAAAACTAAAAAAGAAACCTTTTGGGTGGAGTTACATTTAAAAATAATGTTTCAACTTACATAAAAATTCAACTTAAAAAGAACCTATGCTTTCATAACCCGGGGAGCCTGTCTGTAAGACTCATTACACTCAAAGAGATAAAAAATAAGTCTTTCTTTCAATGGGTGGTTGTGGTTAGAGCGAATGGAAACCCAAAATTCGAAATCAGAAAAATAGAAAATTTTTGAGGCCCCAATCAAAAATGAATTGAAATCCAGAAATGTCCCCCCTGGAGGTCTGTACTTTACAGCCCAAATACTTCTTTGGAGCCCCTTCTGCATAATTCTGACACGGCATCATGTGGCCTGGAGGTGAACGGCCTGCCCCGCTCGGAGGGTAGGGAAACCCCCAGGTTGCCCAAAGCGCCCTTCAGGCCCTCTCATTGTTGGCTCCATTTAGAGTCTCTTGGGGTTTAGCTCGGGGCAAGTTTGCTGGCGTCGTGACGTGATACCGGGTTTTGGTAAACCGGGTACTAACTTTTGGCAGTGTGAGCGGTCCGGTCCTGCGGGAAAAAAAGACATTGAACTCCAAAAGCCCTAGCAGAAGGAAGCATAAAGGGCTAAAAACATTTCCTGGTAAAAGTTGGGGGCTGCCTTAGATTTGATAATAACACAGTGGACCAACCCCACTGAATCAGGTGCCTAAACCCCATCCTCACTGTAGAAACTTCACCTGGGGCAAGCAGCTTGGGGTTTTGGGGCCCCTCCCGTCCACAAAATTGATTTAATTAAAAAAAGGACTTTAACACCAGCCCCCGTTGGGCCCTTTGGGCTCCTGACCCCGTTTTAAAAACGTTTTGATGGTGTCTCCAGTCATGATTGCCAGACAAAGGAATGTGACAATTTTTAGCCCATGTCCGGATATGTCCGTGTGTGTTTGGGAAACACTGACTCCAACCTCAGTCCACTCCTTTTCAAAATTCCAAAATTCTCGAAAGGCCCTTTTTGAAATCTTTTTGAGGTGTGTATCATGTTTTCTTTTGCACCTTTTTTACACCACTTTTTACAAAAACCTTCTATTTAAATTTGCTTTGATTCAACAATCTGGTAACAGCCAGCTTCTTTAGCAATGACCCTTTGTCTTCTGGACAACTGTCAAGTCAGCAGTCTTCCCCATGATTGTGTAGCTACTGAACCAGACTGAGGGACCATATAAAGGCTCAGGAAACCTGTGTGTGTGACAACAGGAGTAACAATACTGACCTTTCTTACGTTATTCTAATTTTCTGGTATACTGGTTTCCATTAGCGGTAAGCCATAATAATCTACATTACAATAAATAAACGCTTGAACTATATTGCTCTGTGTGCAATGAGTCTATACAATCTATGGGTTTCTCTATTTGTCTTTATCTATGGACATAAATGAATTTTTTCACAATATTAAAATTTTTTGAGATGCTCTAGTACAGGCATCCTCAAACTGCGGCCCTCCAGCTGTCAGGAAACTACAACTCCCATCATGCATTTACATAAGCTATAACATTGGGAATGATGGGAGTTGTAGTTTCCCAACAGCTGGAGGGCTACAGTTTGAGGATACCTGCTCTAGTATGTTGGTGCTTACAGACATATTCCGACCAAACGGGCCAAAATTTACACTCTTTTGGCCCCCGATGAGCTAATCTCACCCCATAAAGATGTTTTGCATGTACTTCAGGATCATTTGCCTGCTAAACGTACATCAGACATCCTAAAGAGGTAACCCCCCCCCCCCAACCTCCTACTCACTCACAATCCCCTAAAAACATATCTGAAAATGGGTTAAAGTCTCCTTTAATCCACTGCAAAGATCTCCCTGACTGCTGCGGAGCTGTGTGAGGACACGGGGTGATGCACGCGGAGATGTTTACACAGACATCAGTAAATGTCCTGAACAATAGACACGCTCTGTTATCCCTCATCACGTCAATAACCTAATGCCTCCGATGAAGAACCTGCAAGAGCCCCGAACAAAGGATTCATTAAGACACAGATCTACATGCATAGAATCTCTTCACCGAGCCAAAAGCATGAAATTTCTAAGCTTCATTAAACAGATACACACACAGGGACACCCGGTTGTGACAAACCTGCACTGACATCCTACAACTCATTAGATAGAACTGGACCATTTAATCCATGGTCATAAGCGACAAGTTCAACATTTTCTGGTTTTTGTAAAATTACCTTATTTTATCATGTGCTGTTCTCAAGTTCAATTATGGAAAGGGCATATCCACAGGTGGCAGATAATCTGCGGCATCATATATAATAGCAGCAAAGAGGAGGTGACTGGAAGGGTATGTTCACACAGCTTATTGCGGCACATATAGTACGCGCCGCAATACGCCGGGTGTTTTGGAACCACGCACTGATCAGCGTGTAATTCCAAAGCACGGGGAAGCGGCCAGGCACCGGCCCTATAGACATGCATTGTCAGCGGCACGTTATCGCCGCTAACAACGGACATGTCAATTCTCCCCCTCGTGCGTACAATACGATCGGATTGTACGCACGGGGGACGACGACGCATAAACCATAACTCTCTATAAGAACTGTGAATTACCGTAATTGTGTAACTATTTTGTTCTTCCACCTATGCACCTGAATGAGGGCACATTTTTTTCGGGTTGGAGTGTACTTTTTACTGGTACCATTTTGGGATAGATGTAACTTTGATAACTTTTTAATCAAATTTTTTGGGTAAGTGAAATGACCCCAAAAAATCCCACAATTTTGTCCCTTGGAAATTTGCTTTTTTTCTATGGTGTTCAGTGTATGGATAAATGACGTTATATTTTAATAGATCAGACTTATTATGTGTG
>JAODAL010001309.1:0-238029 GCA_025379985.1 Phyllomedusa bahiana | reverse complement strand
TGTCATTTGCTGATGGCTCTACTAATTTACATTCTGTTCGCCTCCGGGTCGGTCGTATTCAAGGGAGCGAGATTCCCCCTCTCTTACTCAGAAAAAGGGGGCCGGGAGCATTTCACTCTGGCACAGCCAGCAGAAACACAGAGGCACTGCACCTGCTTCTACAATCAAAAACAGCAGAATTGTGCGGGGTGCAAAGAAACCATAGAAGGAGCATTGCTGTCTCTCTCATTCAAATAAGGGACCGACAGAAATTTTTTATTCTGCACAGCCAAAAGGGAAACACAATAATACTGGGGGGCTTCTACAATCAGAAAACATCAGAATTTGCCTTAAAAGCCAAAAAGCTCCTGGGTAAACATAGAAGGGATATCGTGCTGCCTGGAGGAGTTAATAGAAGCTTTAAAAAAATTTCCAGCTTTTGAAGGACAAGGATCTGAGTTCATAGAAGGTGTCTAGACTTAAGCAGGAATTTAGTTGTAAACATTCTTACAAAAATGACTGCTAGGGAGGGGGGGAACACAGTGCATGTGGACTCAGACAAGAGGGGGGGGGGAAGAGCACACAGACCGGGAGCGAGCAGAACAGTAAAGGTGGGGATGATGTCATCCCCCTTCAGTAAGAAAAACCCAGCGGGAGGTTAAAGAAACACTCCGGATTTTTAGGAAATGAAGAATAAAGTTCATGAAAACAGCCGAAAAGATAAAAAAAAAAAAAAAAAAAAAAAAAAAAAATACATCCCCTTTAAGGAGGGTAAGAAAAAGTCACCCACCAAAAAGATAAAAGGTTATGGCTACCACAAGAAAAAAGCTACAGGCGTCCAGTTACGAACAAGAACGACACAACAATATTGTTGGCCCCTTTCGTTAATGAAAGAAAAACCCGCAAATGGTCCTGAAACTTGAAACCGACTTTTGTAATAATAATTTTTAAAAAATTTAGAAAATCAGACATTTGGGGTTCAACCGAAAATTTTAATAACAAACAAATAAACGGGTTTGAAAAAAAAAAAAAGGAAACATAAAATGATTCAAAATAACTTGAATGCTAAACTAAGGTGTGTCCTGTAACTAGCATCAATGGTGTCTTCAAACTAGTAATCAGTCAGTCTGTCTACATAGAGGGTAAAAAGTAGTCCGGGCTTTTTGGTACCCTGGGGGTTATCACACTGAACAGGGAGAAAAGGGAAAAAGCAAAGGAAAGAGTTTCTCGGAGGATTGAAAATCTATTCAAAAATGTTAAGGCAAAGGCATAAGACCCTCTCCCAAAAAACTTGATTCCTATTACTACATTGAACATTTCATTCAGAAGTTTAAAAGGGCTAATGGTCGCAAGAGGAAAATGATGAAAATTTTTGGAGATAGTAAAAGAATTGGGAAACCCTAGAGCCCAGAACAATTTCCCAAGGAAATTGAATGAACTCTAAAGTTAAGGGACACCAGTGTCAGATCAAAACCATCTGTCGTTTTTTTTGCCAAAAAGAACTTAAGGTCTGTGGACAGTAAAAAATTTAGAGTTCACAGCATCCTTTTTGCCAAAGTGGACTTAAGGAAGACGATTTGGGGGAAATCATGTTAGAAGGGAAAAAATGAAAAAGCAAGACTGGGGAAATTTTCCAAAATGCATATTGAAAACCATAAAAACTTTTAGGGGAATTCCTTTGGATAGATGGGAAAAAAAATGGGGCTTTTTGGCAAGTTCCATCAGTCTATGCCACAAAAGCAAAATGAAGCATACAAAGAAAAGAACTTTATAATAGTAAAAATATGGAAGGGCTTGGTTATGTTTTGCGGCGCTTGCGCATTAGCACATGTTATCTTGAATCTGTGCGGGTACCATGAAATTTAAGACTTCAAATCTTCTGTAGTAAAGGCGCCCAGGTCCGAAAGTTTGGGCCAGTCGCAAATCCTCAACAGCTAAATGACCCCAAACATACAGCTAAAAACATCCAAGAATGGCTAAGATTAAAAACTGGATTGGGTTAAAAAAAATTCTGAAGTGGCTTTCCATGCGCCCTGATCTAAATCCTGTTGAACATCTCTACAAGGAGCTGAAACCTGCAGTCTGGAGGAGGCCCCTTCACCCCTGAGACAGCTGGAGCAGTTTGCTCAAGTGGAGTGGGCCTAACTACCTCTGAAGAGGTGCAGAAGTCTCATCCAGAGTTACAGAAATGATTTGTTTGCAGTGATTACCTCAAAAGGTTGTGTAACAAAATATGAAGTTAAGGGTTCAATCATTTTTGTCCAGGCCGGTTTCATTAACGTTCTAAAATTTTTCATTTGAACCCCAATTCAAACGCAATGGTTGATTTTCATTACGTTTACATTTATTAACAATTATTTGTTTTTCTGCTAGTGAGCTATGGCAAATGGTATGAGAATATTTTCTATAAAAGCAACAATAAGGAATAATTTAAATTGTTAGTTGTTGCGTTTGCAAACAAAAATTTTTTTTGCAGAAACAGCACAATTCAGTCATGTCTTTTGGTGATCAGAATATCAAATGAAGAAGAACTGGACTCCAATCACCAGGTGAGATTTTATTCGCATAAATTAATTTATAGATGTGTAGAGAGGCAGATCAGAAATATCATGGTAATTGTATCACAATTTAGAAATGCTTCAGGTAAAAGTTACCCTTCATCAGGCAATAAAGCAGGTTCATAGTATATTCACTTCCAAAAGTGTATTGTGGACAAGGAGAAGCAGACCTCTGACAGTTTATATCACATCAAAATCATGTCTAAGAGGGTTTGGGGATGAATATTGTATGGATTTAGGGCCAATGTATTGGAAAAATGCTAGGTCAAAAACTCACTTTTTTCCCATACAACCAATTTCATAGCGGCCCCTCTCATTTTTCCAGAGCACTATATGAAATGAAAGGGGAGATCTTAATGGTAGTTATGGGCAACAAGGAAAGTCTTAGACCTAGACAGTTTTCATACATGTGGCCCTTAGTGGTCCGCCACTCCATGTCCACAATTTATTTTTCGAGAGGACTAAACTATGAACCTGCTATATTGCCCGATGGACGGTGACTCTTAACATATCTATTGGATGTGGTGCTAATCTACACTTTAATACATGAATCTATGCAAATAAAAATCTTACCTAGAGAGTGGAGACAGTTCTTCATCATTTGATATTGTGAGTATCTGTGATGGGATTTGTTAGACACTTGGAACGAGCATCCAACAGCATCAATATATGATTTTAATTTTATAAATATTATATATTTTATATATTATTAAATTGTGGGTATTAAAGTAGTATTGGTGCTAGTCAACTATGAGTTGATTTTTTTTTTTTTTTTAATGTTTTTTTGGGGAAAAAAAAGTAACTTAAACAATCACATGTCACATACAAATACACTTCAAATGTAATGTTAAATTTAACATTACACTTTCCTTTTAATTAAAAACATAAACTTAAACCAGCCAATTTAAACATCCTTAAACCCCCTTACACCAACCGGAAAACTGATGGAAAATTCTGCACCAAATATTTTTAAAAACCACTCTTTCCTCTTCAAGGAAAATTCTGATGAGAAGATCACCTACCAAGTGCGGGAATTCCTCCCTTGTAACCTTTCTTCCCTTTCTTAGACTACCTAGATGTTCCCTAGTCCCGTAACATCCCCTACCTCAAGTCTGCCCAAGGAACCAGCTAATTTTTCCCTGAGGTAGTAATCAGAAGTGCGAAAGTGATCCATCAGCGCCCCTACCTCTTCATCTGAAAAAGTTTTAACTATAAAACTCTTTCATTTTTTTGAGAATGACTTTTTAATATCAACCAAAGCCCATGGACAAGAGTGCTGATGTTTCTAGAAAACAACCCTTTTTTTCTAGTATCAGAGCACCATTTAAAGATGCTGCATATACCAAACAGATATCATCATATTTCAAAATGCACTAAAGTTTCACTAATCGAACATTTTGCATCATATACCTGAGAAGAAAAAGTAATGTAGTATCAAGACTTTCCAAATTCAATTGTTTAAATTTAACAAATGCAAAATCTCCTTTTAAGAGTCCTCTGGAGCAAGAATAACCGGATCTCGAGGAACGTGGCTGTTTTGGCTCAGAACATATCTAAGCATAGGGATATCAACACCAGGATACAGCTGTCTTTTGACTAAATACATGTCCACTGAGCAAATCATACCCAATCACTACACGTCACCAGACATCTGTTTCCTGTTTTCATTCCTTCTCTGTTATACTAGTAATGTGCCTTCCTTTCACCTGTAGGGACCTTTGGAGACCGGCAAGAAATCCTTATGCCCCCTCTGGAATTTACTATTTGTAGAAAATGTTAAGATACTTAACTCTTTGTTAAAGAAAGGAGTAGAATATTGGATAAACATTTTTTAACTAGAGTTTGTCTGGCTGCTCTCTTGGATGTTGAACAAGCTGTCCTTTTGACACCAACTAATTAGGGTTATCCTCAACAAGCGACCTATACTGCATAGCCATGTTTGATGACTTTTGCTGGAAACGGCTGCCCTAGGTCAAAACCATGCACTTAGTATAAGTGTGTTTTCTTACTTTTTATGCACATAGTATTTGTAATTACCAGTCTAATGGCTGGCAAAAACGTCATATGGCTGCTGCACAGGTAGTGTGGATGCTATAGCCAATATTAAAGTTTTTATTTTTTACTTTCATTGATAGAAATCCAATTGCAAAATTACACTGAATATTTCGAAGCACAAAAAAGTATAACAGTTCATTAAAACTGGTGTTATGCAAATCTGTTTGGTTCAACATTATGAACCCAGATATTTTTACTTTGACCCCAACTGTAACCCTAAGGGGCCGTTCACACGGCTTATTTTTGGGCACGGATTGCAGCCGTATTGCGCGCTGTACTGCGCTGCAATACGGCTGGAATCCGTCCCAGCCATTACGGTAATCCACAGTTCTCATAGAGAACTATGGATTCCGTCTCTCCTCCCCGCTCGGCGAATATGCCGGGCGGGGAGAAAGTGACATGTTCATTATCCCGGTGGGATACGGGCCGTGTATAATGAAAGTCTATGGGGCCAGCGCCCCCGCCCCACCCCTTATTCAAGCCGTAATTGCGGGCGAAATCCGGCCTGCAATTACGGCTTAAATAAGCCGTGTGAACCGGCCCTCAGGGTATGTTCACACGGCTTATTTGGGCACGCATTTCGCCACGTATTTCGGTGCGTATTGCGCTTAATACGTGGTAAGATGTGCGCCGCAATTACAGTAATCCATCGCTTTCATAGAGAAGTATGGCTTACCCCTCATCCCCCCACAGCGGGGAGATAAGTGACATGTCAATTATTCGTGGCGTATAATGCATGTGAATGGAGCCGGCGGGCTACTAGTCCCTCCGTGCTTCGGGAGTACGCGCACTGTAGGCGCCACAATTACGACGTGTGAATAAACCTTAAGGTTAAGTCTGCACAGCGTAGGTTTTCCGTCGGATTTTTGCCGGTTTAAGTGTCTGAAAACCGCTGATAATCCGACGGTACCCTGTGCTGCACAGACCGCAGCAAAAAAATTTGTGCTGTAGCCTATACAGCACAGATTTTTTACTGTCACTTTAAAGATCTGGCAGCATACGCAAATGTTGTATATTCCACCGGAATCTGCTAAGATATGCTGTCGGCCCAGTTACATTTAATGAACAAGACCGACAGCAAATCCAAAACCCGACCACGGTTTTAGGGCCAATCCCATGGTCCTGCACTGGCAAAATGTCGTTGGATTTCTGACTATTTTTTCATATGCTGTGTGCATTTAGCCTAGCACCTCGTTCCCCACAAAAAAAAAAAAAAAATTAAAATACAGTAATTTATAGCTGTCATTGAGAGCTACAAATAACTGCCGTCTTCCCCAGTGTACAATATGTGCTGGGGAAAGAACTGATGTGTAAGGGGAAAGTGAATGTCAGTGGGAGTGCTTCAGAAGTATGCACTGGCCCGCGCATCTTCTGAAGCAGCAGGCATATATGCCAAAATACGCCTGTAATACGTCGTGTGAACATACCCTAAGAATTCCAAAGCATTATTTAAGCAATAACAAAACAAAGTAGGAAGTTGTAATTAGAATTGCCTGTCTCTTATTAATTTATTTTACTTAGGAAGTCCCTCTGTTAGGAAATCATCATTGTCCTGCTAATATAAAGTTTAAATAAAACTTTAACTTGTCACAATTGTTGCCTTTATAAAATACACTGCTACATTTTAATTGAACCTTGAAAAAAAAAAAGTTAAATCTTATAAAAACAGAACTTTTAGTTCATGCAGAAAGTTGCATTATAAAAAGTCTCATTCTTTCAATCTTCAATGTGAATTCCACTTTAAATGAAGAAATGCAACATGCAAGTTTTAATGCAGTTTTTTAGGCTTCATTAGGGTGAGGATCGGTTTGGAATCTTTATTGACGAAAATGAACTGCGCCCATCAGGTTTCCACTGGTTTAACAGAAAATATAGCACAGCTCGCCTGACGGAACTTGCAACAGATTCCAAACATAATCGCCTACACATAAGTGAATACACCCCTGCCACTGCCAGCGTGGAATTTCAACAAGAAAATTGCCTTGGACAGTCCAAGACAGATTTCTGCCTGCTATACTTTAGTACTTGTTGGCACGTAAACGCCTCAAAGAATTGTCATCTAAGTTTTTTGCAGGCAGAGACAGTACGCACCGAAAAACACTCAAGCGAAATTATTTTACGTGGGAGTCAATGAAAGGTGTACTATAACATTGTTTGACGCTTATTTCAGCGCAAATTACACCCCAAAATAAGCATCAAAAAAGGTTGTGTGAACATACCCTTACATAGGCTTTTTTTTTTTTTTTTGCATGGATTCCGCAAGTGTTTCCAATGAAAATCTAAATCATAGTCCACACAACGCAAATATTTTCAAATGTGGATTTGAAATCAGTGATGCAGGGTAAGAAAAAAAAAAAAGAGGAAAGAACATAAAGGATGAACATTAGCCTCATTAAAGGGGAATTCCAGGACTGATCAACACTTGTTCGTCCGTCGGGGTATGAGTACATATAGAAAATAAGACTCATACTTACCTCCTGGATGCTCCTGTTCACTTCCGGTTGCCGGTCTGTTAAACCAGGAGGTAAGTGGTAAACATCCATCGTTCATGTGACTCCTCCAGCCAATCACAGGCCACAACTTCACCTGCATGTGAATTCTCTGGCCTGTAATTGGTGAACGCTAAATGTTCAAAGCTTCAGCCCAAGATGAACAGGAGCATTCTGGAGGTAAGTATGAGTCTTATTTTTACTCATACCCTGACGGACAAATGAGCATTGATCAGTCCCAGAACACCCCTTTAAAAGGGGTATGAAACCCCCCCCCCCCCCTCAGGTCCACAGCCGCATTTAGGCATTGAAAGTAAAAATGGCTTCAACAGTGTGTGACTAAATCCTAAAAGGCGTTTTGCCACCAATGCCAATTATCACCTATTTTCCAGCATCAGATGCAGCTATGGCACATGCTACAGCATGGATTCAGGTGTGACAAACATCTGTGCAGAAAAATCAAACCTATCCTAACTTTTAATAGGATTACTTTTCAAACCCTTTAGTAAGCCAACACTGAGGTTTTTGGTTACAACGATTCAGTCTTCATCTTTTGTACTATACACTAATTTGTGATTTAGAGAATATATTGGTACTTAAAGGGGTTTAATTTCATTAATTAACTTTAAACTAAGCTTAATAAAGACCATATACATTGCTGTTCTGATTTCAATTCCCTTTAGGGTATGTTCACACGGCATATTTGTGGGGCGTACATGGGCACGTAGTTGAGCTGCAATACGCCTGAAGTACGCCCCATAAATACGATAAGTCATAGCAATTATTAAGTGCTATAATTACCCGTTTTCCCCAGTACATATCGTGTGCCAGCAAAAAGAAATGTTTCACTTAGACAGCGCTTATGCGCCAGCACGTACTTCTAAAGTAGCAGGCGTATAGTGGCACGCATAGTAAACTCCGCTATACACCTGCTATAAATCGTGTGAACCTGCATTTAGAGTTAGAGCAGCATCTCTCTCTGCAGCACAGAAGCTTATCTGTCTTATAGACAAACTTTAACCCTTTAGAACAGCTCCAGGGGCAGAAAAGATAAGTCAGTCACTGCTCTACCAGCCTAAACAGGAAGTGGGAGTCTGATGAGAACATCCCTTTAAATAAAAAATAAATAAAATATGCATCTGCCAAGCTGAATTACACAAATAGAGCACCTCAGAGCAAGAGAAATTAGATTTTTTGGAGTTTTATTTTCTATACTCAACAAAAGTCATGTAGCTCCCAAAAAATTTCAATTAAAATATTGCACCAAAGAAAAAAAAAAAAAAAAAAAAAAAAAAAAAAAGCAGCTTTTTTTTTTCCTACCAAAGCAGATGCCTACCATGGGATTAAGGCTATGTTCACACAGCTTATTTGCGGGGCGTAATCATGCCCCACAATTACGCCGTGTGGACAGGGGCGGGGCGGGGGGCCGGAGCCTCGCCAGCCCATAGACTTGCATTACCAGCGGCGCGTATACGCCGCTGGTAATTCACATGTCACTTATCTCCCCCCGCGGCGGATTCACCGAGCAGGGAGAGGAGACGTAATCCATAGTGCTCTATGAGAACTGTGGATTACCGTAATGACTGGGACGTATTCCAGCCGTAATTTGCGCACTACAGCACGTAATTACGGACTGATACGTCCCATTTTAAGCCGTGTGAACATTGCCTAATGGTAATGGTTGAGCAAGTTCCCTAGTATTGAAGAATTACCGCATATACTCGAGTATAAGCAGTTTTTCAGCACCAAAAAAAAAAATGTGCTGAAAAACCCGTCCTCGGCTTATACTCGAGTCACTGTCAGCGCTCGGGTGCTGCAATGGCCCATGTGCTGGCAGGGACATTTCTACTACATGCGACTCCACAGGGAGCGCATGTTGTAGAATCTTGAGTCAGCCGACAGCGTCTGGGTGCTATCGGCGATCTCCTCACCTGTATGCGACTCCTCTAGAAGCGCATACAGGTGAAGATACCACTGCGGAGCAGAGAGTGAGCGCTCCCTGCTCTGCAGTGGACTCCAGCCACAGACTTGCGGCTGTCCGGAGTTTCCAGCACAGGTGGCGTGCCATGTCATCACGCTGTCTGCACGGCCTGATAACATCACGCCGCCCATGCCAGAAGACAGAGCGCCCCGGAGCAGCAAGGGAGTGAAGTACTTTTAAAAAAAAATATATATATTTAAATCCTGTCTATAGGGACATTTAAGGCTTGTTCACACGGATTATACACTCCGTGTTACAAGTGCTTTTAGGATCCGTCTTGGGGTCTGCTCTGTCGGTCCCCAAGACGGATCTAAACAATTGGCAGTGAGTTTATCACTGC
This sequence comes from Phyllomedusa bahiana, assembly GCA_025379985.1. Taxonomy (NCBI): domain Eukaryota; kingdom Metazoa; phylum Chordata; class Amphibia; order Anura; family Hylidae; genus Phyllomedusa; species Phyllomedusa bahiana. The sequence continues at coordinate 228,627 of JAODAL010001309.1, read as the reverse complement.
TGTCTATGCCGAACACGTAGCGGCGTTCACATGAGGGATCGCCTTATGCAAATCTTTTCATGTGAACGCCGCTACGTGTTCAGCACAGCGAGCAGGGATAATCCCACTGCTAATTGTTTAGATCCGTCTTGGGGACCGACAGAGCGGACCCCAAGACGGATCCTAAAAGTGCTTGTAACACAGAGTGTAAACTCCGTGTGAACAAGCCCTTACCTGCCTATGGGGATATAGACCTGCCTATACCTGCCATGGGCACCATATAGCTTCAATTTCTCAGCTCTACAAATCCAGGGGCGTTTCTTACCCTCCCAGCTGGGTGTTTCTTAACTGAAGGGATGACATCACCCCACCCTCCCTTCACTGTTCATGCTGGCTCCCGAGCCCTGTTCTCCCCCCCCCCCCCCCCGCTCCCCTCTGTCTGAGTCCACATCTCACTGTTCCTCTCCCTGCAGTCTTATTTTGTAAGAGCTGTTTAAATACCACATACCTGCATTCAATCTATGAACTCAGTCTTCTATGATCTCTATTCCTCTCTCAGCTGAAGGTTTGTTACAGTTGAATCCAGTGTTCCTATGAACGGCACAGATCTCCCTTCTATGCAGGAGAGTTAGGCACCATGGCTCAATTTTGCTGTTTCCTGATTGTAGAATCAGCTGCAGTGTGTTTCTGCTGGGTGTGCAGAGTGAGATTGCTACAGCCCCTTAATCTGAGTGAGAGAAGCAGGTATCGAGGCACATTTCTGATTGTAGAAGCCCTGCAGTGTTATTGTGTTTCTTCTGGCTATGCAGAGTGAAATTCCTGCTGGTCCCTTACTCTGAGTGAGAGAGACAGGAATGCACGCTCCCGTGAATCCGATCGGGGGCCTGACAGAATGTAAATTAGTAGAGCCATCAGCCAACCACAGGACAGGAGGAGGAATCCGACCAGCACTGGGGAACTGTGTTTACAGAAACAGATAAGGGACACTGTGAAAACAAGACATCCAATTGCAAAGTTGTTTGTTTTCACTGTCCCCTTATTCTGAAGGCCATTTAAAAAGGGAATGTGTCATCCAAAAAAATGACTTTGTTTAACTCACATTTTTATGTTAAACACATTTTTTAGGAATTTTTTGGTTATGTTTTTTTAATTTTCCATATCACTTTCAATAATTCCTAAGTCCTGCAGTTTTTGGCCACTAAGCCTAATAATCGTCTGACACTTCCTGTTCTGTTTAGAGAGCTTTTCAGCAGTGTGCTCATTATCAGTAACAGCAGGGTCACACTGAAAGGAGACACCATTGTGTACAGATAACACAGAATCCACCAGTCACAGGAGGAGATGTCACAGCTCCCCCTCTCTTCACAGTGAAAATTCTCCTATACAAGTCTATGGGACAGAAACTGTCAAGAATCCTATGGGCATGAAGCTGCTGTAAAGTATCTCTCTGGCTGCTGTGAAAGCAGTGCAAACAAGAATGTATTCCCCACAATCATATATAGACGACCGAATAGAGAAATCTACAGCCAGGAAATAAAAACGACAGAGGAAAAGCATATGGATCTTGGGCTTGATTTAATAAGTAGAAAAAAAAAAAAATTTGCCGACATATTCCCTTTAATGAAATTATACAACCCCTTTAAACTGCCTATGTAATTTTATTGGTATTCATTTTTATTTTTTAAATTTACCAGTAGCCGCTGCATTTTAAAACCAAGGCTTATACTCGAGTCAATAAGTTTTCCCAGTTTTTTTGTGGCAAAAGTAGGTGCATCGGCTTATACTCGAGTATATGCGGTAAGTGACAATATTAATTTCAAACCAATAATCAGTTCTTATAGTGTTTTTAAACATGTCATAGGATGTAAGGTTTTGTGAACAAGGACTGCATAAGTCTGAAACACATAAGCGTTACATCAACATGTTTTATTACCTGTCTGCGAAGTTTGGAATAAAAGTTATTATATATGGACAAGCTGGATCAAGAAGGATTTTTTGCCTTTCGATACCTTAGGAATACATTGCTCATCACTTAAGAATTAAACTCTTTATTATCTGCGCAGTATTAACAGGTTGGTCACTACAAAACAAAGAATACTTAAGAGCTATAATAAGCAAGTAAGTGTTCATCTGTGGGTTTCAAGATCTTCTTTTCTTTCATATTGACAACCCAGCCAGGAGCAAGGCCAAAGAATATCTGACGTGGATCCTTACGTGTACATAACATTTCATACAGTTCATCTTTGGTAATGTCGGGAAGTATATACCCATATTTCTTAGCGAGACATTTCCTGGCCTCAGCCACTTTAATTGGATCTGCCAAGTATCCACGGTTCTCTGCATCAGTATAATGCTTCACCAAGTCTTCTGGCGGGAGCATGCGTTTGGGAATTGGCTTTCCACGCATAAAAAACGGAACTGGTTTACACAGCACATCTGTAAATGAAAAGTGGAAGAGAATCAAATGTAAAATTCTGATAACCCGGCAGGTTATTGTCAGTTAAGGTGCAGCTTTATCAGAAATGTCAAACTAATGAGAGTTCAGATACAAAGATACCTGCAGAAACATCCAAGCACTGCGAGGCTGAATAGGCCATGATAATGCCGGCCTCAGAAGTGTGAGGAGATTGTACCAGGATCAACACAACAGTCTTCACATAAAAGGTGAAACTACTACTGGACTGGCAAAAATTCTCCCTATACCAACATAGGACAATTTTCATTACAAGCGATAGGTGGGATTTTCTAATTTCCTGACCATGAGGGTCCTTTTTTTTTTTTTCTAAAAGTAATTCACCGTACTGTGCCACATGCAAGATATCAAAACTTTTTTTTTTTTTAAAACACCCTCAGGGACATTTGTGGAATAAAAGGACCAACATTGTTATTTTGTTTTTTTATTTTTTTTGCTTTGAAACAGTAACTTATTTTTCGTTCTCTGTAGCTGTATAAGGCTTTCTTTTTGTAAGACTTGCTGTACTTTATACACAATTTTTGGGGGACTTCTCCCATTTTGGAAAAAAATGCAAAAATAAAACAAATTCTGCTGGAGTTCTTACTTACTTTCAGCATCAACCACTCAAATAATGCTAGAAGTTTATGGTACAGGTTGTTAGGGTATGGTCACCACATAGTTACGGGGCATACGTGTAAAATCATTGCACTCATTGAGTATTATGTTAAAAGAATGTGTTTTGTAAAAACTGACATGTCCCTTCTTTCAGGTGCTTACTTGCTGGGGAATACAAAACTAAGAAGGCAGGGTCCTGCACTGTTGAAAGTACACGCTGGCCAGCACACACATTCCACAGCAGGCATGTACCCGTGCACACCGCAATACTTCTGTGTGAACATACCCTTATAATACTAAATGTGTGAATAAAAAGTTAATATTTTAGTTTCTACAGGTACTAAAGCTTATTTACTGTAAAAAATAAGCATTTAAGTAGTTTTATTTCACTACAATTAGATATAATGCTGGTGTGCTAGGCTGTGTTCAGAACTCCCAACAAAAGAGATAGGAGAGATGGGAGTGAGAGATACAGGTCCACTTCTACCAGACATTTAAATTATGTCCTGTTGCTACATCATAAATGTCCGAGATGGGAATACCACTAACAAGTGCAAAATATATACCTATGACTATGAAGTAGGGCAAGAATGACAAATCCAGGGAGCCAAAAAGCCCCGATACCCCCCTTCACCAAGCATCTACAGATTCCTAGAGAATCTGTAAGAAAAATAGTGGCATCCTCTATCACAAGGTGTATCACACAGATATTATCCAGTGACATGCCTGTGCACTTCAGATCCACAAGACCTCCATGTAATGAAACCTGAAGTGGTGTGACTGGCTCTCTAGCTACACTAAAGCACTTCATATAGTCCCGGAGAAGAACCATTGAAAAATAACTCAGATATACCAAAAGTAAATTGACAGCATGAATCTAAGAAACTGCCCCTAAAGGATTTTTTTTTTTTTTAATCAAAAACGTACAGGTAAAATTATGTCGTAAACTATTTTTTTTTAAATAATCTGGTCTAAAAGTGACAACTCTTTTCTCAAAAGACAGAAAGCCAGCATATTACTTACCAAGGCTTCGGGGATCATAAAATCCAGTCGTTATCACCCCTCCGTTCTTTTCTATAGCTGCAATAGCAAGCTCCGATGCCCACTGGACTTCAATGTTTATTTTAGTGCAGAATAAATCAGCCCCCTAAAATACAAGACATGAAGGTTTCAGCACGAAATAATAGTTCCTGGGATGAGTCACACACTTCACTCATTAAACCGAGACCTCCTCAAAACATTGCTAGGGTATAAAAATGAATCTTTACCTTGTCATGCACAGAACATATTAACATATCTGTCCCTAACACCCATAGGGATGTGCAATATAAAACCTGCAGACGGGGGTCAGAAGAGGAGGCAGCCAACTGACAAGGTTGGACAACTCAATCCAACTAGAAGTGCAATCAGTCAACTTTTTAACAAATAAAAGTACATTTCGTTTAATCAAGTTTTCCCATAGAAGGCACCAGACTTCTTGTGATAACTATATGGAACAATACACTAGTGTAAAGTCTCCACCTAGTGGCTGTATTTGCTTTCCTTGGAGAACTCCACAGTACTGGGGATATATAATGCCAGTTGATCACTTGAATGTAGTATTTTGATCATTTGGCTAGTACACAACTGCATTTTTGTAGGCTCGGTGTAGGCTGCCATCACTCGACCCGTAGGCCCCGAGACACCCTTTTGACCGCAGAAGGAAGGCCAATCTAAGGCTATGTTCACACGGGCTAATTTCGGCGCACATTTTGGTGCGTATTTGCGCTCTAATACGGGCGAGATGCGCGCCGAAGTTACGGTAATTCATAGCTCTCTCAGAGAACTATGGATTACGCCTTCTCTCCCCGCTCATACAATACGATCATATTGTACACGTGGGGAGATAATTAACATTTCAATTATTCACGCGGTGAGTAATGAATGTCAATGGGGCCGCCCCCCCGCGAATACACGCCTATTAGCAGGAGCCTGAAAGACACGATGTACTGCAGCACGTACTGTATGCGCCACAGTACATTGTGTGAACATACCCTAAGAGAACATCAGTCATTTAACCCCTTATATGATGCAGTTGCTATTAACTGTACATCTAAGGGAGCTCCCCTATATCCTCCATTGCCACCACACTGATTACGGGTTGCTGACATTGCCCTGGCAGCCGGAGGTCTCTGTTCTTTGACATAGGCCTGCAAGGCTGACTAATAGTTGGCATAATACACTGCAGTAGTGTCATGTATTGCAATGTATTATACCAGCAATCAAGTGATCGCTCAGTCTAGTCCCATACTGGGATAAGTAAATAAAAAAAAAAGTTAGAGTGAAAAAGAAAGAAAAGAAAAGACATCATTGTTGCTTCTCACACAGAAAAAAGGAAATTCGTCATAGCCTGTATAATGACCTAGGCAAAAATTCTGTATTGTATCGAATTTGAAAGGCAAATGGCCCGTCAGCTTAAAATTTCTCCTATGTGCGGCCCATTTACCCAGATGAGTTTGTGTCTTCTGACATGCACGCTGCACTCAAAGGGGTTTTCTCATTACATTAAATGGTCTTCAGAATAAGGGGACAGTGAAAACAAGCAACTTTGCAATTAGATGTCATTAGCAAAGCGGTCTTGTTTTCACAGGATCCCTTATCTTCTGTTTCTGTAAACACTGTTCCCCAGTACTGGTCGTATCCCTGCTCCTTGCATTTCATTGGCTGACGGCTCTACTAATTTACATTCTGTCTGGCCCCCAGTCGTATTCACGGGAGCACGCATTCCTGCCTCTCTCACTCAGAATAAGGGGCTGGGAGCATTTCACTCTGCACAGCCAGAAGAAACACACTAACACTGCAGCTGTTTCTACAAACAGAAATCAGCAGAATTGTGCCTTGATGCCTAAATGCTCCTGCGTGCAAGCATGAATTCATATAAGACTGGATTCAACTGTAACAAACCTCCAGCTGTGAGAGAAGAGATCAGTGCTCTGAGTTCATAGAAGACTGTCTAGACTGAATGCAGGCATGTGCTATGTAAACAGCTCTTACAAAATAAGACTGCATAGGGAGAGGACACAGTGACATGTGGACTCAGATGAAGGGGGGGAAGGGGGGGGGGGGGGGGGCACCGACCCGGGAGCAAGCATGAACAGAGAAGGGGGGATGATGTCATCCCCTTTCAGTTAAGAAACACCCAGCTGGGAGGGGAAGAAACGCCCCTGGATTTCAGGAAATGAAAGAATCAAGCTTCGAGAAAACAGCCGAACTGATGAAGCGACACATCCCCTTTAAATTGCACTATGCAAGGAGAGATGGGAAAAAGGGGCGGTTGAATCTGGAGAACATAACAGCTGCTACTATCGCGAGTAACCATCTTTGTCGCTGCAAAGAAAGCAGCATTACACAGAGCAAGGCGTTATACCAACCAATAAGGGCCAAAAGTGTGCACTTCTACCTCCTACAGAGAATTTAGCATATCCTTCTTGAGCAGCCTCAGGGTTAAACCGATATAAAGCTTGAACATGATGTAAACAGGACCTAATACAGAATCATTACAGATCATGACTACCTGTACAGATCACAGCAGTGCTCAGAGGCCCTGGTGACAGGATGCATAGGAAGAATGGATTCTTCAAGTTTACTTATCAACAAACGTAAGAATTGACAATCCTACCATGTTAAAAAGGAAGTATTAAACTGTACCTCTTCTACAAGCTGGACACCGTAATCTCTCTTTAGGGGCTGAATCGTAACTCCTCGGGCATTTACCAGCTGTGTCAAGTCAATCGGTTGTGAAGGATCAACCCTCCCAAGATCAATGAGGTACTGCAGCTTCTTCAAACTCAGGGGCTGATACTGGCGTCGAAAACTAGAACACAAAGAAAAAAGTAGTGGTCAAGAATCTCACACACAAAATACCGTTATTAATACCAGAGGAGGCAGTTCTTCCTTCCTGTAGAAGCCAACCCCAAAATGGCAGGGCTGGACTCCTTCTTAGGGGATGTTCACACGACTTATTTTCGGGCGCATTTTGCGGCGTACTGAGCCTCGTAATCACGCTAATCCATAGCTCTCAGAGAACTATTGATTACACCTCTGCTCCTTGCTCGTATGATTGTATTGTACACGCAGGGAGATAAGCGACATTATCATTCACGGTGAATACGCGCCGCGAGTAATGCATGTCAATGGGGCCATCGGGAGTATGGACTGACCAGCTCAAGCTCCCGAAACACACAATGTACTGCGGCGCGTGCTGTACGCGCTGCAATACACCGTGTGAACATAGCCTTAAAGGGGTTTTTGCCACGATCTCATTTCATACCCCCTGTATCCAGCTCTTCAGCTCTGTGTGCTCAGAAGGGGGGCGTGTGCGATTTGTTTGAATTGCATATCATGTGACCCCGCAGGATGACATCACCAGGCCTTTCCTCTCTGTAGTCAAAGAAAGGTCTGTTTATATGTGGAACTGTAAATAACTACATTGTAGCGCAGAGGTAAAACTTTTGCCTCCAGGCACAAGGGTCTTCGGTTCAAATCCCTGCAGGAACCAAACCTGTGGATTTTCATATTCAAAAAGCTTTATTGAACCTCAGCAAGAAAATACAGGCATGATAAATGGCATGACAGAATAACAATATACATATTGTGGGCAAGTTGCCGTCATAGAGATAAACCACATTTATGCAAACAGGTATATGAATGTCAACTCTACCTTAAGTAATATCTAATATGCTTGAGAAGGTCAGTGTCATATCCAAATAGGTGAAGTCCTAGGTATACATCCGTCTATCTATATATGTTTAGCGATAACAGTAGGAACCTCTCCTGATATTGGAAAGTGATCATTGAAAATGCATTGATAGCCAGTCATCAACTGTATTACAATTCAGACCAATAAACAAAAAGAAAAAAAGAGAAAAAACCTCTAACTGATGTCGACCAGCGGAAGCAATGCATATTAGCAGAATGACATGAGTCAGTAAGGGGAGGTGTGGGGGACCCCTCATGGCGCCTACTCGCGCAACGCATCTACTGGTTGGTAGCAGCTACCCCAAAACCTGTGGATTTTATTTCTCTTTATCAATGCACAGACCTCATTGAGGTTTCTTTTTTCTATTTATTTGCACTGTTTCACTAATTACTAAGGAATACAGAGGACAGGAGTAGAATGACAGCACCCGGGGTTTGAACACTCAGTAGCTGCCTGAGAGGAGAGGTGATTTCTGAGCATGTGCGACCAGGACTGAGGACCTCTCAGCCCTGGTCATATCCCTTGGAGATGAGCTGTAAACAATGGATCACTAAAGGAGCAGCTAAAACAAAAACGGTGCAGAATTTGTAATAATGATGAATGGTGAAAATGTTTATTATTTAATTTACAAACTTCCCACGTCAATTTTACTTTATGGCAAAACCCCTTTAAAGAACTTGACTGTTACTTCTGCGCTCCTATATTAAATATTTAAAGATTCCATGCGGACTGGTATAGTGCCAGGAGACTGGTGCAAGGCAAATGTGGTTCTCTTCAAAAAGGGTTCTAGCTGTTGTCCAGGTAATTATAAACCAGTAAGTTTGACATCCATTGTGAAAAAACCATTTGAAGCCCTCTTAAGGGATTTTATACAGGAATATCTGGCTGAATATATTGTTATAACATTGCCTGCATGGTTTTACTAAGGCTAGAAGTTGGCAGACCAACCTCATCTGTTTTTATGAAGAGGTGAGTAGAAATCTGGATAGCGGGGCGGCTGTGGAAAAAAAAGTGCTTTTAGACTTTGCAAAGGAGTTTGACACGGTCCCCTGTAAGCGTCTATTGAGTAAAATGAAAATCCATCGGATTAGAAATCGTGTGTAACTGGACATCAGATCGTACTCAGAGACCCCAAGGCTCAGTATTGGGCCCTGTTTTACTCAATGTATTTATTAATGATACAGTTGAGGGGATTAATAGCCCTGTTGCTATTGTTGCAGATGACACCAAGCTTTGATGTGTAGCACCATCGTAAACTGCAAGCAGACCTGGACACAGTGTTTGGGCGTCCACTTAAATGAGGTTCAATGCAGATAAATCATATCTTAGGGAGTGGAAAACTGGGAGAGTCGCTTGTTGAGAAAGATCTGAACGTTCTTGTAGATCATAGACTACAGAACAGCATGCGGTGTCAATCAGCTGCCACTAAAGCCAGTATGATAGTGTTGTGTATTAACCCCTTCAGGACCCGGGGGTTTTTTTTGTGACACGTTCATTTTTCCCTCCTCGCCTTCTGAAAGCCATAACTTCTTTATTTTTCCACCTACATAGACACATGAGGGCTTTTATTTTGCAGGACAAGATGTACTTTCTAATGGTGTTATTCACTATACTATAGAATATACTGGGAAACCGCAAAAAAATTCCAAGTGGGACAAATTGTGAAAAAAAAAACAAAAACTTATTTTCGCCATGTTTCTGGGCGATTTGCTTTTACGGCGTTCAATCTTCGGTAAATATAATGTGTCATCTGTATTCTACAGGTTGATATACATCTGCCAATATCAAACATGTAGGGTTTCCGTTATGTTTTGGTACCGTAAAAAAATTCCAAACATTTCCTATTTTGACATTTGTGCCGCGGTGCCATTTTCTGCGACCAAAAACTTTTTTGTGCTAACACCTACGGACGTCAGTGAGGGGGCATTTTTTGCGGGCTGAAGTGTACATTTTATCGCTAGCAGTTTGGAATGCATGCGACTTTTTGATCATTTTTATTCCATTTTTTGAGTGACGTAAAATGACCAAAAAACGCAATTTTGGCGTTTGGAATTTTTTTTCTTCTACGGTGTTCAGCGTACAGGATAAATGATGTTATATTTTTATAGATCAGACTTTTTCAGACGCGGCGATCCAAATGTGTAACTTTTCTATTATTTTAATGATTTTATTTGTAAAATGGGGAAAAAGGGGTAATTTTAACTTAATACTTTTTTTTTTTGTACTTTAAAACTTTTTTTTTTTACTGTAACATTTAGTCCCCCTATGGTGCTTGACCACTCGGGGGCGCGATTGTTAATACAACCTAATACATTGCATAGGCAATGCATTAGGGTGGACTAAGATGGCGGTTTCCCCCCTTCCTGTCTGCGGACGGAAGTGGGGCAAACCGGTCAGGGTAAGTGTCGGGAGCCTTCACAAGGCTCCCCACCACCATGCCCGGTCGTCGGATCGGCGCAGCATAGCTGCGCCGGTGCCGATGACCGTACCGATCGGTGCGCGGCACCCCGCGCCGTTCATTCAGACGCCGCGGCCATCTTTGCCGCGGTGTCTGATGGGTAAAACAGCGCCAGCGGGCAGAGCCACCCGCCGGCGCTGTTACCGCCGGGTGTTAGCGGCTAAGCGCCGCTAACACCCGGCGGCTGTGCGGGGGTGGCCGCGGAGCGATCCCCCTGCAAAGCCCCTTAGCGGCCCTGGGACGTACTCATACGCCCAGGGTCGTTAAGGAGTTAAAAGAGCTATAGACTTGTGGGACAGGCATGTAATATCACTGCTATATAAAGCATTGGTGCGGCCTCAACTAGAATGTGTTGTTCAATTCTGGAGTTTATAGAAAGGATGTAATGGAGTCAAAGAGAGTGCAAAGACGAGCAACCAAACTAATAAGGTGCATAGAGCATTTTAGTTATGAGGAAAGGGTAAAAGAATTAAACTTATTTAGTCCTGAGAAAAGACAGCTATGAGGAGACATGATTAATTTCTATAAATACAGTGGTATCCAGACCACTTTAAATTTTTCACTCTCTTTCACTTCAGCCATTTGGTAGGATCCAAAAAGTTCATTTTTGGCTCATTAATGTACACTCTGCACCCATCTTGAAAGAGAGAAGAAAAAAAAAAAAGAAATGTAGATATTTTTGCTAATTTATTGAAGTAAACAGAGAGAGACCTACAACAAGTCTAAGCTGCTCCCTAATAATAATCAATATAAGACAGATAGGGATAATCTAAAATATAACCTTTAATAATCAATAATAAAATATACCTATGACACAAAAACACACATGAAAAAACCCAAAAGGATAGTTAACCCTAATAAACCCTACACCGTGACTAAATAGCCCTAACCTATTAAAACGGAAAAGACCGCCCCAATAAGGGCGCTTCCGCCAGGAACCTATCCCTCCTACTAAAAATACCCTAGCACTCCCTCACAAACAAGTGTCCCAACAAGTTTCAATCCTCCCTGTTAGTTATCAGGATTTCCTCAGGGGACTATTTACAGGAAAAATAATAAAAAGACGAGTATAGCTAGTATAAACAAATAGCACTTATCACAATATATCAAAAATAGTATCGAGGGAAAAGACATGGAATAGATAAAAAAGATATATAATAGGCTAGTTTATGATGCCAAAACGAAGCCTAACATTCTAATGCAACCATCAAAGGCTATTTTCAGATGTCAAAATATAGCCAAGCATTATCATGCGTGATTCAATAAAGTGTCCATAAACTAGTGGTGTAAAATTACACTCTTAAGGCGCTAAATGTTGTGGGAACTCCAGAGTAGCGTTAGGTAACCTCACAAATAATCTCACCTGTGCACTACTTGTTACGTGAAAATGACTACTAATAACAGCAGAGACTAGCAGACAATGCTGCTGTTACATGAAAAAATTAATGGTTTTTTCATGTAACAGCAGCATTGTCTGCTAGTCTCTGCTGTTATTAGTAGTCATTTTCACGTAACAAGTAGTGCACAGGTGAGATTATTTGTGAGGTTACCTAACGCTACTCTGGAGTTCCCACAACATTTAGCGCCTTAAGAGTGTAATTTTACACCACTAGTTTATGGACACTTTATTGAATCACGCATGATAATGCTTGGCTATATTTTGACATCTGAAAATAGCCTTTGATGGTTGCATTAGAATGTTAGGCTTCGTTTTGGCATCATAAACTAGCCTATTATATATCTTTTTTATCTATTCCATGTCTTTTCCCTCGATACTATTTTTGATATATATTGTGATAAGTGCTATTTGTTTATACTAGCTATACTCGTCTTTTTATTATTTTTCCTGTAAATAGTCCCCTGAGGAAATCCTGATAACTAACAGGGAGGATTGAAACTTGTTGGGACACTTGTTTGTGAGGGAGTGCTAGGGTATTTTTAGTAGGAGGGATAGGTTCCTGGCGGAAGCGCCCTTATTGGGGCGGTCTTTTCCGTTTTAATAGGTTAGGGCTATTTAGTCACGGTGTAGGGTTTATTAGGGTTAACTATCCTTTTGGGTTTTTTCATGTGTGTGTTTTTTGTTTGTGTCATAGGTATATTTTATTATTGATTGATTAAAGGTTATATTTTAGATTATCCCTATCTGTCTTATATGCTAATTTATTGAACAAGAAAAACTGAAATATCGCATGGTCATAAGTATTCAGACCCTTTTCTGTGACACTCATATTTAACTCACATGTGTTTAATTAAACTGATTGGACTTGATTAGGAAAGGCACACACCTGTCTGTATAAGACCTCACAGTGTATGTCAGAGCACATGAGAATCATGAGGGCTAAGGAACTGCCCAAGGAGCTCAGAGACAGAATTGTGGCAAGGCACAGATCTGGCCAAGGTTACAAAAGAATTTCCGCACTCAAGGTTCCTAAGAGCAAAGTGACCTACATAATCTTTAAATGGAAGAAGTTTGGGACGACCACAAACTCTTTCTCGACCTGGCCGTCCAGCCAAACTAAGCAATCATGGAGAAGAGCCTTGGTGAGAGCAGTAAAGAAGAACCCCAAGATCACTGTGGCTGAGCTCCAGAGATGCAGCAGGGAGGTGGGAGAAAGTTCCACAAAGTCAACTATCACTGCAGCCTCCACCAGTCCGGGCTTTATGGCAGAGTGCGCCGACAGAAGCCTCTCCTCAGTGCAAGACATATGAAATAAGATTCTCTGGTCTGATGAGATGAAGATTGAACTTTTTGGTGTTAATTGTAAGCGGTATGGATGGAGAAAACCAGGCACTGCTCATCACCTGTCCAATACAATCCCAACAGTGACACATGGTGGTGGCAGCATCATGCTATGGGGGTGTTTTTCAGCTGCAGGGACAGGACGACTGGTTACAACTGAAGGAAAGTTGAATGCGGCCAAGTACAGAGATATCCGGGATGAAAACCTCTTCCAGACGCTCTGGACCTCAGACTGGGCCGAAGGTTCATCTTCCAACAAGACAAAGACCCTAAGCACACAGCTAAAATAAAAAAGCAGTGGCTTCAGAACAACTGCCCATTCTTGACTGGCCCAGCCAGAGCCCTGACCTAAACCCAATTGAGCATCTCTGGAGAGACTTGATAATGGCTGTCCACCAACGTTCACCATCCAACCTGAGGGAGGTGGAGAGGATCTACAAGGAAGAATGGCAGAGGATCCCCAAATCCAGATGTGAAAACCTTGTTGCATCATTCCCAAGAAGACTCATGGCTCTACTAGCTCAAACGGGTGCTTCCACTCAATACTGAGCAAAGGGTCTGAATACTTAAGACCATGTGATATTTCAGTTTTTCTTGTTTAATACATTTGCAAAAATATCTACATTTCTTTTTTCTTTCAAGATGGGCTGCAGAGTGTACATTAATCAGCAGAACAATGAACTTTTTGGATCTTACCAAATTGTTGAAATGAAAGAAAGAGTGAAAAATATAAAGGGGTCTGAATACTTTCCGTACCCACTGTAAATTAATGGCCCTTCAAAAAACAATGGGACATTCCCTTCGTCTGGAGAAAAAAAAGGTTCAGTCTCCAGAGGAGAAAAAGCCTTCTTTACCATGAGGGCTGTGAATCTGTGGAAAAGCCACCTGAGGAGCTGGTCACAGCAGGAACAGTTGAGAGTTTCAAGAAAGGCTTAGATAACCACTTGCTACTAAATATTCATATGTATGCAGCCGTATAAAATATCTGAACTCAGTCTGATGGCAATTTTGGGATCAGGAATGAAACATTCCTTTTGGGCTCCAAAGTCTGCATCAGTAGGGGAAACAAACCTTTAAAATCTACCCATGCATTATAGTTTTAGTACAACACCCTGCACAGCAGACATGTGAAGGAGCCACGGCATTATGCGAGCACTGCAGTCCTTTTAGTGTAAGGATTATGGAAATCCTTTGAGTCAGATACCCACAGTTCAACGAGACCCTAACGCCAGCGTGTACTTCTAAGGTGCTCCTGGCCGGCCACCAACACCCTCTCTTTCCCTGGCACATCACTTCTTTCTCCTGGCACTCAGTACGCGCTATGATGTGCTGTGTTTTCGGGGTGTACTTTGGGCGTACTGCAGTGCAATTATGTGCCAAAGTACGTCCCACGTGTGAACATACCCCAATAAGGCTTTATATACAAGGTGTGTGAGATCTACATGTAGCATATATGTCTCTGTGCACACCCTTCTAAAGATAGTGGCTTCCCTGTTCTGATGTGCTGGCATAAGGGGTTTATGCCATGGGAGCATTTTCTGCACAAGTTGGACCAGAGCCATGTAAGTAACCTTTAGGTGTTCTGTCATTGGTTCAGAGTGATATATAACAGGAAGTGGATAGTCAGTGTATGCACGCTATGATGAACTGCTAGGTCTCTGATCTACAACGTTGGCATTGTAATGGTAACACAAAGAAGTCAGGTTTTGATTGCTTTAACCTGGATTGCTGGATCTATGGCATTTGTGATGTCGGAGCACATTACATCTGTGCTCTACATTTAGCATATATGACAGAGAAAAAGCTCCTAGCTTATATGGTAAATGTATGTATAGGGCTCCTCTTAACTAATGGCGGCCTAAAGAGAGCACTCTTGGGTTCCCTTGGGTAGTTAAAATTGGGTGTAAGTTTATGCAGACTGCAATTTCTCCTGCAGAGATTAAATAGAAGAAAAACCATTTCAAGTACCCTTTTTGTCTGTATGGGTGTTATGGAATGCCAGAGCCTTGCAGAGGATTATGTAAGCGCTAAAAAGAAAAGGTTTTATTACAGAGTAACAGGGTGCTTACCTGATAGTCCGGCATGTTAGATCCTCAGCACCCCCAAGAGAGACTCCAATCTAAATGGTGCTTTACCACAAAGGCACATCTACGTTACAGGACGGTCATAGCCAGCTATAAGCCAACCGCGTTACAGAATGCAGCTGTCCTCCCCATTCATTGTTTATGTGGAAGAGGCTGCAAGAACAGACATCCTCTTTCTGTAACACAGGCGGCTCGTAGCTAGCTATGAGCCGACCTGTAACATGGATGTGCCTTTGTGGGAACACCCTTTTAAAGTGCACCCAATTGACAGCTCGCAGACTTGGTACATCCCGTCACACTTTTTATACCAGCATAGGTGCTTTCCAGCCCCAACAGATGTGGCCCCTGCGAAACACAGATACAGGCCAGGATGTATGTACCTCACCAATGGATGCCGGATGGGTATTCTTCTATAATGTTTGTACTCACCTGTGTCCCTCATTGAATCCATATTTAGGAATGACCAAGTAGAAAGGAGTCTGACCGCCTTCAAATCCCAAACGCGGCCGGTTACCCCGCTGCCTCTCCCCTTTGTGGCCCCGGCCACTTTTTTTTCCACCATGTCTTCCACGCCCTCGTTGCCTTTCCTAGAACATAGTAAAAGGACATACATATGAGTTTAGGTTACATGGCAGGTTGGTCTAGTTGGTGGGGAATAAGGTCTCAGTCCCTTTAGGTGAATACACAGCATTGCTATTAATGCAATTGATTAGTATTTATTCAGTGTGAACCACAGAGCTGACTAAACTTGGTAAGAACAAAGTGTTATAGGGGGATCGCCATGTTAAAATGAAAAAGGTATAAATAAAAAAAAAAATAAAAAAAAGTGGGCTACACATGATAAAATAATTATCAACCTTTTTCTCACCACCAGAGCAGCCATGAAGCTGCAGGCAGTGTTCCCCGGTCTCCATTTACCTCCTGTTCTGAGGTCAGTGAGTGACTACTGCGGCAAATCAATGGTTTCAGCAGTCATGTGCTCCCCCTTTACATCACCGCCCAAAAAGTGAACTGCATGTGACTGGTGATGTCAAGAGAATGACCACTGAGGTCTCCCATGTGCTGCAGTGGTCATACACTGACCGCAGAACAATAAAGGCCAGAGGACACCATCAGCATCATCTGGATCAAGGAGGAGTAGATTGGGCTTTTTTAATCACGTGCAGCCTACATTTATTTTGTTAAGATTTTAAGATGCATAATTCCTTTACTCAGAAATAATACTTAACTGTCATCTTATAAACCCATCACATGACCAAAGGGGTGTTTGCTGGGGGCCACAGAGGCTAAGCACCTCCCAATCACTAGAATAGAGGGGCAGGAGTGCCATGCTGAGAGCAGTACCCTTTAACTTCTGCTTGGCTTTCCTCAGATCTGAGCAGTGGAGACTTTCTAGGAATTCATACACCACATGTACAGCACGTAAAGCGATTGGTTCGGGTCTTGGGACCACCCCTGATCAAGCCTTCTGATATGTGACAAGACCACAAATCACTATGTATACTTTAAAGGGGTTGTCTTTTTTTAATTATTATTAAGCCTACTATGGTCTACATTGTATTCATTACATTCCAAACGTCAACCCTTACTACAGCGTACACTATGGAAGCGGCGGCTGGGTCTGTTTAGAATACGCTGTAGTGAGGGTTGACATTCTGAACAGACCCAGCCGACGCTTCCATAGAACACGCTGTACTGAGGGTTGACATTCTGAACAGACCCAGCCGGCGCTTCCATAGAACACGCTGTACTGAGGGTTGACATTCTGAACAGACCCAGCCGGCGCTTCCATAGAACACGCTGTACTGAGGGTTGACATTCTGAACAGACCCAGCCGGCGCTTCCATAGAACACGCTGTACTGAGGGTTGACATTCTGAACAGACCCAGCCGGCGCTTCCATAGAACACGCTGTACTGAGGGTTGACATTCTGAACAGACCCAGCCGGCGCTTCCATAGAACACGCTGTACTGAGGGTTGACATTCTGAACAGACCCAGCCGGCGCTTCCATAGAACACGCTGTACTGAGGGTTGACATTCTGACCAGCCCCAGCCGGCGCTTCCATAGAACACGCTGTACTGAGGGTTGACATTCTGAACAGACCCAGCCGGCGCTTCCATAGAACACGCTGTACTGAGGGTTGACATTCTGAACAGACCCAGCCGGCGCTTCCATAGAACACGCTGTACTGAGGGTTGACATTCTGAACAGACCCAGCCGGCGCTTCCATAGAACACGCTGTACTGAGGGTTGACATTCTGAACAGACCCAGCCGGCGCTTCCATAGAATACGCTGTGCTGAGAGTTGACATTCTGAACAGACCCAGCCGGCGCTTCCATAGAATACGCTGTAGTGAGGGTTGACATTCTGTGGAAGCGCCGGCTGGGTCTATTCAGAACAGCAGTGTATTTGGTAATAGTCTTAAGTTACCTTTGTCTATACGCTTAAATGGGTTGCCTCACTACATTGATTCATCTTACCTCAGTCCCGTTTTCTTGGTTTCACTTTGAATTCAGGGGCGTGTTTACTGCCGTCTACTAGACTGCAGTAGAAGCCAGGTCTGTAGCTATAGCGACCAGCACTGCCAGCCTATCAGGAGAGATCAGACAGATGTGTAGCTATATCAACCAGCGCTGGCAGCCTATCAGGAGAGATCAAAAAGGTGTGTAGCTATAGCGACCTGAGGAGCTGATGCAGCCCATACAAGAGGGGATATCTAGGAATAGGTAGGACACTGTTAATGGACACATATTGCAAAGTGACTTGTTTTTGCAAACGTAAAAAGCAATCCTTGTAGTGAGACAACCCCTTTAAAGCTAATGATTGAGGTGAGAATACCCCTTTAAAAGGGTGTTCACACTAGCCACACACCGACAGGCCCGATGATCCCTGCTCATCGCATGCGGCAGCCCCAAACCAGAAGCTTTGGGTAATGGATCTGCTGTAAATGTGATGACAAGACCCTTCTGTCCCTACAGCGGAGGACCTGATCACACAGGAGATCTCCTCCATGCTACAGAGCAGGAACATAACATCCACGATTTACACATTTAGGTTCTAAATAAATACAAATGATCAAGTCTCAGTTTTCTATGGTTATAAAGGTAGAGGTCGCACATAACTTGCTGCAGATACAAACCGCACTGGAGGCTTGAGGTACACACATGCGCTACCGCTGCGTTACCAGAGTGACAGCTGAAGCGTGCAGCTGTAGAACAACGGCCAGTGACATTACTACACTGTAATAGATAAAAGGACGCCAGGAGCGTAACCCTTACTCTGTGTCTGGCGCCGGGGTTGGGTCTCAGATTGGCCAGTGACACCCGCGGAAGGGTTTTCAGCAAGTCCCCCGCTTTCTTGCCGCTGCTACCGGAGGCCGCCATGTCTACATGCTGAAGGACAGGAGAGGTTAAAACCACGTGACATGCATGAACCAATGATTCTCAGTGTTTCACGTTGACCCTTTTACCGCATTGACGTCAGAGAACGTGCCAGCCGTCCGCCATGTTTGTTTAGGGCAGGACTCTCGGTTGCGCATGCGTAGTTTTAGAACTTCGTTGGACGCACGAGTTATGGATTTGCTAGGGTTGATATATTGCAAACGTGGGAGAATATCAAAACTTCATGCTTTGTTATACTAGACGATGGCTAACCTGTACTCACCGTATTCTGTGATGATATAAGTAATTGCTGTTCATATAGATTTGAATTCAGCCACACACCATTGGATAGATGATAAATGTAAGGTCAAGTTCACACGACACTTTTGTGCGCTGTTTGACGCACAAACTACATGCTTGCACATCAAAATAAAAGAAAAAACATGGCAGCGTCCCATTGACTTAAATGGGAATAAGCGCGCATTAGGCACAAAGTTACACTTTTTTTGCGCTCCGTTTGACACGTTTCATGCTGCAGAAAAACGAGGAAGTGCAGGACAATTAGCAGGACCATTATTAGATGCTTCTAAATGATGCATTCAGTACAATGAAGTTCTCTGCAATGAAAAAATGCATGAAAATAGGCAGCAAGACAGACCAAAAGACATTAAATAATGAAATTGCATGTAAAAACTCATGAAGAAACATGCTTACAAATGTGCGCTTTTGTTTTGAAATTAGCACTGATTTTACTGTAAAAAAGTAGGTTGTTTGAACATAAACTGGAATTTTACACCGTTTTATGCATTAAAATCCATGTGAAGAAATATATGTTGTGTCCTATTGACTTGAACGGTCGTACACACCATACGGGTACATGCTGCATTTTTCTAAAACAGGAGTTTAAGTCCATGTCTATTGGGACATAGACGCATGGGGAAATAGGACACAGATTAAAGAAGTTTTCTTAATAGGCTGTTTCACTGAGTCACAAGCAGCTGTACATTCAATCAGGTTGTGGGTGGTTCTATAGCAGTAATTAGCATATTTAGCTTCTCTGTAAGTAGCTGAGCCATTACACTGACAAGCGCAGGAGATGTTACATCTTCAGTAAACTAAAGGTACATGTGTGAGGAGTGAAAATAGTGACTGATCTGTAATATTGTTATAGATAATTAGTTTGCTCTGGAACACAGTCCATCAGTGGGGTGATGTCACTCCCTGCTCTAAGCTCTCTGCTCTCAGTTAATCAGATAACAGACATCCGTCTGTTATGCTGATAACCATAGAAAAAAAATCACTGCTAAAAAATTACAAAACCCTATCTAAAATATAAATTTTATTACAATATCATTAAAAAGAAATTCCTGGCCAAGACAAACACCTTATGGAGAATGTAGAACCATATTTCAATATTTATATTTGGAATATATTCTCTTATGTATCTCAATATATATTCTGGGGATACAACTATCACAGCAAAGGTCAAGCAAATTATATTAAACGGGACTAACCCTATATTGAGCCCCTATATAGTCCTCAAAAGAGGCAGAGCAATTGCCCCGACAAGCGCGGCCCCACCTATCTGTGGCTCACCTTAAGCATCCCTAAACTCCTCCCTATATACACAACATATTACCACACAAAATAAATGTACTAAGGCACAACGTCACCTATTCACCGGTATATACACAATTTTCAAATCGCAATAAATATAATACGACCTGTTTCCTGGTGTTAGTCCATATTCCAGCGCTTTTCTCCCTCACCACAATGACGAGGGTTCATCAGGGGATATTCAATAATCAATCCAAATTTGTGGGTATGCCAGATGGTTCCACAGATGCTGGAACTCGCCTCCTCACAGCCTGGCTGATAAGATGTACTACCCAAAACTTAGCCTACTCTGCCCCTTATGTTTGCTTGAGCAGTACATCTTATCAGCCAGGCTGTGAGGATGCGAGTTCCAGCATCTGTGGATCCAGCATCTGGCATAGCCATTGTAAGCTTGCTCTTAGCTCTGAGACGCCATCTTGGCCCGTCTCAGGAGTTTCTCGCTTGGCTTTTGGAACCGCCGTCCTTGGTAGAACGCTCTTGGCACAAAAATCTTGCAACACGGAGGAACGTTTCAAACGGGCCTCAGCCAGCTTTATTGAGGCACACAGTTACAGAAAAAACACAACTCATACAATTAAATCCTTGGCCGTCTGGCCACTAACTATACGTGAAATACGTCCCTCACTACCTGTGGACTTGGCCTACTGCCAGCGCCACAACCACGTTTAACAAGCCTCTGCTGGATTCGGCTTCCTGAAGGCAGCCGCCTGCTTGCCTCAAGCCTCTGGGGGCCAGAGCTCTCCTCCAGCTCCTCTGTTGCTCCACTCTCAGGTGGCAGACCACGCCCCCAATCACCTGGAGAGACAGGCTTTTTATAGCCATCCAGAGACTGGCCCAAAACCAGACATGGAACCTGGAGACCTGGAATGTGGGAACAGCCACCCCCCCATCTGCAGCTGTTCCGGGGAAGCCAACCCATAATGGCTGGATATCAGCCATACTACAGACAGCTGTCAGCAGCCTAGTGTTGCTGACAGATAACCCTTGGCTCCCCCCACCAAGGCCAGGCCCTAGTGGCAGAAACAGGCAACTACTCTTAGTCGCCCTGCCACACCGTATACTGCCGGGAAATAGAGCAAACCTAGTCCACATAGGACTGCGTTTGCTCTATTGATTACAGTAGCTACATCGCAGTATCTGTCAGAGTACCTATGTTCATGGCACCCCTTCATGGATTCCTCTGACATAGTCTGTAACGCCCTGTGAAGGGGCACTTATGTGCATTACGTAAAAACTCTATAACCTGTCATCATGTCCAAATCGTAAAATTGACAACAAGAGAGTTTGTAAAAATTGAACAGATGCGGCACGTTCTCATTAGCACATTTCACATCATACAGGGATGAATATCAATGACTAAATAAACTGGAAACAAGTTTTTATTTTACAAATACTAAAAATTGTATATTCACGGACTTTTTTTTTTTTTTTTTTTTTTTTTAAAGGATTCTGGTTTGACATTTGGATTTCTAGAGATAGCTGGGAACTGTTTTATGTAGTGTTGGACTTGGGTTGCTTTGGGCCCACTAGCAGAGTTGATTCTTGGGCCCACCAGTAGAGTTGATTCTCGGGCATCCCTACAACTGCATATACTGCATATGCCTCTTGCTTTTTGCTTATATTTTTTTGCCTTTCTTCCTGAAAAGCAGCCCCAGATCTGCCATTCTTAGGGGTCCAACATGCCGAGGGGCCCACAGTTGGTTTCCATGTTCCCTAGTGGGCCAGTCTGAGCCTGGTGTTATGAATGGAGCTGTATACAAATATTCAGATCATACTCGTGATACAAGTAAATATGAGAGTATATAAGCCACAAAAGCCTGGAAACCACATCAGTACAGTTGGCTCTTTATCAGCAATACTTCAGTAGATAAAAAAGATAGTCTCTTCTGATTAGGGAAGATCTTTGGCAAACAGTGGAGAACATTTATAATAAAAAAAAATATTTTGCCACCATATTTTTGGTAGTAAAAATAGTAATTTTATTTGGTTAAAAGATGAATTTAAATTTGGTCTGCATCTTTGTGAACACCTCCCAAAAATCAATGTTCCAAACTAAGTCTAAGAACTAAGGGCCACATGTATCAAAATGTTTAGGTCTAAAAGTCACTTTTTTGCCCATAGTAACCTATAGGACAGGGCTGGGCAATTAATTTTTCCGTGGGGCCACAAGAGAACGTGGGATGGTTTTAGAGGGCCGGACTAAAAAAAAAAAACATAAGGTGAACGGGAAAAAATTCGTTTTTTAGGGATTGTTTTTGTGGAACTTACTTTCCCCTCTGAGGCAGGTTATAGTACGTCTCCCAAAGGTAGTATATAAAGTCCCCCAGGCAGGTAGGTAAATAGAAAAAGGTCCCTTCGGCAGGCAGGTATTAGAATGGGTCCCTCGGATTTTAAAAAATAGATATAGGTCTGTAAGTCACTAACAATCTCCCATCATAAAGGGGTATTTTTATTAAAACTAATATTATTGAATTTTATTTATTTATTTTTTTATTTCAGGCTGTGATAGTAAAAAGCTAAAACCCCTGAATGGCAAGGCAGGGTAATCTTTCTTTAGTGTTCATGCTGCTTATCGCTTGTAAGGCAACAGCTGGGAAGGTCTGTGGTGGCGTCTACAGTGCCTTGTGAAAGTATTTGGCCCCCTTTAACTTTCCCAATTTTTCCCACATTAGGCTTCAAACATAAAAATATAAAATTTTAAAATTTTTGGTGAAGAATCAACAAAAAGTGGGACCTATTTGAATGAAAAAAATTTTTGGATTTTTTAAAACCCCTTAAGGACCCAGCCTTTTTTGGCCTTCCTGACACAGCCCTTTTTTTGAAATCTGAATAGCATTAATGTGAGTAACTTTTTTCACTTTTCCCATCCATGCGATTAGAGATGTTTTCTCGGACACTTGGCTTTAAAATTTATACGAAAACTTATCCAAATCTTTTCCATACAACCTTTTTTTTTGTAAAAATAAAAAAATTTCAGAAAAATGTGAAAAATCTGGGTTTTGAAAATTTAAAAAATTTTGCGTACAAGACGTAATTATTCCCCACAAAAAGTTTAGAATAGCATCTACCATATGTCCCTATGGTTGGCATCATTTTTTTTAAATTCCTTTTTTTATGACATTGAGGGCTTAGAAATTGTAAAAAAATTTTCCCACATTTTAAGAAATTAGCAATATAATTTTTTTGGGACCATCCAGTTTGACGGGGTTTGAGGGGCCTTATGTTAGATCCCCCCATCTAAGAAAAGACCCCTTAAATTTTTTCAACACTTTTTGGAAAGTTTGTTAACCCTTTAGGTTTTCACAAAATTAAAGCAAAGTGGATGAAATTTCAAAATTCCCTTTTTTTGCAGATCATTTTTTCCCCGGGTCTCCCGTTTTTGAAATTCCATATGGGGCCCAGTGCTTATTTGGCTCACCCATAAAACCCCCCCCCCCCCAGAGTAGGGGAGCCCCACTTGACTGGGGGGTCTCATTTTAATGCAATTTTATTTAACCCCGCCATTTAAGGTTTTGAAGAGGCCCTAAGGTGCTAAAACTTAAAAACCCCCCCAAAAAAAAGAACCCCATTTTGGAAAAAACCCCCTTAAAAATATAAAGGGGTTTAGTGAGTATATCGAGAAAAGGGTTTATTCAAAAATTTTTTTTAGCATTAGGTTGTAAAATGTAAAACTTTTTTTTTTCCAATTTCGCAATTTTAGTTAAAATTTTCTATTTACAAGAACCCGGGAAAAAAAGAACCAAAAACTTTTTTAAAGAAATTTCTTCAATTCGGCAATAGCTTACATTGGGTGTAAATTGTTTTTTGGGGCCATTGGCGGGGGGTACAAGGGGGGGAGGCATTTGGCTTTGGAAGCAGATTTTGGGGGGGCCATGTGCTTTTGCAAAGCCCCCAATAGGAACGGGCGCCCTTCCAGAAGCGCCCCCTTTTTAATTCAACCCCCCTCAGGGATTCATTTAGGGGTGTATTGGCATTTTGTGTGCAGGTGTTCTCGTTTTTTTTAGCATTGGGCCATGAAAAGGGGGGGGGAAAACGCGTTCCCCCATTGTTTTTTTGGGCTTTTTTTTTTTTTTTTTTTTTTTTTTTTTTTTTTTTTTTTTTTTTTTTTTTTTAAAAAAGTTTTTTTTTTTT
This sequence comes from Phyllomedusa bahiana, assembly GCA_025379985.1. Taxonomy (NCBI): domain Eukaryota; kingdom Metazoa; phylum Chordata; class Amphibia; order Anura; family Hylidae; genus Phyllomedusa; species Phyllomedusa bahiana. The sequence continues at coordinate 204,427 of JAODAL010001309.1, read as the reverse complement.
TTTTTTTTTTTTTGTTTTTCTTTATTTTTTTTGTCTTTTTTTTTTTTTTTTTTTTTTTATTTTTTTTTTTTCTTTTTTAAAATTTTTTTTTTTTTTATTTTTTTTTTATTTTTCCTTTTTTTTTTTTTTTTTTTTTTCTGTTTTTTTTTTTTTTTTTTTTTTTTTTTTTTTTTTTTTTTTTTTTTTTTTTTTTCTTTGTTTTTGTTTTTGGGGGGGGCAAATTTTTTGATCATTTTTAAAACCGTTTTTTTTTTGGAAGGCAGGTGAAGAAAATAATGCAAATCCTAGTGTGTTTTTTTTTTTAACAGCGTCATGTGCATATCCCAATAAGTTAGCTTTTTCCCTTTGGGGGGCGATCGATTTTGGGGATACCCAATTTATAATTTTTTTTTACGTTGAAGCCTTTTTTAAAAAAAAAAAAAAAAGTGTTTTTTATTTTGTAAAAGAAAATTTTTTCATCGTGTCTTTGAGGCCCCATAAGTTTTTTTATTTTTTGTATACAAGCTGGATGAACGAGTTTTAATTGGGAAAAGTTTGGGGTTTATAGGGTTTTTTTTATCACTTTTTTTCCATTTTGGGGCTGCGGATGAAAAAAATCTTAAAATTTTTCGATTGTTTTTTTTTTTTGGTTTTTTTTTTTACGGCTTCACCGTACGGGTAAATTAACATGACAATTTCAAGGGTAGGTCGTTAACCCGGGCGTACCAAAAATGGGGGCTTTTTTTTATCTTTTTTGGGGCGATTGCCGTTTGTAAAGGGGGAAAAGGGGGGGACGTGTTTTTATTTTATTTTCTGTTTGTGTTTTAGTGTTTTTCATTTTTTTTTTTAAATTTTTTAAATTTTTTTTTTACTTTTCCCCATAGGGGGTTTAATGAGAGATCTTTAGTTCTCTCATTCAATGGAATCAATGCACAGTTGTTGCGTGCCTGGTTCCTTGGTAACTGTCAGCACGAGTCGGGGGCCGTGCCCCGGGGATGCTGGGCATCGTGACTCACAGACAAACCCCGGGGGCATTCTATGCCCTTGGGCTTCTTCAAAAGGCAGGAGCTGCACGGATCGGCGATCCGTGCAGTTGCTGTGCAGACAGGAACCCGGAGGCGATCTCCCTTTTAAATCTTTCCTTAGTTTTTTGGACCCCATGGGGCCAAAAATTAAAGGGGTTAAAACCCCCCCCCCCCCCCCCCCGGGGCGATCCGGGGGGGGGCCGACGCGCGGGGTTCGCTGTAATATAAGCTGACACCCCGCGCTGATCGCGCGAACCTGCTTTAGGTTCGCGCGTCCCCAGGACGTACCTATGTCCAGGTGCGTGAACCCCCAAACCACCTGGACTTATGCATACGTCCAAGGTCGTGAAGGGGTTAAACTTTGGTAAAAATTAAAAAACTGCAAAAATTATTCAGCCCCCTTCAGTTAATACTTTGTAGTGCCACTTTTTGCTGCGATTACAGCTGCAAGTCGCTTGGGGTATGTCTCTATCAGTTTTTCACATAGAGAGACTGAAATTCTTGCCCATTCTTCCTTGGTGCACAGCTGGAGCTCAGTGAGGTTGGACGGAGAGCGTTTGTGAACAGCAGTTTTCAGCTCTTTCCACAGATTCTCGATTGGATTCAGGTCTGGACATTGACTTGGCCATTCTAACACTTGGAGTCGTGTATTTGTGAACCATTCCATTGTAGATTTTGCTTTATGTTTGGGATCATTGTCTTGTTGGAAGATAAATCTCCGTCCCAGTCTCAGGTCTTTTGCAGACTCCAACAGGTTTTCTTCCAGAATGGTCCTGTATTTGGCTCCATCCATCTTCCCATCAATTTTAACCATCTTCCCTGTCCCTGCTGAAGAGAAGCCCAAACCATGATGCTGCCAGTCACATGTTTGACAGTGGGGATGGTGTGTTCAGGGTGATGAGCTGTGTTGCTTTTACGCCAAACATATTCACCATTGTATCCCACTTGTTGTTGATTCTTCACAAAAAATTAAAATGTTATATCTTTCTGTTTGAAGCTTGAAATGTGCCAAAAGGTTGAAAAGTTCAAGTGGGCCGAATACTTTTGCAAGGCACTGTATATCCCAGCCAGGTTCTTTACATATATCTGGAGAATGGCAATACATGTCAACAAGGAAATGGGCCTTGGTGAAGTGGGAGCTGTTTTGTTGGTTATAACAACTGCTTTAGATAATTTGCATCAATTTAACAGTAGCATGGCTGTTTACAAACAGTTGATCCGGGACAGCTCTTACTGGGAGTAGGCAAAGTTTTGGATGGGTGACTACTCCCCATGTTCCATGCCAGGATTTTCCTGCCCTATATAAAGGCAGCCAGTCAGCTAACTTGGGGTGGCTGCTGCTCTGAACTAGGCATTTGGGCCTAAGAAGTTATACACTGGAGGAAACCAATGTCTGCACCACAACTTTGCTTTACTAATGGTAATAGTGAGAGGAACTACCCTGTTTAGTGAGTGCTCAGAGGAGCAGGAGTTTTGTTTGATCTTTGTTTATTTTTGTACCAGTTTCTGCTACTTCTGCATATTTGCCTAATAAAATATGGACAAACCTGTATTTCGATTAAAGCCCTGTCTGTGTCTTTTTGCCTGATGAACATTGCGATGGTCCCAGAGCTGTCTCATTAAAAATAGTATTTAATGACATAAGGATCTGTTGTTCTTTGGACAAAGATAGATAAGACTTGACCACAGGACATGGATAAGCAATACATAAAATGGTATTCTCTTCCTGCTCTAAGGAGGGGCTTTCTTCACACTTATCAGGTATAGCTCATAACACTTATACCTCTCAGGCCACAACTGGACTAGAAAAAAAAACCATCAAGCAATCCTCTCACTGCTGTGCTATTAGAGGGGAAGTCAGAGACACAGACCAAAAAGTCATGTACATAAAGAAATGTAAAAAATTCTATATGAAAAATATGGCAGTGTCCTTTTTAAATGACACTATGTCAGAAACGCAACTGACCCCATTATATTCAATGGGGTGAAATTGGTTCCACTGTTGTCCATCATACAATCGATCCGGCAACACCATTATTTTCAGTTTTCTTTTCCTTTTACAGTACATAAAAACAGTGTTAACAGAGCAGACTTATCCTCCACTAGAAGCCTTGCTAATGGTCCAGAACACCTCTGCAATCCAGTGCCATACTGAGGCACAATAAGGTGGCACAAGAAGTGGCTTTGTAGTATAGACTGTGTGCCACTTAGGTTATTTTAGCACGTAGTAACTAAAATGTCACAAGTAACTAAGCAAAGTATAATAATACATGAAAGCACTGGAGTGATATCACAAGAGACATGGTGTGGATTACACAAAACACCTAAAAGGCTTAATTGTTGTACCTGCCAAGGTGTAGTTCTCTCTTCTAATTCCTTTAATCTTCTATAAGCAAAGTAACCAATGAAGGTCACAGAGCATGAAATATCCTGTACCAGGTGTAGTCTGATGCTGGTAGCACTTCTCTTACCAGGAAAACAAAGCATGCAGAATTGTAACCTGCTCTTTGTTTCCCTTGATGGCTGACCCCACACACATGAAATCCGGCATCAAATATGTATGGTGAGAATAAGGTTTCAGATGGCCACAGTACAGGCACAAGACCTGGATAATTTAACTGCCCTGGGACCTTCTTTTGAACTTTATGATGTTAAAGGGGTTTACTCACTATAAAGATTAGCTTTCATTATAAAGGGGCAGTTAAATGAAGACTTTTTCTAAATACATTGGTCAATAGATTTTACTTTAGTCATGAGTGTTCATGTTCACTGAAGAGCACACCGGTTTCTATGGTTACCTGCATACCAGACGGCCGTCTGTTATCTGATTTGCTGAGAGCAAAGACGTCTGTTATCTGATTAGCTGAGAGAAGAGAGCAGGTAGTGACAGTCACCCCACTGATGGACCGAGATCAAAGCAAAATATTCATATATAATAAGATTATCCTTACTAAACAAAAGAATATGCTTCAAGGACTAAAAGCATGGCTTTATCTGTAATCTTGTTAGAGATAACAATCTCCTGCACTGTAAGGCTATGTTCACATGGCTTATTCACAGCGTATTTGCGGGATGGAGTTCGCCCGCAATTACGTCATGTGCTTGGCATATCCCGCCATGAATAATTGACATGTCAGAGGAGACAGAATCCATAGTTCTCTATGGGAACTGTGGATTAGCGTAATGACTGGGACGGATTTCACCCGTAATTCGTGCAGTACGGCGCGAAATACGGGTTGAAATCCGTCCCAAAATAAGCCGTGTGAACATTGCCTACGAGTGCTCACTAGAAGTTAAATATGCTAATCACTGCTGTAGAACCACCCACAGCCTGGGGAGACAGAGTAAGTACAAAACTGATAAAACTCAGTGAAACTGTGTAGTGAGAAAATCCCTTAAAGTTTGCTACAGTAGAAATGCAGGGGGGTTAGGTCATTCTCTATTGCACCCATTGGAAATTGGTTTAAAACATCATGCAGACAACCATGTTGTTCAAATCTATGATCTATAATATACCTATTTGTGCTACTGATTTCAAACTGCAGGTATTTCTTATAATTGTTAAAAGTGAGAAAATGCTGGAATGGATCCTCACAGGTCGTACTGCTGACCATTTCTTCTCGGAGGGAATCCATTACCAGGGCAGAACAATGCACCAAAGACCAACATTTCCTAAGCTAGTGTTTAGCAACAATTTGTTGTAGTAAGTATTATTAAGAGACACAGGTGTCCTAATAAATTTGGCACATCTGTGTAGTTTTCTGCTCCAATGTGCAGCAAATGTCTAGAGCAGCGGTTCTCAACCTGTGGGTCGCGACCCCGGCAGGGGTCGAACGACCAAAACACAGGGGTCGCCTAAAGCCCGGGCAGGGCGGCCGGCCGGAGAGCTGAGAGGGGCGCCGCACTGGCTTAATAGCTGCAGGGAGGAGCGCTGTGACCGCCGCTGCGCCCCTCCCTGCAGCTCCTTGCATAGTGCGGCCCACAGCGTTTCAATTACTGAGGGGAGGGGGAGCAGTGGGCGCCGTTACTCGCAGCATTGGTGGCTCAGTGAGCCGCTCCTGTGAGCGGCGCAGCGGCGAGGACAGACTTACGTCCCGCCGGTTCTTGTGGGCGGTGCGTGCAGGACACTGAAAGCGCGCTGCATCACGTGCCCACACCACGTATCAAGCATCAGGAACAGCCCTGCCGTACTCAGTGCAGAGAGAACGCTGACACTGTACGGCAGGGCTGTTCCTGGCTGCAAGGTAATTTAGTGTTAAACACACACAGACACACACATCCATAGCATCATGTAATGTCTGTATGTGGTACAAGTAATATGTTATTAACCTGTTACTTGTACCACACACAGCCATTACATGATATGACATTTACCCCCCCCCCCACCTTACAGGGGGGGCTGCGAGTGGCACATGAGGGGTCACATATGTAACCCCTCATGTGCCAATCACAGCCTCCCCCCTCCCCGCCCCCCCCGGACAAGGTTACATCTATGTAACAGCTCTGCGTGGTACCTTTATATGTATGTGACAGAGGCGTCACATATATGTAACCCCCCATGTACCACTCACAGCCCCCCTGTATAAGGTTACATCTATGTAACGGCTCTGAGTGGTACCTTTATATGTATGTGACATGTAGAGGTACCGCTCAGAGGCGTCACACATATGTAACCCCTCATGTACCACTCACAGTCCCCTGTATAAGGTTACATCTATGTAACGGCTCTGAGTGGTACCTTTATTTGTATGTGACATGTAGAGGTACCGCTCAGAGGCGTCACACATATGTAACCCCTCATGTAGCAAAATTACAGTTTTGAAGTAGCCATCAAAATAATTTTTTGGTTTGGGGTCACCACAACATGAGGAACTGTATTGCGGGGTCACGGCATTAGAAAGGTTGAGAACCACTGGTCTAGAGTAAATTACAATAAATCTGCCTCAATTATGCCAAAAGTCAAAAAATAGCCGTACATGGAATAATAAATTCATGGAACTGGAAAAAACAACACAATGGCACATTTTTTGGTTGTTTTTATGGCGCTGCTCAAGCTCCATAAATGACAAGTTATCTGTGTTCTTTGGGTCAGTATGATTCCATCAATATCAAATTTATATAGTTTTTGATGAATTTCACTACTTTAAAAAATTTTTAAAACAAATTAAACAAAAAAATCTTTGCATCATCATTTTCTGAGACCAGTAACTTTTTTCTCTCTCCTTAACCTGAGCTATGTGATGGCTTATTTTTTTTTGCAGAGCAATGTTTTTTTTATTGGTACCAGTTTAGAGTGTATGCTGCCATTTGATCGCTTTTTATTTAATTTGTTTTGGGAGGCGAGGTAAGCAAAAAAGCATTGGGAATTCTTACGGTGTTCACCATGCAGGATGAATAACGTGATATTGTATTAGAGTGCATGTTTATGGATAGATTTTATAAACAGTTTATTTTTTTGTTTTTTATTATGATAAATGGGAAAAGGGTTGTTTGGGAAAAAAAATCATCTTTTAATTTTTCTATTTTTTTTCCCGACCAGTATTTTGTCTTTTTTTGGCACGCAGGGGGCGGCTTTTGTCCACGGTTTGCGGATTCAAACTGTCCCCCTTCGCACCCATACGTTCATGTTCTGCCCGAAAACCAGGCAGAAGAATGAATATGTTCTAAGTTTTTCGGATCGCCGGCGGTGTAAAACATCGTCCAGCGGAAAATCCATGCAGTGGGGGCTGCTGCACGGATTTCCTATTAAAGTCTATGGGGGAGCGTTGCATGTAAGTTTTTAGATGGTTTCTAAAACTGCAAACCATCTGAAAAACCGACCAATAACCCTTGCCGTGGGGACAAGCCTTTAGAACTCAACCGCGAAATGCTCCTAATATCGCAAAGTTTTAGTAAGCTTGGGAAAACACCAACATTTTGGGCCTTGTTCACAGCTCAATGGCTGGACTAAACTGGGCCCAGAAGCAGGCATCTCTAGCCTTATATGCTCCTGGGGAAAAAAGCTGACAGGTGCAGCTGATTGCTGAATAACAACTCAAAGATCCCACAGCTAAGGGAACACTTAAATGATACAGACGGCACCGTAGCATGGTACCTGTTCACACCAGCATGCAGAAAAGCCACAGTATAATGCATGGGGAGACTGCAGAAATGCAAAAATACCCATTAAACCACCACTCACACATCCTCAGGGCATGAGGAGGGTGGCTGCCGGTATTATAATTGCATATAGATAAAGCAATATATAAGGGTGCAAACGTGTGGTGCACCATGCCGGCTAACAGCCTCTTAGTGACGCCTATAATAACAGATTAGGCGGGCTGCCTAAACATGGGAAAACCAAAGAACCTAAAGAAGGAGGTCTATGTGGCACAAATCTAATCCCCTTCTGGAGGAACCTTTTGATTTTATTATTAACATAAAATAGAGGTAAATGTGTTTTATCTTTCCGTTGTGTCTCATCTCTCATTTTGGAAGCTGATAATCCCTCTTCTGCACCTATTTAAAGGGATTTTGCCAGTTGCTTCTGTCAGCAAAGAATAGGTCGGCTTATAGTGAATGGTGTGGGTGGTGCTTGTGATCACCTTCCTATTAATTTCTATGAGCGTTTTAAAGGGGATATCTCACTACAAGGATTGCTTTTTATTTTAAAGATCTTGCAAAAACAAATCACTTTGCAAGATGTGTCCATTAACAGTGTCCTACCTATTCTAAGATGTCCCCTCTTGTATGGGCTGCATTAGCTCCTCAGGTGGCTATAGCTACAGACCTGTTCAATCTCTCATAATAGGCTGCCAGCACTGGTTGCTATAGCTACAGACCTGGCTTCTACTGCAGCCTAGTAGAAGCCAGTAAACACGCCCCTGAATTCAAATTGAAACCAAGAAAATAGGACTGAGGTAAGATCAATGTAGTGAGACAACCCCTTAAATATAGCTGAGTGAGTGTGCTCGGCTATAGTCGGAATTCGTATAGACATGACTGTAGGAGAGCTGCACAAGCACAGCCCTCTCCCCATTCACAGAGCTCGGCTTGTAGCAAGCGAAGACCCAGCCTCAGAAAGGAATTTTACAAGTGGCAACACCCCTTTAGGCATTTTCCCCTTTAGAGCAATAATTGAAATATGCTGCATGAACATACCCTATATGCTGCAGACACACTGTAGATTTTCTGCAGTATTACAGTAGCAGCAAAGTGAAGAAATCTTGTTCATATTTATGTTGCAGACAGATTTGTTGTGGATATTCTGCATTCTGAGTTCAGTGACCCAGATGTATGAAAAGTGTCCTTGTGGAAAGTGTCTTAGGTATGGCTGTACTAAAACTGAGTTGATACTTACATTACTCACAAAAAGTTAGGGATATTTGGCCTTTGGGTGAAATCTATGGAAAAAAGTAAAAATTTCATGCTACAGTGAAATTTTATCTTGAAAGTAGGCTATTTAAAGGGACCTGTCACATAGGTGATGCCTCCTTTGCTGAGGGCAGTACAAGCTAGTGACAGACATGCTGTTTCTAGTGCTGTGTCCCTGTTCTGTAAGATGCAGGAGTTTCAGAACATTTAGGGCCACATGTTTGAAAACTCACTTTTTTGCCCATAGGTTACTATGGGCAGAAGAGTGGGTTTTAGACCTAAACAGTTTTCATACATGTGGCCCTTAACGCTCAAATCTGGCAGTTTGCAGCCTGTTCTGCCACACGGGAGTCCAGCTTATTCATGAGATGTTATGCCCGCCCACCCAAGGCTAGCCCCACCCACCGGCTATTTATTTAAATTTAAACCCTATTCAAAATAAAAGGTTGAATCAGCCTTTAGTGGGCGGAACTAGCCACGGCTGAGGCGGGGCTATCACCTGCTCATGAATTAAGTGGACTCTTCTCTGGCAGAACAGGCTGCAGTCTGCCAGATTTGAGCATTGAATGCTCTGAGACTATTGCATCTTACAGAATAAGAGACACAGCGCTGGAACCAGCAGGTCTGTCACTAGCTTGTGCTGCCATCAGAAAGGGTGATACCCTGTTACCACGAAAATAAGACAGTGTCTTATATTAATTTTTGCTCCTAAAGATGAGATAAGACTTATTTTTTAGGGGATTTCTTATTTTTCCATGAACAAGAATTCACATTTACAGTTGAACAAAAATCCACATTTATTAATATACTGTAGTGCTTTCATCACAAACATCGGCATAAGCAGCCAAACTCTGAATTGCATTAAAAAAATGCACTATGCCTTATTTTCGGGGGATGTCTCATTTTCGGGGAAGCAGGGTACAACCTGCTGTATATCACAGGTGCCCTTTAAGTCATAGCCATGTCAGGCTATGACTAAAACCTACAAACAAAGAGATATTTAAGAAAGAGTCTAAAACATTGGCCTCACAGCAACCAATCACAGCACAGCTTTTATTTTGTATTCTGCTCTTGATAAAATGAAAGCTGTGCTATGATTGGTTGCTATGAGTCCGTTTAAAATGATCAACTTTGTAGGACTTTGTAGACACTTTGACCAACACAAACTACTATAATCTACCTGTTGTAGGAGGAGGGCACTTGCTATCACCCTTGGATATAATCTCTTGAGAATAACACATAAACCACTTATTTTTCATGGAACATTTTTCATGCGACCATACAGTGAGAAGTGAGTGCGACTCATTGCATTGACACTCCTGTTTACTTCCTACTTCTTCTGAACGGGGACATCACCGCAGCAGCTTCAGAATGGCTGCATTGGTCACATGCCACTGCCTGGCTTCATTCTTCAATAGTGAGCTGGCCGAATGGCAGCGTCAGACAGTGCCACAGTCAGAGGCTGCTATGGTGACGGCCCGGTTTTGTAGAAGAAATAAACCAAGGGGAGTGAGGGTGGTGTAGACCTTGAGCGGAGGGGAGTATACGTTTTTTATTTTAAATAGGCAGTAAAAAGCTTATATTAAAACAATTGAAGTGGAGAACCCCTTTGAAGGGGTTGTCTCGCCACAAAGTGCAGTGTTGGGATCACTAAATGAAGACGTTTTGCAAATATATTGCGTTGTTCATCTTTTTTTGTTAAGGAGCTACAAGTGATTTTATCACCTTCCTGGCTCTAGCTAGTTCCCCAAGTAACTGACCTGTGTACTTCTCCCCCCCTGCTGTTTGTTCTATCTGATAGCAGGGAGTGACATCATAACACAGGTCACAGCAGCACAGAACTCTGGACAGTGAGAGCTTGGTTGTTATCTGATCTTTCAGAGAAAAGAGTAATTACTGTTGTTTACTTTACCTCAGAACCCTCCCTGGTCCTGACAGCATGAGATTTATCTAACTGGCAGAAGTCTGAATACACGGAGCTCATATGCTAATTACAGACAGCTTGACCAGGAAGTGACAAAGCGGCATTATTTCATTCATGCATCCTATGAAACTTTGAGATGAGACAACCCCTTTAACCCCTTACCGCTGCAGCCAGTTTTGGCCTCTCTGACAGAGCCTATTTTTGAAATCTGAAAAGTGTCAATTTATGTGAGAATAACTTTTTGGCACTTTAACCTATCCATGTGATTCAGAGATTGTTTTCTCGTGACATATTGTGCTTTAAGTTAGTAAGAAATTTTGGTCCAAAATGTCCTTATTTATTTGTGAAAAAATATCAAAGTATCCTGAAAAATTGGAAACATTTGCCATTTTTAACTTCAAAAATGTCTTTATTTAAAATAGATAGTTATTCCACTCAAAATAGTTTATAACTAGCATCTACCATATATCCACTGTAAGTTGGCATCATTTTTAAATGTCTTGTTATTTTTTAACATTAGGGGGCTTAAAAATTTAGTAGTAATTTTTCACATTTTGCAACATAGGTTTTTTTAGGGACCAGTCCAGTTCTGACGTGGTTTTGATGAGCCTGTATGTTAGATACCCCGCAAAACAGCATTTAGGAAATGTATTAACCCATTTGGTGTTTCACAGAAATTAAAGCAAAGAGTATGTGAAATTTCAAAACTTCACTTTTTTTGCAGATTTTCAATTATTATCCATTATTCACTGGAACACAGTAGATGATAACAGAGAAATGCAACCCAACATATATTCCTCCAATTCTACAGTTTTCAGAAATATCCAATATGTGGCCCTAGTGCACTGTTTGGCTCAACCACAAGCCTCAGAATAGGAGGAGCACTTACTGGACTTTGGGGTCTCATTTTCAATACGATTTTATTTAGGCGCCATTCCAGGTTTGCGGATGCCCTAAGGTGCTAAAACTTAATTTAACATCCCTAAAAGACTCGGAATTGGAAACTACACTCCTTAAAGAATATATCCAGGGGTGCAGGAGGTAGATCAACCACACAATTGTTTCACAAATCTTTTAGCTTTAGGATTTCTAGATGTAATAATATAACAAGTTATAGTGACCGGGATTCTGGAGAAGGGTCTGGATAAATTTCTAGATGTAATATAACAAGTTATAATGACCGGGATTCTGGAGAAGGGTCTGGATACATTTCTAGATGTAATATAACAAGTTCTAGTGACCAGGATTCTGGAGAAGGGTCTGGATACATTTCTAGATGTAATATAACAAGTTATAGTGACTAGGATTCTGGAGAAGGGTCTGGATACATTTCTAGATGTAATAATATAACAAGTTATAGTGACTAGGATTCTGGAGAAGGGTCTGGATACATTTCTAGATGTAATAATATAACAAGTTATAGTGACCGGGATTCTGGAGAAGGGTCTGGATACATTTCTAGATGTAATAATATAACAAGTTATAGTGACCGGAATTCTGGAGAGGGGTTATTGATCCAGGGATTTATTCTGATTGTCAGATTGGAGTCAGGAAGGAATTTTTTCCCTAACACGAGGACAATTGGCTTCTACCTCATGGGGGTTTTTGCTTTCCTCAACATTTTAACACTTTAGCAACACTTCAACAAATGGGCTGAACTGGATGGATGTCTGTCTTTTTTCAGACTTATATACTATGTAACTATGTGAAAATGAAAAATTTAATTTTTTTCCAACAACCTTAGCTGAGAATATTTTATTTTGACAAGGAATCCTGGTAAAAAAGCTACCCAAAATTCGTTACACAATTTCTTCCAAGTTTGGCAAAACCCTATATGTAGGTATAACCTGCTGTTTGGGCACATTGCAGGGCATACAAGGGAGGGATCGCTTTTTGACTTTTGGAACGCAGATTTTGATGGGCGCCATGTGCCATTTACAAAGCCCCAGAAGTACCAGGTGAAACCTTACGGAAGTCCCTCCATCTTGGATTCAACCCCCCTCATGGATCTCATCTAGGGATGTATTGTGCATTTTGGGCGCACAGTTGTTCCATAATTTTTCAGCATTGGGCCATGAAAATGGGGGGGAAAAAACGCAGTTCCACCATTGTTTTTTGAGCTTTATTTTTACAGCGTTATATGACACAATAATTTTACTATGCGTCTCGGTACAATTGCAATGATATACATTTTCTATAGCTTATTTTGTTTTTTTTTTTTTTTACTTTTACCCAAAAGAAATGCATTTATAAAAAATTGTCAGTCTTGAATGCAACACTTTTTTATTTTTCTGTGTACACAGCTGTGTAGGGGCTTCTTTTTTGCCAGGTGAGTTGACTTTTTATTTCTGTCATTTTTTGGGGGGACAAGGCTTTTTAAATAGTTTTAAATCCGTTTTTTGGAAGGCAGGGTGAAGAAAATGTTGCAATTCTAGTAATGTTTTTTGTTTTGATTTTAAACAGCGCTCACCATGCACGATCTGTGACAAGTTAGTTTTATTCTGTGCGTTGATATGAAAACAGCGATACAAAATTTATATAGTTTTTTTTATGTTGAAGCACTTTAAAAAAAGGTTTTTATTATGTAAAACAATATTTATGCATCACTGTCTTCTGAGAGCTATAACTTTTTTTTTATTTTTCCACATACAGAGCTGTGTTAGGGCTTTTCTTGCGGGATGAATTGACACTTTCATTGGTACCAGTTTGGCTTTTGATTGCTTTTTATGTGCCGTTGGAGGAACGAAAATCGCAATTCAGTGACTGTTTTTTTTGTTTGGTATTTCTACAGTGTTCCCCCTGTGGGTTAATTAATGTGACAGATTTATAGGGTAGGTTATTAAGCACTCGGCAATACCAAATATGCGCACTTTATTTTTTTTATCTTTTTAGTATGATTCGTTTGTAAATGGCAAAACGGTTTATGTGTTTTTATTTTTTTTTTGTGTTTTATTTTTTTTTTTAAACATTTTTTGGATTGTCCTCATAGGGAACTTTTATTATTGACCTTCCACACCCTGTTACAATGGAGAGCAGTACACAGCAGTGCTGCTCTCCATTGCAACTGTCAATCACTATGCTCAGCCATACCCACAGGGCACGGCCGGGCATAGTGACGTCACAGGCAGCCCAGAAGCCTTTGTTAGACATCAGCAGTCGCAATAACATGACAGTGAGGGCAATGGAGACTGAGGGTGCTCCCTCTTTCCCTTAACTGCCATGAGTGCGATATATTGCGGCAGCTAAGGCTTTAATTAAGCTGTATGCCCCAAGCAATGCAGCATGGTGCATACAGCTGGTGCCATGCTGTGATCATTCGAGCCCTGCTTGAGAGCTGTACGATGTCCAGGACGTACCTGTACGTCCATTTGCGGGAAGTCACTTCCTGCTGGGATGTACAGGTACGTACAATGTTGGGAAGGTTAAGGACTGCTCAATAGGTGGCACAGGGTCTTAGGACTCGTCATTTGAAGGGGTTCTCTCACCCTGCTATTTTACTGAGTCACAGGCAGTGGTCTACCTAGTATAGTAAAATTGATGCGTCTAACCTAGGCACATAGCATAATATAGGCGCACAGCATATCATTGCTAGCATATTTGATGCGCCTACTTTAGGCGCATTCAAATGTGTCATGCCTGCCGTGTAATGCGCCTAGTTTTGGTGTACGACAGTTCATTTATATAGAGAATAGGACGTCATCAGTTTTTTAGTGCAAAATACACCCAAAAAATCTTGTTAGAGATAATGAGTCTTCTCTGAGGGAGCTCCCACCATGGTAACATCACTTCCTGCTCTCTGTCTGATCAGGAAGGGAGACATGGACATAAGCAGAGAAACCTGCTAACACTCAGAGGAGATAAAATCTCTTACCTCATGATCAAGGTAAAATCAAAAGATTAATGTATTTGATAATAGTCTTCATTTACCTTATTATTATTTATTTATTTTAGAGCGTCATTGATTCCAGGGCGCTGTACATTCAAGGGGACATATATACATAACATAAGTCAAACAATGGTGAGGATAAAATGACTAACTGGTACAGAAGGAAAGAGGACCCTGCCCGCAAAGGCTTACAATCTACAAGGAGGAGGGGAGAGACAGAAGGTGAGGGGCAGACATGTTTTGGGGCGGTGTACGGGTGGCGGGGTTATTGTAGGTTATAAGCTATCCGAAGAGATGGTTTCGGGTTGTTTTTGAAGGGGGCAAAGGGGATAAAGAGAGTCGATGTGTTGGGGGCAGTGGCCCAGATTGGGGTGAACACAAAAGAAATTTTGGGAGACGGTTGTGTGAGGACGAAAAGGGGGAAAAGAGCAGGAGAAGGTCCTTTAGAGCGGGGGTGCGTGGGGGGGGATATTTGGGAAATTTAAGGGAGAGATTATGGGGGGAAGTTAAAGGGAGACCTTTTTGGGGGTCTGGTTAGTAGTTGAAATAAATTTCCGGGGGCTTTTGGGAAGCCGTGAAGGGATTGACGGGGGGAGAGGAGAGGATAGTGAGGAGAAAGGGGATAGAGGGGCGCAGATTAAGGATGGTTTGGAGGGGACGAGGGTGCTAGCTGGGAGGCCACGAGAAAGATGTCAGTAGTCTAGGCAGGATGACAAAGGGCGGGGGCCCACTTTTTGTAGTTCAAAGCGGGGAAGGGCGAACCCCCAAAAATTTTTTCAGGTGGAGGCGGTACTACTTCTTTATAGTAAGAAAACCTCTTTACACTTGAAAAATGTTACATTTTTACAATCCTGACACAGGCTGCACCCCCGCGTCCATCGAGCAGGCTGCCCCCCCGCGGCCATCGCGCAGGCAGCCCCCCCCGCCCCGCGCGGTCCGCCCCCCGCCCATGCGCGGGCGCCCCCCCGCTCCACCGCAGGCTGCCCCCCCCGCCCCGCGCAGGCGCCCCCCCGCGCCATCGGCAGGCGCCCCCCGCGCCATCGGCAGGCTGCCCCCCCCGCTCCACGCGCAGGCTCCCCCCCCCGTCCATCGCGCAGGTGCCCCCCCCCCATCGCCGGGCTGCCCCCCCGCGTCCACCGGAGGCGCTCCCCCCCCTCACAGGCGCCCCCCTCCATCAACAGGGCTCCCCCCCAAAAAAAAGGCTGCCCCCCCCATCACACGGGCTCCCCTCCATCACACGGCTCCCTCGACCATCAACGGCTGCCCCCCGTTCCATCACACAGGCCCCCCCTTACCACACACAGGCGCCCCCTCCATCCCAGTGTCCCCTCCATCACAAGGCTGCCCCCCCCATCACCAGGCTGCCCCCTCCATCACAAAAGGCTGCCCCTTTACCCATCACACGGCTGCTCCTTCCATCACAAGGGCTCCCTTCCATCCACGGCTGCCCCCTTCCCATCACACAGGCGCTCCCCCACACAGGCTGCTCCCTCGTATCCATCACACAGGCTGCACCCCTCCATCACACAGGCTGCTCCCTCGTATCCATCACACAGGCTGCCCCCTTCCCCCACGGGCTGCTCCCCCCCTCAACAGGGGGGTCCCCCCTAAACACACGGCTCCCCCCTCCATCACCAGGCTGCCCCCCCCATCACAAGGCGCTCCCCCACCAACAGGCTGCCCCCTCCTCACACAGACGTCCCCTCCATCACACAGACTGTCCCCTCCATCAAAAGGGCTGCCCCCTCCATCAACGGGGCTGCTCCCCTCCAAACCGGGGTGCCCCCCCCATACACAGGCTGCCCCCCCTCCATCACACAGGCTGCCCCATCAAACCTCACCGGGCGCCCCCCTCCATCACACAGCTCTCCCCTCCATACCGGGCTGTCCCCTCCATCATACAGCTCCCCCCTCCATCAAAAGGGCTGCTCCTTCCATAAAAGGCGCCCCCTCCATCACACAGGCTGCTCCCTTCCTCACACGGCGTCCCCTCCATCAAAAGGGCTGCCCCCTCCACACCAGGCGCCCCCCTCCATCACACAGGCTGCCCCCTCGTATCCATCACAAGTTTCCCTCGTATCCTACACGGCTGCCCCTTGTACCTCACACAGGGGCTGCCCCCCTCCATCACACAGGCTGCTCCCTCCATCACAAGGCTCTCCCCCCCCATCACACAGCTGTCCCCCCCCAACACACAGGCTGCTCCCCCTATCACCAGGCTCTCCCCCCTCACCAGGCTGCCCCTCGATCCATACACAGGCGCACCTCGTATAATACACAGGCTGCCCCTCGTACCCATCAACAGCGCCCCCTCGTATCCACACACAGGTGCCCCCCGTATCCACACACAGGCTCCCCCCCTCCATCCACGGGCTGCCCCTCCATCACACCGCGCCCCCTCCACACCGGGCTGCCCCCCCCTCCACACACGGGCTGCTCCCCTCCATCACACAGGCTTTTTCCCCTTCCATCCCCGGTGTCCCCCCCAATCACCACGCCCCTTTATCCATCACCAGGGCTGCCCCCCTCCAACAACAGCTGCTCCCCCCATCAAAAGGCGCCCCCCCCTCCATTCCAAAAGGGCGTCCCTCCTCACACGGGCGCTCCCCCCATCACACAGGCTGCCCCCCTCCATCAACGGCTGTTCCCTTTCCCATCCACGGGCTCCCCCCCCATCACCAGGCTGCCCCTTGTATCCATCACACGGCTGCTCCCTTTGTATCCTACACGGGCTGCCCCCCTCCATCCCACAGGTGCTCCCCCCCCACACAGCTGCCCCCCTCCTCACACAGGCTGCTCCCTCCATCACCGGCGCCCCTCCATCACCAGGTGTTCCCCCTTCCACCCACGGGCTGTTCCCTTCCCCCACAGGCTGCTCCCTCCCCCCCACAGGCGCGCCCCTCCCCCCACAGGCTTTTTCCCTTCCATCACAAGCTCCCCCCGTATCCACACACGGCTGCCCCCCTCCTCCACAGACTGCCCCCCTCCATCACACAGGCTGCTCCCCTCCATCACACAGGCTGCTCCCCTCCATCACACAGGCTGCCCCCCGCCCGCACACAGGCTGCCCCCTCGATCACACAGGCTGCCCCCCTCCATCACACAGGCTGCTCCCCTCCATCACACAGGCTGCTCCCCTCCATCACACAGGCTGCTCCCCTCCATCACACAGGCTGCTCCCCTCCATCACACAGGCTGCTCCCCTCCATCACACAGGCTGCTCCCCTCCATCACACAGGCTGCTCCCCTCGTGTCTTCTGCTGTCGTCACTGTCAATTCCGTTTCCTTACTTCCCAAAACCAAAAGGTCGAATGTGCTCACTATGTCCCCGCCCACCAAGACTCTTCGTCCAATCGCAAGCGGCCGTGTGTGACGTAACGCCCCTCTGGCCCGCCCACCCGCTTCAGTTATGCAGCATTCTCGCCGCTGGTTGGCTGCTGACGAGGGGGCGGGCCGCGCTGGAGTCTATGACGGTAGTGACACGCCCCCTGTGCTTAGCTCCGGGTTATTGAAGGATAAGGGCGGCGCAGCCAGAGCCACAGTGACCCGGCACAACGAGGACGCTCCGCGCACACCCGGTGTATGTGCGGCAACAACATGTCCGCACCCCTGCCTGCCATAGTGCCCGCCGCCCGCAAGGCCACGGCCGCGGTGAGTCAGTGACATCTCTGCCTGCACCCCGCCTCCTGTGTCCCCCACCCTGCAGGGAGCCCTGCCTGGCACGTGTCCATGTGCTCCAGAGCCGCACATCCCAGGGCTCCTGCCCCGCTGCCCCCCATCTAGAGACGGGGCTACTGCCCCGCTGCCCGTCACCCCCATCTAGAGACGGGGCTCCTGCCCCGCTGCCCGTCACCCCCATCTAGAGACGGGGCTCCTGCCCCGCTGCCCGTCACCCCCATCTAGAGACAGAGCTCTTCCCCCGCTGCCCCGTCACCCCATCTAGAGACAGAGTTTCCTGCCCCGCTGCCCGTCACCCCCATCTAGAGACAGGGCTCCTGCCCCGCTGCCCGTCACCCCCATCTAGAGACAGAGCTCCTGCCCCGCTGCCCGTCACCCCCATCTAGAGACAGAGCTCCTGCCCCGCTGCCCGTCACCCCCTTCTAGAGACAGCTCCTGCCCCGCTGCCCGTCACCCCCTTCTAGAGACAGCTCCTGCCCCGCTGCCCCCCCATCTAGAGACAGCTCCTGCCCCGTCCCCGTCACCCCCATCTAGAGACAGCTCCTGCCCCGCTCCCCTTTCACCCCATCTAAGAGACAGCTCCTGCCCCGCTGCCCGTCACCCCCATTCTAGAGACAGCTCCTGCCCCGCGGCCCGTCACCCCCATCTAGAGACAGCTCCTGCCCGCTCCCCCGTCACCCCCTTTCTAGAGACAGCTCCTGCCCCGCTGCCCCCCATCTAGAGCCCAGCCCCTGCCCCGTGCCCGTCACCCCCAGCTAGAGACCGGGCTCCTGCCCCGCTGCCCGTCACCCCCATCTAGAGACAGCTCCTGCCCCGCTGCCCGTCACCCCCATCTAGAGGCGGGGCTCCTGCCCCGCTGCCTGTCACCCCCATCTAGAGGCGGGGTTTCCTGCCCCGCCCCTTCACCCCCATCTAGAGACGGGGCTCCTGCCCCGCTGCCCGTCACCCCCATCTAGAGCAGGGCTCCTGCCCCCCTGCCCGTTCACCCCCCATCTAGGGGACAGAGTTTCCGGGCCCCGGCCCGTCACCCCCATCTAGAGACGGGCCCCTGCCCCGCTCCCCGGTCCCCCCCTTCTAGAAAACAGCTCCTGCCCCGCTGCCCGTCACCCCATCTAGAGCCCGGGCTCCTGCCCGCTGCCCTTTCCACCCCCATCTAGAGGCGGGCTCCTGCCCCGCTGCCCGTCACCCCTCTAGAGACGGGGCTCCTGCCCCGCTTGCCCGCCCACCCCATCTAAGGCGGGGCTCCCCCGCTGCCCCGTCACCCCCATCTAAGAGGCGGGGCTCCTGCCCCGCTGCCCGTCCCCCCATCTAGAGCGGGGCTCCTGCCCCGCTCCCCCGTCACCCCCATCTAGAGGCGGGGCCCCTTTCCCGCTGCCCGTCACCCCCATTCTAGAGGCGGGGCTCCTCCCCCGCTGCCCGTCACCCCCATCTAGAGGCGGGGCTCCTGCCCGCTGCCCGTCCACCCCCACTAGAGCGGGGCTCCTGCCCGCTGCCCGTCACCCCCATCTAGAGGCGGGGCTCCTCCCCCGCTGCCCGTCACCCCCTCAGAGGCGGGGCTCTGCCCCGCTGCCTGTCACCCCCATCTAGAGGCGGGGCTCCTGCCCCGCTCCCCGTCACCCCAATCTAGAGGCGGGGCCCCTGCCCGCTGCCCGTCACCCCCATCTAGAGGCGGGGCTCCTGCCCCGCTGCCGTCACCCCCATCTAGAGGCGGGGCCCCTTTCCCCGCTGCCCGTTCACCCCCATCTAGAGGCGGGGCTCCTGCCCCGCGCCGTCACCCCCACCTCGAGGCGGGGCTCCTGCCCCGCTGCCCGTCCCCCCCATCTCGTGGCGGGGCTCCTGCCCCGCTGCCCGTCACCCCCATCTAGAGGCGGGGCTCCTGCCCCGCTGCCCGTCACCCCCATCTAGAGGCGGGGCTCCTGCCCGCTGCCCGCCCACCCCCCCCATCTAGAGGCGGGGCTCCTGCCCCGCTGCCCGTCACCCCCATCTAGAGGCGGGGCTCCTGCCCCGCTGCCCGTCACCCCCATCTAGAGGCGGGGCTCCTGCCCCGCTGCCCGTCATGCTATGGCTCTGCCATCTACTGCTTATATGTTATCTATGTTGAGCTCTGTCCTGTCTGTCATCACCTCTGGGGATCTGTCGTGTTGTGCTGAGCCCTATTAGATTAATCCTCTCTCTGTGGATGTCAGGTCTCATCTATTGTGTATCCTCCTGTCACAGCTCGGATCTCCTTCCATCAGCTCTCTACTTCTCTGTAGTATCTGTGCTTCTCACTCTCCCTCAACTTGTTCCTATTCTTCCTTCTCTCTCCTTCCTTTCTTTCTTCTCTCTCTCACTCTTCCTGGTTTGCTCTCTACCTCTTCTATCTCTCTAGTCTGATACGGACCGGGCCAGTAAATGAAATGTTTTCTTCCATTGTTGATAAATAAGCCTGTTGCCCCAGCTGTCTGGTTGTTGTAGTTCTTCTGCTGGGTCCTGAGTTGGCAGACCCTGGTTCTGTATCTGGTACACTCCATCGCCATGCATTAGATGCCAGTGTGTAGCCTGTGCCCAGCCTGACATGGGTCCCTGCAGGAATATGTCTGTGTGAGGTCAGTGAGTGGCCGGGGGTCTCTATCATTATTCAGATGCCTTTCCCTGCAGCTTCCTGATGTCTGTGCTGTGGGTCCATGTCCAGCCTGGGCTCTGGCCGCTGGGGGCCCATCCTCTATGGGTTCTGCTTGTATCTCTCACTGAGGTTTTGTGTCTCCTGACTTCATACTGTATTTTAGGAAAGGATTCCCCAGTTTTGCTGCTGTGGAGGTGCTGTCCTCTATTGCTTCTGTAGTATAGGACCGTGTGTGCAGGAAGCCTTCATCTACAGCCACTGGGTTCTGATCCATATGGACTGATGCTGTGACGCCTGCGCAATGGTGCATCGTTCCTTATATATGTCAGTAAATAAATAGCGCCGCGATGAGGCTTGTTCCGGACACTTGTTGACCCCTCTGTGCAGGCAAGGACTGGTCTAAACTACTGCAAGAGAAGACTCCAAGCCAGGGCTGTGTGAGGGGAATAGAGGGCGGCTTCACATAATCGTGTGGTGACCCCAGTCATATGCCGCGCATGCTGCCGCTCATCCTCTTGTGCTGTCTCGCGTTGCTTCCATCCTCTGTAATTTAGGGCTACATGGCTGCCTCGTGATGGGCTACACCTTCCAGCTCCAGAGATTGCAGTTTACAGTAGAAGTTAGGACTTGTTCACACACAGGTTTGCCTTTGTATTCACATCCGCTTTGTAGATGCGTCTTGGGGACCGACGGGACGGACCCAGAGACACATCTAATAATCAGCAGTGAGATTATCACCGCGGGCTATGAGAAACACGCAGCGGTGTTCACAGGAGGGATCGCCGCTGCGTGTTTGCATCGCATGTCAGTTCTTTGATCGCATTCTAAAGACGGACCTGACAGGCGCAGGGCAAACACGCAGCGGCGATCTCTCCTGTGAACGCCGCTGCGTGTTTCTCACAGACCGCGGTGATAATCTCACTGCTGATTGTTTAGATCCGTCTCTGGTTCCGTCCCGTCGGTCCCCAAGACGCATCTACAAAGCGGATGTTAATACAAAGGCAAAACTGCGTGTGAACGAGCCCCAAGTGTATGTGCAGACGGCGGCTTGGATACGTAAAACGTATTGCATTAAACGCATCCAAAAAGTGTGCTACATATTTAGATACATTTATTGTTTCTATGGGCTTTTCAATGCTTAAAAGGGATCAAGAATTTTTCCTTTCTCTTTTTTTTTTTTTTTCCTTTTTGTTTGCTTTTTCCTCTCCTCCTCTCTCGCTCCTTTTTTTTCTCTCTCTCTCGCTCCTTTTTTTTCTCTCTCTCTCGCTCCTTTTTTTTCTCTCTCTCGCCCTTTTTCTCGCTCCTTTTTTTTTTCTCTCTCTCTGTCCTTTTTTTTTTCTCTCTCTCCTCTTTTTTTTTTTTCTCTCTCTCTCGCTCCTTTTTTTTCTCTCTCTCCTCTTCCTTTTTTTTTCTCTCTCTCTCGCTCCTTTCTTTCTCTCTCTCGCTCTTTTTTTTTCTCTCTCTCTCCTTTTTTTTCTCTCTCTCTCCTTTTTTTTCTCTCTCTCTCCTTTTTTTTCTCTCTCTCTCCTTTTTTTTCTCTCTCTCTCTCGCTCGCTCCTTTTTTTTCTCTCTCTCTCTCGCTCCTTTTTTTTTCTCTCTCTCTCTCGCTCCTTTTTTTTCTCTCTCTCTCTCGCTCCTTTTTTTTTCTCTCTCTATCTCGCTCTTTTTTTTTCTCTCTATGTCTCGCGGTCCTTTGTTCTCTCTCTCTCTCTCTCGCTCCTTTTTTTCTCTCTCTCTCGCTCCTTTTTTTTCTCTCTCTCTCGCTCCTTTTTTTTCTCTCTCTCTCGCTCCTTTTTTTTCTCTCTCTCTCGCTCCTTTTTTTTCTCTCTCTCGCTCCTTTTTTTTCTCTCTCTCTCTCGCTCGCTCCTTTTTTTTCTCTCTCTCTCTCGCTCCTTTTTTTTCTCTCTCTCTCTCGCTCCTTTTTTTTCTCTCTCTCTCTCGCTCCTTTTTTTTCTCTCTTCTCTCGCTCCTTTTTTTTCCTCTCTCTCTCTCGCTCCTTTTTTTACTCTCTCTCTCTCTCTCGCATCCTTTTTTTTCTCTCTCTCTCTCTCGCTCCTTTTTTTTCTCTCTCTCTCTCTCTCGCTCCTTTCTCTCTCTCTCTCTCTCTCGCTCCTTTTTTTTCTCTCTCTCTCTCTCGCTCCTTTTTTTTCTCTCTCTCTCCTCGCTCCTTTTTTTTCTCTCTCTCTCTCTCGCTCCTTTTTTTTTCTCTCTCTCTCTCTCGCTCCTTTTTTTTCTCTCTCTCTCTCTCGCTCCTTTTTTTTTTCTCTCTCTCTCTCGCTCCTTTTTTTTCTCTCTCTCTCTCTCGCTCCTTTTTTTTCTCTCTCTCTCTCTCTCGCTCCTTTTTTTTCTCTCTCTCTCTCTCTCTCTCTCTTTCCTTTTTCTCTCTCTCTCTCTCTCCTTTTTTTTCTCTCTCTCTCTCTACCTCCTTTTTCTTTCTCTCTCTCTCTCTCTCTCTCCCTCCTTTTTCTTTCTCTCTCTCTCTCTCCCTCCTTTTTCTTTCTCTCTCTCTCTCTCTCCCTCCTTTTTCTCTCTCTCTCTCTTGCTCCTTTTTTTTCTCTCTCTCTCTCTCGCTCCTTTTTTTTCTCTCTCTCTCTCTCGTCCCTTTTTTTTTCTCTCTCTCTCTCTCTCGCTCCTTTTTTTTCTCTCTCTCTCTCTCCGCTCCTTTTTTTTCTCTCCTCTCTCTCTCGCTCCTTTCTCTCTCTCTCTCGCTCCTTTCTCTCGCTCCTTTCTCTCTCTCTCTCTCTCTCTCTCTCTCGCTCCTTTCTCTCTCTCTCTCCTCTCTCTCTCGCTCCTTTCTCTCTCTCTCTCTCTCGCTCCTTTCTCTCTCTCTCTCTCTCTCTCGCTCCTTTCTCTCTCTCTCTCTCTCTCGCTCCTTTCTCTCTCTCTCTCTCGCTCCTTTCTCTCTCTCTCTCTCGCTCCTTTCTCTCTCTCTCTCTCGCTCCTTTCTCTCTCTCTCTCGCTCCTTTCTCTCTCTCTCTCTCGCTCCTTTCTCTCTCTCTCTCTCTCTCTCGCTCCTTTCTCTCTCTCTCTCTCGCTCCTTTTTCTCTGTCTCTCTCGCTCCTTTTTTTTTTCTCTCTCTCTCTCTCGCTCCTTTTTTTTCTCTCTCTCTCTCTCGCTCCTTTTTTTTCTCTCTCTCTCTCTCGCTCCTTTTTTTTCTCTCTCTCTCTCTCGCTCCTTTTTTTTCTCTCTCTCTCTCTCGCTCCTTTTTTTTCTCTCTCTCTCTCTCGCTCCTTTTTTTTTATCTCTCTCTCTCTCGCTACTTTTTTTTATCTCTCTCTCTCTCGCTCCCTTTTTTTCTCTCTCTCTCTCTCGCTCATTTTTTTTCTCTCTCTCTCTCTCGCTCCTTTTTTTTTCTCTCTCTCTCTCTCGCTCCTTTTTTTTCTCTCTCTCTCTCTCGCTCCTTTTTTTTCTCTCTCTCTCTCTCGCTCCTTTTTTTTCTCTCTCTCTCTCTCGCTCCTTTTTTTTCCTCTCCCCTCTCTTCTCTCGCTCCTTTTTTTTCTCTCTCTCTCCCTCGTTTCTTTTTTTTCTCTCTCGCTCTCCTCGCTCCTTTTTTTTCTCTCTCTCTCTCTCGCTCCTTTTTTTTCTCTCTCACTCTCTCGCTCCTTTTTTTTCTCTCTCTCTCTCTCTCTCTCGCTCGAATTTTTTCTCTCTCTCTCTCTCGCTCGCTCCTTTTTTTCCCTCTCTCTCTCTCTCGCTCGCTCCTTTTTTTTCTCTCTCTCTCTCTCGCTCGCTCCTTTTTTTTCTCTCTCTCTCTCTCGCTCGCTCCTTTTTTTTCTCTCTCTCTCTCGCTCGCTCCTTTCTCTCTCTCTCGCTCGCTCCTTTCTCTCTCTCTCTCGCTCGCTCCGTTCTCTCTCTCTCTGGCTCGCTCCTTTCTCTCTCTCTCCTCTCTCTCTCGCTCCTTTCTCTCTCTCTCTCTCTCGCTCCTTTCTCTCTCTCTCGCTCGCTCCTTTCTCTCTCTCTCTCGCTCGCTCCTTTTTTTTCTCTCTCTCTCTCGCTCGCTCCTTTTTTTTCTCTCTCTCTCTCGCTCGCTCCTTTTTTTTCTCTCTCTCTCTCGCTCGCTCGCTCCTTTCTTTTTTTTTTCTCTCTCTCGCTCTCTCCTTTCTTTTTTTTTTTTTTGCTCGCTCGCTCGCTCCTTTCTTTTTTTTTTTTTTTCTCGCTCGCTCCTTTATTTTTTTTTTTTCTCTCTCTCGCTCGCTCGCTCCTTTCTTTTTTTTTTTCTCTCTGAAATCAATGTAATCACACTTGAACTTTGTAAAATAAGTTTTGGGGTCTGTTTTTGGTAAGTAAAACATATTTAACAAACGCTGTGTGAAGATGCCCTATGTTCCATGTCTGGTTAGGGACCCCATTCTGCGGTCCACCATGACGCTTGGTCAGAGGTCGGCACATCTTGCATTAGAGTCAGTGAATTTGGTGGAATGCTATTTCTGTGTTTAAGGGGCGGCCTACCTCCCACTGTAGTGTGACTATAGAGGCGGGAGCTTGGCATTCCCTGACCAGTCATGATCCACAATGAGTGATACCAGTCTGCCGTGCCTGTCCTGCTGCCATGTGCTGTTACAGTGCAAGTGTTCAGAGCTGTGACGAATGTGGTTATTTGCAGCTTGTGTCCCTGTCTCACAGGTTCTGTCAGCGAATGCATTCCTATAAATGTAGATGTGATAATAGCTGCTGTCAAACCTTCAAGTTTATTGTGACTATGACTACACCCACTGGCCTGCAGGGGCGTTGCTGTAGGTGGTGCTGTCGCTGCCTCTGCTACATAAGAGCATGCCAGTACTTTAAATTGCACATAGTATGTGGGGACCTTTTTCACTCACTGAGCTTTAAACGGGTTGTTGACTTGAATAAACTTATATTACAATGGGGCCAGGGTGAACTAAGTAAAGAGAGAAAAGCTACTTGCCCCCTTTGCTCACTGGTGATCCCCCCCTCTTCACTTCCGTGTTTTTGTTCCGACACATAGAAGAGGCTTGCACTTCATAGTCATTGAATCGATCCTGATCCTTACCTGTGTTGGGAGAAAAACCCAGGAGTGAAGAGGAGCGGATTCCGGGGAGCTCCGGAGCGAAGGGGGGGGGGGGGGGGGGGGAGGGGAAGGAGAGTAAAAAGCTAAGGATATTTGACTTTTGGATGAAATTTCAATATGAACCTACAATTTCTTGAATTTCTTTAAATGAAGTAATTGAGACCAACTCTTAACTTTATAACGCACATGTCCAACTGTTCAGTGTTTCAGTACTTTTTGCACAACTTACTGATCTCTAACAAGGAACTTAATGGCAAAATTCCCAACAGAAGTTTGATCCCTGAAACGCCCATAAATTTAGTGGATCAATTTGAATTGGGATTTAAACAATCCTCCTCATCATGGTGTTCACATTTTGACATCATGAGACCAAGACAACACCTCACAGTTGATCAACAGCACTTCCCTACTGCGAGGCTTCAAGCAGGATGCTGTCAGACGGAAGTGTCCACTGAGCTTAGAGTGTCATCAGCAGGTAGACTGGAAGAGTCACAGGTAAAGAAGTGGTCGTCCTTTGGCTCCATCACACACTGATGACCGCTTCATTGTAACCAGTGCCCTGCCGAACCGGATGATGAATGCCGCACAACTCCAGGCACGTTTAAGGGAGGTGAGAGACACCCAAGTATCACATCTGATCATTCGTAACTGTTTACATCAGCATGGTCTGTGTAGACGATCTGACCACACCATGATCTGTGACTCTTCTAGTCTCTCTGTATCTCTGTTCCAACCTGCTGATGACACATTGTGACACTAAGCTTAGTGGCCACTTCTGTCTGAGAGCATCCTGCTTGAAGCCTCACAATGGCAAGGTCTTGTCTTGGTCTCATGATGTCAAAATGTGACCAGCATGATGAGCAGGACTGTTTAAATCCCAATTCAAATGGATCCCCTAAATTTATTGGGCGATTCAGGGATCAAAGACCTGTTGGGAATTTTGCCATTACGGGCCACATGTTTGACAACTGTCTAGATGTAAAACTCACTTTGTTGCCCATAGCAACCAATCTAAGCGCCCCTTTCATATCGTATAGTGCTCTGGAAAAATGAGGGGCGCTCTGGTTGCTATGGGCAACAAAGTGAGTTTTAGACCTAGACGGTTTTCATACATGTGGCCTTAAGCTCCTGGTTAGTATTTAGCAAGTTGTGCAAAAAAACCCATAAACATTGTACAGTTGGACATGTACATTCTAAAGGGAAGAGAGAGCCTCATTTAGTTAATTTAAAAAACTTTTGCAAGAAATTTTATCCTGAAATTTCAACAAAAAGCCAAATATCTATATATCTATAAAAAAAAATATTTGCCCACTCTGGCTCCATTTAAATATAATTTTTTTCAAGTGGACAAATCTTTTAAGCAGCACCTCTGCTGGCCTCAGTCACCATACTCCATGTACACTTGAAGTGTACTATAAATTGTCTTGTGCCATTTATTAACCCTGTACTCCTCTCTTCTGTAGGTTATATTCCTGCACGGGTTAGGCGACACAGGGTACGTATTGGTGTAAAACATTCCTTTTCTACGTGTCTTACACACAGGTAGAATCTGTGGAGTCTGGAAAGAATGTCAACGCTTCTGCAAAAAGAACTAAAATGTAAATGTTTAACATATGAAAACCTAAAGCATTACATTTCTATGTGTTACCCATTGACTATTAAAGGGGTTGTCTCACTACAAGGATTGTTAAAAGATCTTGCAAAAAACAAGTCACTTTGCAATATGTGTCCTACCTTTTCTGAGCTATCCCCTCTTGTATGGGCTGCATCAGCTCCTCAGGTCGCTATAGCTACAGACCTGTCCAATCTCTCATAATAGGCTGCCAGCACTGGTTGCTATAGCTACAGACCTGGCATCTACTACAGCCTAGTAGAAGCCAGTTAACGCCCCTGAATTCAAAATGAAACAAGAAAACAGGACTGAGGTAAGATCAATGTAGTGAGACAACCCCTTTAAATATAGCTGAGTGAGTGTGCTCGGCTATAGTCGGAATTCGTATAGACATGAATGTAGGAGCTCTGCACAAGCACAGCCCTCTCCCCATTCACAGAGGTCGGCTTGTAGCAAGCCTTAGAAAGGAATTTTACAAGTGGCAACACCCCTTTAGGCATTTTCCCGTTTAGTGCAATAATTGAGACAACCCCTTTA
The DNA here is from genome assembly GCA_025379985.1 of Phyllomedusa bahiana. Lineage (NCBI taxonomy): Eukaryota > Metazoa > Chordata > Amphibia > Anura > Hylidae > Phyllomedusa > Phyllomedusa bahiana. The sequence continues at coordinate 176,799 of JAODAL010001309.1, read as the reverse complement.
AATATCATGTATATAGACACCACATTAAATACGTACATAAAATTAAAGTGGACATTGAGTCCACAACTTGTTACCCACACACTCTCGATGCGCGTTTCGCACCACTGCTTTGTCCCCAGACCTAGTTCTTTTCACTGTATATCTAATCTTAATTTATCTAATCTTAATCGAGGCCTGTTCAGAGAACAATAGAACGATCATTATGTCAGTACCTACTACTTGTAATGAGACTTCATGGAGATAAGCAGCAGTAAAGTAAGACTAATAATACAATAGAACCTGAGGAAGGGGAGGAGCAATTCCCCGAAACGTCGCACGGAGGTGCGTGATCGATGCCTGCGGACACTGGTGTCTCGAGCTCACTGGCGTGTGAGCGAATTATCGACTTCTGAACGACCTGGAGGGTCGCAACAAAAAACTCTTGAGCTAAGCTTCTTTTCTATTTACTAGAGACTGGCATCCTGTATGTAACGGGTTAATGTCTATATGTCAAGTTTTAAGAAGATTTATTAAAATTTTGTACGTTTTAAAAGGTTCTATTGTATTATTAGAACTGAATGAATTGGGGAGTGGAGAACCCCACTGTTAGAACCTACTTATTATGAAGCGCTCATTGAGTATCGAGGTGGCCCACTTCATATATATATTGTAAAGTAAGACTAGTCTGCCCTGCCATTCAGAAGTTTTCTTTACTATCACAGCTAGAGAAGAACATGATTTTATATGTAATTTTAAATTGCATAGGACTGCTGAAATAATAAAAAAAAAAAATACTGCCAAAAATTTTTGGGGAAAAAAAAGTTTTCTTTTTCAGGAATATTGGTTTTAACAAAATACCCTTTACTGATAGAAATGTCCCTTCCAGGAAGTGAAAGCGTCAGGATGAGGAAAAGTAGAACAAAATAGCCATACTCGCCTCCCGGCCCCTCGTCACTGCTGCAATGAAGTACCCCAGGATCCATCCTCTTTAATGAACTGAACAATCCCTTTAAACACTGGCATTTACAGCACGCCTGGGCAGACTTGGTTTTCACATTTTACATAGACTTAAAGGGGTTGTCTCACTACATTGATTCGTCCTGTTTTCTTGGTTTCATTTTGAATTCAGGGGCGTATTTACTGGCTTCTACTAGGCTGCAGTGGAAGCCAGGTCTGTAGCTATAGCAACCAGCGCTGGCAGCCTATCATGAGAAATTAAACAGGTCTGTACCTGAGAAGTTGATGCAGCCCATACAAGAGGGGATATCTAGGAAAAGGTAGGACACTGTTAATGGACACATATTGCAGTGACTTGTTTTTGAAGATCCTTTAACATAAAAAGCAGCAATCCTTGTAGTGAGACAACCCCTTTAAAAGATTCATCTGGAACAGGAGAGGTTAACGCTTCTCTAGCAGACGGTTTAGCATGACTAAGACATAGAATATTCCTGCATGTGTATTTGGCACTGCTCGTTTGCTTGTACGTTAGAATAGCCATTTTGGCTTTAACAGTTTGTGCTTCTGTTGCTACATTTGGGCAGTGCCAGATGGGTGTCTGAAGCTCTTGGCATATAGACTTGTGCAGCTGGCACTGGTGTACTGGATAAGCCTGCACACACTGAGCAATGGGAATCCTTGATTGCTCTAAAAGACTTGCTCCGATAATCTCCAAGCATAGTGTGTGTACTGCTCGCAGTGCACAGGGATACCCAGGGTGTTGGAGTGCCCCTTTATATGTTTCAGAACAAGGTACTAGGCATTTAGTCTATAATGGAGTATGTATGTATTTTGTTTTCTCCAGGCATGGCTGGGCAGAAGCTATGGCAAGCATCAGAAGTCCCCATGTCAAGTATATCTGTCCGCATGCGTAAGTGTAGCCTGTGGGCATTTCTTACGATAATAAACATAATTAAAGATCTTTTCTTTTTTTATTCTGAATAATTTTAGACTTATTGCAAAACCATAACATTGTAGTTGTGCTCTTGCTATTCAGTCCTGGCATTTATGTTGCCGTCCATTAAACTGGAGATGAAAGGCTGTGATAAGTCAGGGACTCAATGTCAGAAAAATAGGACTTTTATCTGTCCTGATGTCACAGTTGCATGCTTGTGCTGTAATACCAATGCTCAGCTTGCTTTGTTCTGCCAGTTGTCCATTAAAGCTTTATAAGGTTAATTGCCTTAAAGTGTGTCTTCGAATATCAGCAAATTTCTATTATGAGGGAATACAAGCAGTTAAAAGAAACTTACTAGGCTTAAAGGGGTATTCTCTCCACACTGATTAGCTTTAAACATGCAAGTCCATTACAAAATACATTGCTGTTTTCTTTTACATTCAGATCTAGAGTGATTCTGATCTCCTGCTTGTTTACACAAGCTTTCCTATGTTACCAACCACTTCTCTCTGCTTTAGCAGCCCTGGCTGAGATGGCGACGTCACTCTCTGCTGTGCCTTATTAGCAGCACAGGAGCTTGTTTGTTTCTTACTAACAAACTTTAAGCCTTTAGAGCTCTGTAGCCTTCTGCTCTGCTTTTAAAACCTCTGTCACGATTCACCAAGCATCTTGACTCTTAGGGCATGTCCCCACGGCACGGGTTTGCAAAACTGCAAACCGTCTGAAAAACCGTCCGCAAAGGAGCACAACGGGCTTCTATGGAAAACTCATGCAGCCCGAAAAAGATTGAACATGCACATTCTTCCGTCAATGTGAAGGGGGAGGGCTTTTATCCACTCATCGGATAAACCGACCAGTATTTGTCCTCTGCCGTGGGGACATGCCCTTACGTACCCACAACATGCCCTTTGACCCTGGCAGCTGCGGTGCTCTAGCTGTTCAAGCATTTGCTGTGCCTTCCAGCAGGGCAACTTAATTGCAGCATTAGCAGCTGTTGCCCATATCCCTCTCTGTCTAGCTATAAAAACCAGCCCCTGCTGGCCTGAGTTATGATTTCAAGCTGGTGTCTTGCTTAGTCTCTGGCCCTCTGTGTTCCTGGTCTGTATTCCTTGATTCTGTGTTCCCTATCTGGTCCGAACCCCGTATGTCTGCCGTGTTCCTGGTTTTGGTGTTCCTCTGGCGCTCTTCCTGGGTACAAGTTTGCAGGGCTTCTGGTGCCATTCCTGGTCCCAATTCTCCTATTTCCAAAGATTCACCTCTATCCAGATTGTTTCATGGACTGTTTTTGCATGTTTTTCTTGTACATTTTGATTTGCCACAATAAAGTCCCTTGAACATGCTTAACTAGGGATAGAAAAACCGAATTGGCAATCACTGCTGTAGAACCACCCACAGTCTGAACTGGAAGTGTGAGCCTGATGCCGGCTTTGAAAAGCAGGCTCTGAGAAACGGAAACTCCATTAACTGCAGTAATCGCACTCAGTTCAGAATGGAGACAGATTTTGAGCTTTGATAAGAGAGAAAGTTACAGCTCCTGCCCTTAGAAGTCTGTGGAGAGGAGAGGAGGAAAGAGCAGATGCACAGAGAGACGCAGCTGCATCTAGTAAGTGCTGTATCGTCTCACCCTAGTGCTGGGCTCACAACATCACTGCTTTATTACTACCGTGTAAAGTCCCCCATACTCCTGCTTTTCTGTATGTGAGCAGCAGCTAGGTAGTTCTAGGTACCTATTGTGTGTGGATTTTAATGAATTTAAAATTAAAATGGAGTGATCAGTGCAGGTGGCAATGAGTCTGGTAAATGGAGAAAACAAACTTGCCCTTTTATCATTGCTTGTACTACTGATGTATTAAAAGGTGTCTATACTGGTACAGTGATTCCGTCACCCTATAACTACTCCTTTCTAATTTCAGGCCCATCATGCCAGTTTCACTGAATATGAACATGGCAATGCCATCATGGTAAGTAATTATATATTGAGTCTATGCAACGTATTATTATGCTTCCTTCCTATCTAGGTTTATAGTTGTGGAACATATATTTATGTATGATGACGAGCAGCAATTTTAATAATCAAATTTTATTTTTAATTCCTGATTTTCAAGTCACATGACTCTTGAGATTGAGGAGTGGATGGGAAAAGCGATATCTCATTGTTCTACAAGTCAGCACAATGCAGACTAAGGGTATGTTCACACGGCTTATTTTTGCGCATAACTGCGCACGTATTGCGCTTAATACGCGGCGAGATGCGCGCCGCAATTACGGTAATCCATAGCTCTCATAGAGAGCAATGGATTACGCCTCGTCCCCGTGCGTGTACAATACGATCATATTGTACGTGCAGGGAGATGTGACAGGTCAATTATTTGCGGCGATTACGCACCGCGGGCAATGCATGTCAATTCCGCGCCCCCCCCCCCTCCCCCTGTGCTTTTGGAATATGCGCTGATCAGCGCAACTCCCAAAACTCCAGGCGTATTGCGGCACGTACTGTGCGCGCTGTAATTGCACCGTGTGATTATAGCCTAATGCTGACAACCTCTAGTCTGTCCTTGGATCCTCAAATGTAAACATCTTAGGCCATGTTCACATGGCTTAATTGCGGCACTTATTTCGCCCCGCAATTACGCCGTGGGGGCGGGTGCGGCGTGAATAATTGACATATCACTTCTCTCCCCGATCGCCGTATTGTGTGAGCAGGAAGAGGAGACGTAATCCATAGTTCTCTATGAGAACTATGGATTACCGTAATGACCGGGACGTATTTCAGCCCGTAATTCGCGCAGTACGGTGCAATTTACGGGCTGAAATACGTCCCGAAATAAGCCGTGCGAACATGGCCTTAGGTGATCTATAGTTTCTAGGACAAAACCCTAGCATTTTACATTACTGTGGAAATTCATACTCCCAAGATTTCAGTCTTGACACGTGCCATGTGTTCTCTCATTTTTAAAAGGGTTCTCTTGTCTTTGCCTTGGGGTGAACTGATATTGTCGGGGGGTGGCTGCAGGTGGCCTATAGCAGCGTGTCAGATAAATGAATGGCAATGTAATATATGTTAGTGCCACTTCTGAGCTTTACTTTGCAGCAGCATTGAGCCTTGGATTATAGAGGAGAATCCTGAGCAGGGCACACTCCTCTATAACCTCTATATGCCCTGCAGCTAATGCACTGCGTTGTGGTGTTTTTAGTCCTTTTTGATCTAAAGCAGGGGCTGTTTATTAAATGACGGTGTTCAGCGAGCGGACATCTTTCTAATGTCAGCCTGTGTGGATGCGGATCACAGCACGATGAGTGGAGCTTTGTTTTGCAGCTTTCCTATCCAAATGTAGGCCACGTATTAGTGTTCCTTTCTTTTGGCGAGCTTAGCAGGTGTTGCCATATGCCACTGTATTAGATTGGCTGTTACTCTGGAGTCGCTCATAGATAACGCATCTGCCCGACGGGAAAAAAAAATGCTGTTTGTGCTTAAGGGCTCTTATCACAGCTTTCATGGTGTGTAATACCCTCGAAAATAGAAGCAAGACAAATGTGACATTGTTATCTTCGTGCTTGTCTCCACCTAAGTGTGTTGGTTTTGGCTCTCGTTCAATTTGAACCTTTTTGTTAATCACAATGATTTTTTTTCTTTTTCTAATTTTCCGTTTTAAGGGAACAAAAGCTAGTTCGGTCAGCCCAGTATAAAGGCACTGGAGGGATGGACTTAGTCATCCCATGCTTGCTGAACCGGTTCTTTGAGTGATGTCATTGAAGCTCTGGTAGGGGTTTGTGTCTTGTCTGAAAAGAGACAATAACTACACCGCTGAATTACTGTCTGTCTCATCCGGCCCAGACGCACATTCTTGTTGTTAGTAATTATGTTCTTGTTAATTTATTATGATGGTTTCGGTTATAATAGTGATTGTTGTATAATTAGTGTGATTATTCTTTGTATTATTAATCAGTTACTATTATGTTGTTCTATTATAATTAATATTTTTGATTCTGGTAATATTATTTTAAAGCGCCATTTATTCCAGGGCATTATACACATGAGGTTTAACTACAAAGTCAGTTCAGTTCACACTAATTAAATGTACATTAGAGAAATGATGAGGACATATTTACTGACTATATTTTGGGCGACATGTATGAACGGGGCTGCGTCAGATATCTGCCGTCTTTTCAGCCCGATATCGGGCACAGCCCCGTTCGCTGTGCTGAAATCCCACCCGCACGCCACTCTTGGGCACATTACAGAGTGCAAGCGGGATTGGGGGCGTGCGGAGGTGGGGCGCACCATACGAAGCTATGGACCAGGCATCCTCAAATTGCGGCCCTCCAGCTGTTGGGAAACTACAACTATTATGCATTTATATAATCTATAGCAGTGGGAATGATGGGAGTTGTAGTTTCCTAACAGCTGGAGGGCCGTAGTTTGAGGATGCCTGCTATAGACTTATGGCTTCAATACGGCATTTCTAGGCACATTACAGCTGGAACAGGTAAAGTACTTTCAAAGTGGTATATTTCAGTCAGAAATGGCGCCCGAGCGCTAGACTGTGCCTGATTTATGACCCACTGTAGAGGCGCATTCTAGGCTATTTTTATGCGCATAAAAATTGGCACCTGGACGACAAAAGTACATATATGTCTCCCTTTGTTTTGTTTTTTTGATGAGGGCTTGGATGTGCCAAAGTCTTATAGATTGTAACTTCATTGGAACTTGGGAAAAACACACAGAGATAATGTATCTCCCATCACCGTATTCATTAACTAATTCCAATAAGTTTTGATTTCATAACTACTTGAGCTCAAGGACAGTTTTTGTGCTCGCCCTGTAGTTCTGGTGGAGAGGTTAAGTGAGAAAGGGGCAAGATGATAAATTAAGTTTTGACCAAATGAATGGGAAATGGTGCTGGATACTGTTCCTCACTGCGTTTGGCATCTCCGGGCAAGACTGTGGGTTGCCAATACGTTAAGGGGCCGTTTACACGGCAGTGGACAAAAACCAGCCGGTATTTGTCCGGTTTTGCGGCCGTCCCCACGGCCGCGGGGGGGGGCGGCTTTTCTCCACGATGAGCGGAGAAAAGGCCTCCCCCCTCCCGTTGAGATGCACATCTTCCGTCTGGAAACCGGACGGAAGATTGCGCATGTCCAATGTTTTGTCGCCGGTCCGCCGGCGACAAAACCGCCGGGCGGAAAACCCATGCTGTGGGGACTGCTGCACGGGTTTTCCATAGAGCACAATTGTGCTCATTTTCGGACGGTTTTCCAGGTTTTTACAGTGCAGAAGGGTGTACTGAACGTCTGGCACCTTAGGGGGACTTAATGTTAGTGTGTACAAAAAAAAAGTTTGTAAAAACATTTTAAGTATAAAAATCCAAAAATATTCATTTAAAAGTTCATATCACCCCCTTTTGCAATTTTACAAATTTAGAAAAAAAAGTAACACATAATTAGTATCACCTTGTCCGTAAAAGCCTGATCTATTAAATTATGACATCATTTATCCTGTACTCTGAACACCAAATAAGAAAAGAATTCCAAACACCAAAATTGCAGGTTCTTTGGTCCTTTTACAGCCCCTGAAAATTGGAATCAAGTTATCAAAAAGTGGCATCTGGCGCAAAATACAGATAACATATCCTCTATAGCGCAGAGTGAACACCGTAAAAACAAAATCTCTGCAAACATGGTGGAAGTACCTTCTTTTTCTCACTTTTCAACCCACAATTTTTTTGGGCGGTTTCCCGGTAAATTTTATGGTACAGTCAATGTCAACACCACCATTTTGGGCCTTGTTCACAACTCAATGGCTGAACTAAACTGGGCCCAGGAGCAGGTATCTCTAGCCTTATATGCTCCAGGGGAAAAAAGCAAACAGGTGCAGCTGATTGCTGAATAACAACTCAAAGATCCCACAGCTAAGGCAATATTCACATGGCTTATTGCCGACATAATTGCGGGGACGAATTTCGCCCCGCAATTTCGCCGGCTGCGTGCAGCGGGGGGGGGGGGGGGGCGGCAGCTAGCCGGCCCCATAGACATTCATTATTCACGGCGCGTATACCGCCGTGATAATTGACATTTCACTTTCTCCCCGCCCGACGGATTCGCCGAGCGGTAAAAGGAGATGGAATCCATAGTTCTCTATGAGAACTGTGGATTACCGTAATGCCTGGGACTGATTTCAGCCGTATTGGAGCGCAAATACGGCGCGCAGTACGGCTGAAATCGGTCCCAAAATAAGCCGTGTGAACGAGGCCTAAGAGAACACCTAAATGATACAGACTGCACATTAGCTTGGTACCTGTTCACACCAGCATGCAGAAAAACCACAGTATATTGCATGGGGAGACTGCAGAAATGCAAAAATACCCATTAAACCACCATTCACGCATCCTCCTGGCATGAGGGGGGTGGCTGCCGGTATGACAATTGCATATAGATAAAGCAATACATAAGGGTGCAAACGTGTGGTGCACCATGCCGGCTTACACCCTCTTAGTGACGCCCATACTAACAGATTAGGCGGGCTGCCCAGGATTTTCGGGGTTTTCCACAAAAAAACATAGTCACCCTTAGCTCCCCAGCACTGTTGGGCAGGTAAAAAATGTCATACTGGAAAAATGTTAAATATGAGGTATTAGTTGGTACTGGGGCCCCAAATACGGAAGCTCGCAACTGGCGTCAACTGTCCTCATTAAATGTCGCCATTAAAAAGTGAGTCTTGTCAGGCATAATAAAAGCCCTTATATGTCTATGTAGATGGAAAATTTAAAAGTTATGGTTCTTGGAAGGTGGGGAAGAAAAAAAATGAAGAACCCTATTATTATGACTGGGATAGAGTTAGAAGAAGAGAAGATACCTGTTGTGTGTGGTAGATTGCCTACATCTGGGTTAAATACAGGAGAACATTTGGTGATAAGATTAGATCATATTATATAAATTAGGGTTAATTGAACTTTTTTGTCGAGACAGACCAGGGTAGAAGCTTGCACTTCATATATTGGTGTATGAGGAAATACTAGTACAGACAAACTAGTAGTAGAAGACTTTTTTGTTTTGTTATCCTATTTACTATACAGTCATTAACTACAACTTACCTCTCACCTATTGCTAAGTACAAGAAACTTACAAAAATTTCCTCCTACGGTCTGCGGCCCCCCCAAGGCCGCAACGACCCAAAACAATGGTGTCTTTGAGTTTACTTTGGACTGTCTGTGTACTAGGTCAAGTGCAAAAGAATCTGCTGTAGAATTTGTAAGTTCTACCATTAACGAGTGTTAGGCAGTATATCACATAAAGGTTTTAGGTTGCTGTATTACTAATGGGTGTCTGTCATCAAACTATATTGCCTCTTCTATAATCCAAAATTGCAAAAACAATTGACACCATTTGGCTAAGAGGAGCCGTCAGAGAATACACCACGCCCATCATTGGAGTCCAGCATGTTTGTGAGGAGAGTGCTGCCCCTACCTCCCCCTGCCCTGCTTACAGTGCTTGCCAGGCTGCTGTGCCTGCAGATACAAAGCAGACAGTAGTCAGTCTGTGCTGGATCTGTGGGAGACTGACCTTAGTACACCAGCGGCTTCTCAAACTGAAGCAGCTTCTGCACTGATGCTCTCGTCAATGTTCGTTTCAATATGTTTTTTTGGACATTTGTTCACACTGCCAGATGAAACATTGGGCTATAGCAGGGCTGCACAAGTTGGCAGGAGGTAGGGGACAAAATTACCTTCTCCGCATTACACATAGGTTTTTCCCAGTGTCAGACTGCATTCCTTCAGAACAGATACACCTCTCGGCAAACAAGGCACAATATTTTGTTCTCTCTTGTAAGTAAACCAGAATCTATTAGTCCAACCTGAACCTGAAGGCAATGTTAAAATGCCATCCAAAATCCGACAGCATTTTAACATTGCCGGGCCATGTTTTTTGGTACAGATTTGCGCTAAAAGCCACGGTCTGTTTTCAGATTTGCCGTCGGCACCGTACATTGAGTGTATGGGAAATGTCAGGCGGGATATGCAGCATGTTTTAAAATCCGACAATCCATGTCAAGTAGACTACAGTACGTATTTTTCATTGCAGTCTACATAACACTATACCGTCGGATTTTCAGCGGATTCTAAATACAAAATCTGACGAGAATACCGTACTGTGTAGACATAGCCGAGAGGTTTTCTCACTACAGAGATTAGCTTTTGGCATGTAAGGACAGGTTACTGAAGACTTGTTATCAATACATTGTCTTTTGTGGGTTTTTAACATGTCAACTTATAATAAAAATTAAAGGTACAACATCATACGATGCTAAAGAAATCATAAATTGGTTCAGATCTTGCAAGAATAGATAACAAATAGACAGTGCGATTGGAAGAGAGTAATCTGCACCATAGGAATACATTGGACTTTTGATTTTACCTTAGTCATGAGATCGGAGAGAAACCTGTGTACACTCAGAGCAGATAAAATCTGTGGTTACACATCCGTATGTTCCTTCCTGATTAGACAGAAAGCAGGGTGACATCACCATGGACTGAGCTCACTCTAAAGAAGACTCTCTATGGGTATGTTCACACGATGTACTGCGGCGCGTATAGTACACGCCGCAGAACATTGTTTGTTTCGGGAGCTCGCGCTAACACGCCCACCGGCCCCATTGGCATTCATTACTTGTGGCGCGTATTCATATTGACATGTCACTTATCGATCGTATTGTACGCGCGGAGGGGAATGTGGTGCGTATGCTTATTGACATGTCACTTATCGATCGTATTGTACGGCGCGGGGGGGGGGGGGGGAAATAAGGTGTAATCCATAGTTCTCTGAGAACTATGGATTACGCTGTGTGAACATACCCTATCTCTTAACAAGATTAGTTTTTGTTTACAGATAAGCAATTGTGTTCTTTCTTCAGAGCACTTGTAGCTTTGTTTACTAAAGATTAAATCTCCTGCAATTAAATCTTTGTAATGCCTCAGCTATAGGGTGCTTGTGACTCTAAAACAGCATGGTGAGAAAACCCATTTAACACCCTATGTAGTGACTCGATTGACTGCTTCTTTTTATCGCCCATTTTACAAAGTCACCCCAAAAATGTTTACTCTCCAAATAATCTTAGCAGCAACTGCCCTCTGCTTAACTGCCCACTTTTGTGGATACTCTCCTCAGTCAGATGTGAGAAGGTTGACGCACCATTCATATTGCCACTTTCAGTCCTGCAAATGAGGTGGCTTTGCTAACGCAGGTCATTGAATATCCTAATGCACTGGCCACAGAGAACGGAGATGCCACACGTGTAGTTGTCTCCCTTCTCATCTATTGGAGTTCTGAATACAGCTGAGTGAGGGTACGAGGCTGTATCTGGGACTCGCATAAAAAGGAATGGAAGTGCTGCCTGCTCTCCTGTCAGTGCAATTAGAAGAGCTGCGAATACGGAGATGATCTGCTAATCATTACTAAAGAGCCAACAGTCTGACCAGGAAGAGGCAGGATGCATGTATCTAAAGCTGCTTTTGGTCTGTGGTGAGACAACCACTTTAAAGAAGATGTACCTGCAGCTGCAAGAGATAGTAGTACTGCTGGCATCCAGATGTAATGTCTTGAATTTAATGTTCTCCAATATAAGGAAATGTTATCTCTTTATGGTGGTATTTCATTGACGGTTGGCCCGTGTTCTTCTTCGCTGGTGGACTTTGCAGCATAATAAATTGAATGTGAACGTTGTAAATGGATTAGATAGAACGGAAATGTCTCCTGCCAGAAAAAGATTAAGTGGTAGTCGGGAGAATGAATTACAGCTAGAATGACATGGGCCGGTACTGTTACATGGCTATTACATTGGAAAAAGAACTTGATGTTTGATAATGAGTGGCCATTCCATGCCCTCCTTATCACACAATAATGTCATATCTTTCCATATGGATGTATCTGCTTGTAACCCCCTATTTCTACATATTCTACTTCTTAATATCATGAGTTGTAGAAATCTCCCTGCTGCACGTCTACCAAGGGACTTTAAATCTATCTGCTTCTTTCTAATTAATTTTTAAAAGACAATGTAATTAAAAATTCAGCGTCCACAGGGCAAAGCTGGCTTAGTGTTGTCTGGAAACAACGTGACATAAAATTAATGGTTCCTCAAGGCTTTAGCAGCAGCAGAGCTCTGCAGGGTAATATTAATGCTGCCTTCACTTGAGACGTCTGCAATTGTATTAGGGAATCTAATGATGGGCAAACGGTGTCTCCTGCCTAAATACAATGAATTCCTGTAGCTGTTTTCCTAACGACTTGTGTTTAATATGTTGTTGTTTTTAGGTTTGACATAATCGGATTGTCTCCCGATGCACAAGAAGACGATGCAGGCATCAAGCAGGCTGCAGAGAATAGTAAGCTAGTTCACGTTTTATTGAGCTTTTTGACCCTTGTCCTTACAGAAAATGCTGCACGGGCCAAATATAGCCTCCGTGTTCCTGGAAGCCGTTGTTCTATGACATTTTTAACTTGCATCAAAGAATGTTGCACAGAGTCTGTTAGGATATGTTCACACGCGGCAAAAGTCCAAGACGACCCCATCGGAGTTCTGCCATGTACTCTTACTTTGTAGTGATGGATTTCGTCACTATTAAAGGGGTTTTTCCCACGATGTAATGTTGACGTGGGATTCTCCAAAATGGGTATTAAATCACTTTTCTAAATATATGTGATTACAAAAAGAGAAGCCTCTGAGAGCTACAGCCTTGCTCAGTCCCCCTTAGTTACCTGAAAGTTTACATTAGACACGACCAGGAGCTGATCGATCTTGTGTGTTTGCACTTCTTATCTGATGACAGGGAACATAAATGAGCTTTCAAGGGGCTGGGGAGAAAGTGCAGTGTATGCGTCTGTCTGCTGTATAGAGAATCCACTGTTGTAATGTTATTATTTGAGTAAACTTTTGAGACGCTCCCTTCTTCCTCACTCTCTGCTCACCCCCTCCCTCACCCCTGCAGCGTTCATGACTCAGCATGATTTGTTTATATTCTCCCCTGAGCTGATAAGGAGGTAAGGAACTCTCTTCATGGCATTTAGATTCCGTCTTAAAGAAGTGACATTGCTACTTTTTTCTTTTTTTTTTTTTCCCGCTCTACATCCCAGGTTTCAAATCCACAGTGATGCTACAGAAGCAGTGGGATGGAGATATCATGTGAAATCTTCATAAGTACAAAGTGAGCCCCAACATACAACATTAATTGGTTCCAAGATGACCACTGTATGTTGAAACCATAGCTATGGAAAACTGTTAATCGGTTCTGAACCCGAAAATGTCACCATCATAATGCAAAATGAAGGTTTAAAGAAAATGAAGTAGATAACGAATTGAGATCAAGCAAGTCTATATATATAATTGTCAGAAGGAGCTGCTGGAAATCACTTTCTATGTTGAGGACAAGAGCTTCTTTGGGTCTTGCACTATACTGTAGAGAGGCTCTACTAGACTGCCAGTCACTGTGTGCACTTCACTGATATATGTAAGAGCAGGACATGTAGTACCGCACTGTACAGTAGTGAGGAGCTAGTAGACTGCCAATCAGTGCATGCACCTCACTAATACATAGGTTTTCCAAGTAAAATGTTCAGACTTGACCAGATGTTCCATTTAGTGACCTGTACTGCAGATTGCTTTCTGTGGTATTGTATGTTGTAAAAATCATTGTGTGTTGAAAATATATCCAGAGGCCATTGTGACTTGATGAACCACTGTACACATGAGAAAAGAACAATCACTGTGAACATACCCATATTGGGTTTGGTGGTTTTGCACATTGTGCATTGCATTTCCTGAACATTTAATTTGGTATTGCCCTGCGGGACTTGTTCAAGTGTACAACATTTGCTAGTTATTTAAGGTACAGCAGGACAATGAATAGAGTGATGTGTTGCATAGACTATACAAATAGCAGTATTTCTGACTAGTATGTAACTTGTATTTGGTATTTTCAGTATTTAGCTTGGCATGCTCTGTTTTGAATTTTCAGTTTTTCTTGATCTCCACACTCACTGTGCCTCCCCCCTTCCTGGATATGTCATATAAATCTTGACATTAAAGTAAATCCAGCTCCTGCACAGCGTTGACATGGGCTGTGGAGAGAACAGACATCTTAAAGCACAGTGGCGACCTTAGTATCAGTGAAATAGTCTCCGGGGACCGGACCTCTCACCCCTGATGAAGGTTAGCTGGTGAAACATGTTGGGGAGGTGAGGCATGACGTTTTAAATTGTGATTTCTCACCTCTGTCTACAAGTGTCACCCGCTGCATAGGGTATCAGAAGGAAACCTTATATGTTTTATGTCCATTAGATTAGGGATGACTGCCCAAGTAGGATGCTTGGGATCCCTTACTGGAGTTAATAAATTACTGTATATATAAGTTTTTCCGGTTAGTAGGTGGGGTTCAACCAGACTTGATAATGGAAAAGGAGTTATTCCTTCAGAAGTAGAAAGGGAAAATTTGAGAGGTTAGAAATCAGGTTTTTAAATAGTGTGTATAGAGGTTAAGTTTTATACATAATAAAAGGTACGATTTACTGTTTTATAGATAGAGAACTGATAGTTTGTTTGCCTATGGCAAAATAGTAAATATACTTAGTATCAGTGAACACAAAGGTCCAAGTGCTCAGTCCGATAGGTAGGTTATGCCATTTCCTCGTGAGATGCCATAATAAATATTGATGGGCAAACAATAGTCAAAGGAAAAGGTAACTCCTCGTCTAATTTAACAATTATCATCCTCCTTTCTTCAGAATGCTAGGAGGTCAACAAATATGTTTCCCTCCAAGTGCTGTAACAGAAAGAAGGCAAAGCAAAAAGAGGACTTTACTAAGGCTGATGTTTAATACACCAGTCTAAATCCAAAGTATACTGGAGTAAATCCAAAGTATACTGGAGTTAAATGCACCAATTTTATTATAAGGCACATGACTCCTAATAAATCTGGCGTGTCGTTGTCTGTGTACCAGTAAAGCAAATCCACTGCTTGGTGTCCTAATTCATGCCAATTCCTACAGTAAATTACTGTAAATTTGTAGGTCCATGTGAGACCAAGCCTTTCCCAGAAACCTGGCATAAGATACTAATTGCCACCCATGTCTATACAATATAAACCCGAGGCTTTGGGTATTTTCTGCACAATTTAAATAAAGATGAATAATCTATATTTCCCTGTCACATTGGTGAAGTGGAAGGGAATGTCTGTAATAAGTCTTAGCATGCTCCTTTACGGATTCATCTGACCACAGTAGCCCTAATGAGATTCCCTCTTTATTCGCCAGGGCCGCTTTTTATTATTCTCTTATAATGGAGAAGCTGAATGATTGACTTGTATTTAACTGTTGAGACAGTGCAGTGACTGGTTTTGTAATGTCCACTTGCAATCTGTACTTTTTTTTTTATCAACAGTAATGCTAGATAAGATTTTTAATCAATGTGTATTCCCATCTTTTATGGTGTATCCTAGACTTCAGCATTTATGCCCACCTCTTGTAACCTAACCCTGTGGAAGAATAAAGGTGCTTTGATGCCCAAGCCACTAATTCTCTGGCTGCAGTGCCCATAAAACTCAATGGAGAGGTGTGTGGGAGCTTCAAAATAGCCAAGCACTGTACATATGCTTGAGGCCAGGTTGGAATCCGCCAGTTAAGTTTCCATTTTGGTGTCTATAATTTCTCGTCAATACCATTGGAGGACACAGCACTTGGGTATAGGCCCTCACCCTAGGAGGCTGAAGCCAAACTTGCTTGCTCAGGCTGGACTATATCCCTTCTACTGGCACCAGGCTATTCAGTTGTAGTCTAGTGTACGTAGAAGGCAGACACTGCTCCCCAGGTCTGCTGCGTTTTTTATTTTAGTTTTATTCTTCCCCCTCGAGGGCGTCAGGAAACCAGACAGTTGTTTAGCTGTCTGCCTTCTTATGCACCGGTCACCCATCCACTTGCTGCCGCCGCAGTTGTCTTTTGGATCCGGTAACCCCACTATAGGGCATGGTTCCAAAGGGGTGATTCCGCTTACGACCGAGGACATCAGTTGGGTAAGAATCTTTATTCAGCGCACCTCGCCGCCATTGCTGTGTCGTTTGCACGTCTTGACTGCGGTGGGCAGTTGCAGGCGCTTCACTCCCTTACGCTTGCGTTTTCTGGTGGTGTCTACAGGGGACAGCAGGAGGTATGAGGGGCCAAACACTATCTCTCTGACTCAGCGTCATACTGCAGGTCCTCTCGTTCCCACCTCTTCCAGAGTACCCCCAGGGCTGTCCGTGGCCATGGCTGAGCCCCTGGGCCTTAGGACCGTCCTCTATCCCTTCCCAGAGGTGGGAAGGGGCCTGACAGCCCATACTTTTTTTTTCTCTGGGGCTTGGATGCCATCTTGCCGGCGTTTCACTTTCTCCAGGTCCTTTCCTGGCTTTCTCCGCTTTAGTACTGTAAGTAGCCCGTACACTTCGGGCGCTTATATACACAATGGCGAATCTTTGACCGGGGGACACGTGAGTATAACTTACTCTTTGAGTGAACTCAGTTATGTTTATACTTCTGACCCACTGATGGGTATGTACTGTCCTCCTGAATGTATTACTCCTGATTGCATATATTATTTGCCCTGATGAATTCTACTAACCGGGGAAGGAAACGCGTCGAGTTTATTTGGGCTCATTTAATACTATTGCGGTATTTATGCTTCTTGTCAGGAGCATTAGGGTGTATTAGGGACCTGTAGTCCTAGGCTTCTGATGAGGCTGTCCTTGTTGGGACCATGACCTCATGACCTTTATTGTTAGGGAGGCTAGTGCTTAGGGTGCATTGGCTATGTTCACACGGCTTAAAATAGGACGTATTTCAGTCCGTAATTATGCGACGTAGTGCGAATTACGGCTGGAATACGTCCCAGTCATTACAGTAATTACGCCCCGAAAATAAGCCGTGTGAACATAGCCTTAGGGTTAGACTAACTGTATCTGGCGCCCTGCTTTTCATTCACCTTGTGTATAGGATATAAGGATCATTGAAGTTTTAATTTGTATTGACTTAAGTATAATTTTAGAGGCTTTTCAGTAAAAGTTATGTTTTATAGTCTTGTCCAGTGATTTCTTTGTAGTTTTGCTAGACTATTGGTTGATTATCTTGTGAAGGGTCACATTCATTTACTCTTATTTTTTTTAACTTTCTCTAGAGGACACAGCGCCTTTGGTGAGGCAAGCTGGCCCTTTTAACCATTTGCCAAAGCCACCTATCTCCATAGTAGTGGCGACTTATTTTGTCGATGCCCACTGTCAAGTTTTCGTGTGGTTAGTCTAGCTCGTGTTGCACCCTTGCATGGCTCCTCAGCCGGCCGCTGCAGGGCCAGACCCCTCCTCAGGAGTCTGGTACCCCAGAATGTGCAAGGTCCCTCTTGCTAGCGGTGTGTAATCTGGCCCTCTAGTCCAGGCTATCTCGGATTCTGGTCTTGGCCATAGAGCGTCTGCCCAGCCTAATACCTGCCAGGGCCCTGCACTTGGCGTATCCCGCTCGGATGATTGGCATAAGAGGACTAGAGTTCCTGTGTCCTCTTTGTCGTCTGATCTCTCTCCGGACAGATATAGAGGCCTCACTCCTGGATACAGCCTCTTCTATGGACCCCTCTGACACAGAGCAGATAGGGATGAAGGAATGGCAGTTGCTGCTCAAGCTCTCATACAGGCTGTCGGAGCCTCCCTTTATATTAAGGATGAGGATGTCTCCCCCTCTCAGGAGGAGGTTTTTCTTTAACCATAGCAGATGGCAGCATTTTGTGTTCCCTACTCGCATTGAGTTTGAGGAATTTGTTTGCAAGGAGTGGAAACATCCTGACAGGCGTTTACCTTCTATCAGGGTTATTGCCCTTTCTCCTGAATGGTAGAGGCATTTTATACCGGTTGTAAGCCAGCATGGAGCACCTTTGTTATAGCCTTCTGGGACTGGCAATTATACTTTTGTGCAGTGCCTTACTTAGCAGCTGCCCCCCTAGCGAGCTAAGAGCACCACCATTCCTACTGCGGATGCGGTGGTGCTCAAAGATTATGCTGACAAGCGGATTGAGGATTGTGCAACCTCTGGGCAGCCTAGCAGACTGCCTTTCCTCCCTTCTGGGTTAGGAGGACTGGCACAATCTGGGCCAAATGACTTCAGCAGGGGCTAGCATCTTGTGCCTCAACAGGAAATCGGTTGTAGCCCTCTTTCTGGCGGTTGTACGGCACTAAATTTCTCTAAGTTCTCCCTTGAATCTACTCGCTTGACCATCAGAGCATCGGCTAATTCGGGGCTGTCCAGGGCAACCACACTTCCTTTGCAGGTGAGACAATGTCTGATGTGACTGCAGCCAGTCACACCAATGATTTGGGGGTGCATCTAACATTGCTACACAGCCAGGCACATTTCTGAGAAGTGGAATTAATGGTGCATTTTTGTCATTCCTGACATGCCTATTCATATTGCCCCTTCTAAGGGTGAAATGTTAGAGCTGGTATTCACTGTGGCTAAATTTCTGGGTGGTTGGGGTGGTTGATGCAGCCTCCAAAAGGAATCCTACTGCTCCTCTTCTCTAGTAATAGGCTCTTGTGGAGCGCCTGAATGAGATGATCTCAGAGGCTGGCCACAGTTCCGCCTTCAGAGGCCCTGCATGGCCGTTATTGTGTAAGACGCTATGACCGCCGCTTCTTGGGGTCCAAGAGGCCACCTGCAAAGCCTGCACCTTCCTGGCAGTTTAGCCCCAAAACGCCCAGCGTCCGTACAACACACCTTTTTTGGCCTGGGGGCTTTCCCCCACCCGGAGGTTCCTCTCGGATGGGAGGAGGTCCTCTTTCAGTTCTCGGAGGTCTGAAAGGTCCAGGTCTACAACAAATGAGTTCAGGAAGTTGTCGCATCAGGATACAAGTTCCACCTCATATAATTTCCCCAGCTCATTTTTGACGCCCCCTGCCCACCTCTCCTTCCGCGCAGTGACTTTTTTTCAGACAATACACATTTATTCTCTTCAGGGGGTAATGCCGGCCCCTGATTCCGAGCCTTTCCGAGGTTTTTATTCCAACCTTTTCACAGTTCCCAAAAAGATGGCTCAGGCAGACCTATCCTGGATCTCTAGAGCTCAATCGTTATGTCCAGGTTCCACATGAAGTATCTCCGGTCATTTATGCGGTTCTGGAGCAAAGCAAGTTTATTTCCGCCATAAACATCATGGACACTTACCTGCAGGTCCCTATCGCCCAGTCCCACCAGTATTTCCTTTGTTTCACGGTGGGTTTACTGCGATTTCAATTCCTAACTCGGTCATCTGGTCTTGCTACAGTGCCAAGGGGCTTCACCAAAGCCTTGGCACCCCTTATTGCGATCCTTCGCATTAGGGGGATTGCCATTATCCCTTACCTTTTATGACCTTTTTCTGTCATGAAGCCAATCTTGGCAGCGGAATACCTTAGCGCGCTTTGGGTGCAGTATCATCTCAAACAAATTTTGCCTGGTCCTGAGTTCCTGGCCATGATACTCAAAACAAATTCAGTCTGAGTGCGGTCAGGCATTTTTTTTTCCTTTGGAAAACGCTCGCCATACACCCTTTGCACTGGCATGCAAGTCATGGGCAGGAGGGTTACAGCCTTCCAAGTCGTGTCGTTCGCAGTTTCGTTCATGTCTCCTCCAGCGGGCAATCCTGGCTCGATGTGATGGCTCCCTATTTTCTCTGGAAGGAAATTGTGCTTCCATCCAAGGTTCGTGTCAACCTCAGCTGGTGGTTAGTGTCTCCTTCGTCTTATTGGCAGATATTCCATGGCCCCTCCTTCTGCACCCAGATCTTTGTCCTCAAGGTCCTCTAGTTACCTCCATTGCACTTGACGGTGTCCGTACCCATGCCTCTGTCTTACTAGAAGACCCCACTGCTTCTGCCAGTAAATACTTACCTGTCCCGGCTTCTGTCCCAGATCCTGCGTGCGCTCCAGTGCCGGCCGGCAGATACAACTCTGCTATCGTCCTTCCTACTCCCTGGAGTCCTGTGCGCGCACGAGCACCTTCTAGGGCACGCGTGTGGCACTGTCCAAATGTTTAAAGGGACAGTACCCAATTAACTTGTGTCCCTGTTTGCATAAAAGGAACGTTTTGCCCTTGCTCCATGGTCATTTCGTTGTTGTCCACTATATAGAGCTTGACCCCTGGCTGCTGTATTGCTGCTGACCTTGCGCTATCTGTGCGCTTCCTGTTACCTGCCACCACACCAAGCCCGTAGTATCTGCTGTTCTTGCCGTTGCACCTGTCCGTTACCCACCTGGGACTGCGCTAGCCGCCTACAGCTATACCTGCTATGTCCCGTCACTCGTACCAGCACCTGCTTTCCTGTCCTGCACTTCGGCTACCTTGGTGAATTACACCATCTACACTCGCAGAAGAACAGAGGATCCACCATAAACCAGTGATCGATGGGTCAGTGCATACTGACCAAGCCGGATCATTACAGACGGTTTGGTTGTTGAAACCGCAATTTTAGAAACTCGTGGTCTTTCGTTGCCTTAAGCCGCGGTTTGCCCGCAAGAGGTTGCTCGTTCCTCTCCACCCATTCATAGGCTGATTTGAGCCGTGGAACTTAAATCTTGTTTTGAATGCCATGCAGTTCATATTTTACCTTGGTTCTATCAAATCCATACCTTGGCCTCAGATGACACAAGCCTGGGCTGTAAGGTACCGTGGGCAGCGGTGGCCTAACTGACTTGCACTGCTGTTGTTACATTTTTTTTTTTTTTTTTTTTTTTACCCACCCTCTGGGACTGCTTTTGGAAATTCGGGTTTTTATACTTAATGTAAAATCCTTTTCTCATCTGATTCATTGGGGGACACAGATCCCTCCCTCTTTAGTCTTATTTATTTTCCAATTCTTAATTTTGGCGTTCTCTCCAGGAATCGGACTGCTTATTCTTTCTACTTCGGCTTCTGTACCAACTGAGTAGCCTGGCGTCAGTAGGAGGGATATAGTTTGTCCGGGCGAAGGAAGCATGTTTGGTTTAGGTCTTGTGTCAGCCTCCTAGGACGAGGCCAGGTGCTGTGTCCCCAATGAATCAGACAAGAAAAGGATTTTATGGTAAGTACAAAAACTTTAGTTTTATAAAAAAAAAAAAATAATAATAATGTAAGGAAACCAGGTCTTAAAGTGAACCAGGTCACATCAACTGATAAACCTTTTACTTTGAATAGGTAGAAACGTGAATAACTGCCAGGTGGGCGGGGCTAGCATTTGGTGGGCGGGGCTAACACATGCTCATGAATAAGATATGAGTATTAAATGCTCTAAAACTGCTGTATCTTACAGGATAACGGTATGTTCACACGGCGTAATTGCAGCATGTACAGTACGTGCCACAATACGCCGGGTGATTTGGGAGTCGCGCTGATCAGCACGTACTCCGGAAGCACGGCGGACAGGGGGGGGGGCAGCCCTCCGGCCCCATCGCGTAATCGCCGCAAACAATTGACATGTAACTTATCTCGATGGTATTGTATGTGGGCGGGCGGGCGGGGAGGAGGAGGGAGGCGGCGAGGCGTAATCCATAGTTCTGAGAGTTATGGATTACCATAATTGCGGCGCGCATCTCGCTCGCCACATATTAAGCGCAAATACACGACAAAATGCGTGCCGAAATGACGCCATGTGAACATACCCTAAGGGTCACAGTGCTGGAAACAGCATGTCTGTCACTAACTTGTGCTGCCCTCAGCCAGAGGGGCATAATCTATGTGACAGGTTCCCTTTAAGGCTACGTTCACAGGTTCCAGCAGCTGCATGTGCATTGCAATATTACTGGCAAACTTGTTTGTGCGACCAGTGGCCACCCGGTGCATGCATGGTGTCTTACATATGTGGCTGTCGGAGTCTCTGACCTCAGCCTGATAGTTGGATGAGAGAAGAGATCCGTGATTACTTACTGCTGATTTTATTTTACTGACGCTCTCTACATTCATTCTATACACTGAAGACTAAGGTCCAAACATTTCTCTCTTCATTTTCTTGATCCTTTTTCTTAACTTTTTTTTAAAGATATTTTATCAGTGAAATTTCTTAAACAATATATTCCTTGTTAAGAATGAACTCTGTAGCTAATTTTTGGTAGTTTTTCAACATTTTGCAGCTGCAAGCCCTGCAGATTCTGATCCTACATCTTATCACATTCTGCCGCCTGCGCTGTCAGCTATTGCTGCGGAAGTAGCTTTGCAATATTGAAGACATTTAGCAATGCTTGTCAAACCGTTCACCCTACATAGTTCTACCGTTTCAAGATGACATATTTTTTCTGCCTACTGAAAATCTATGAAAATCACTTGTGTGAGCAGATATAGCTTGGGTGTATTGTTACATTGACGTCATGGACTAATGTATCAGTGCTGTATAGAAAAAATGTAATGCATCCTATATATAGTATCATTCGTGTTCCATATCAATCCAACTATATTCTCCTCTGTTACCATCATTTTTTTTCCTTAACAGTTAAAGCATTAATAGATCAAGAAGTGAAAAACGGGATACCCTCACACCGAATCATCTTAGGAGGATTCTCTCAGGCAAGTCTAGCACAGCTCCGTATGTATGTATGTCTGTGTGTGTGTACATATGTGTATATATGTGTGTATATATATATATATATATATATATATATATATATATATATATGTGTATGTATGATCCCTTCTATAGTAAACTTGTCAACGTGAAATGTATTTGAGTGCATCTGTAGTATTGGTGCGTCTTTGTACACTGGGAATTGTATTGTGAGCAATTTTCTTGTTCAGTGCTATTATCTGCCCCTCACCTCCTGTCTCTTTCCCCCTCCTTGTAGATTGTAAGCCCTCGCGGGTAGGGTCCTCTCTCCCTCTGTCGTGCCAATTGTCATTATCCCTTATCACTGTACTCGTTTGACTTATGTAATGTATGTAACCCCCTCGAATGTACAGCGCCCTGGAATCAATGGCGCTTTAAAATAAATTAATAATAATAATAATTATCAGACATCATTTCCTTTCAAAGGAAGAAGCAATTATGGAGATGGACAGGGAACTGGATTTCCCTACAGGATTAAAGCTTTCGCAGACTTGAGCTGTTGATCTCTCTTACAGTTTCAAATCCAGAGGCCAGTCTCCTCTCATTGAAGAGTTGTGACATCATCATTCTGTGTGAAGCAGGGGAAGGGACAGGACGTCAGCTCTGCAGCCTCCTGCAGTGTTGTCATGACTGCAGAATTCTCATGCTTCTGGCTGCACAAGCTCCTTGTAACCAGAGCCCCTGTAATGGTGTAATCAGTTATATACACAGCCTGAACTGATGAAACACATGTGAAGAATGCACACTGCCCTCCCCCTTCTCGCCCTCTGTTATCAGGCAGGAGGTAGAGCAGACTGTATAAGGCTGTGTTGTATGAGGGGAGCACAGGGTATAAGACTGTGTTATATGAGGGGAGAGTGAATCTATCAGCTAGATGGTCAGTGACTGCACAGATCGTTCACCTTCGAGCTGGGAGATGAGTATAGAGCCAGCAACCATCTCAGGCAGTTAGTTTCACTTTTGATTTACACAGCTCAGAGGGGAATAAGCAAGGAGTGCAGGAAGCCAATCACAGCACAGGGGACGTTTCCCGTCCGGGGGCATGTCCGAACAGGCTGAATGACATATCAGTCAGCCAATCACAGATAAAGGGGGCATGTCCCGTCCAGCTGCAGCAGAAATAGCTATAGATGTACAGAAAAGCTCATATCTGCTATACTAAGTGACTTAGGTAATGCAAACTAATTACAAAAGTGCTTATTTTTACTGTCCCCATCATTTGAGATATGATCTTTGTAGTGAGAAAACCCCTTTAAATAGTTGATAAGATTGAAAAACAACATATGTACATGAAGTCCAATCTACATTCCCACAGGGTTGATCTAGAGGAAGGCCAAAACCACTATGAGGTGGATTCCAATTGCTTCATCCAAATGGAAAAATTTTGTGTAATATATTTTTAAGAAAGTCCTCTATGCCCTTCTTTAAACTTGTGAAATGAATCCACCATCACAACCTCTTGCAGCTTTAAAGGGAATGTGTCATCAAAAAATGACTTATTGTTTAACTCACATTTTTATGTTAAACACATTTTTAGGAATTTTTGGATGTTTTTTTTTTAATTTTCCAGATCACTTTCAGTATTTTTTTTAATAATTCTTAAGTCCTGCAGTTTTCACTTTGGCCACTAAGCCTAATAATCGTCTGACACTTCCTGTTCTGTTTAGAGAGCTTTTCAGCAGTGTGTTCATTATCAGTAAAAGCAGGGTCAAGCTGAAAGGAGACACCATTGTGTACAGATAACACAGCATCCACCAGTCACAAGAGGAGATGTCACAGCTCCACCTCTCGACCCTCCCTTCACAGTGAAAACTCTCCTATACAAGTCTATGGGACAGAATCTGTCTTAAAGGGGTTTTGCCACCATGTAATGTTGATGTGGGAACCTCCAAAATGGGTATTTAATCACTTTTCTAAATATATGTGATTACAAAAAGTGAAAGCTCTGAGAGCTACAGCATTTCTCAATCCCCCTTGGTTACCACAAAGCTTCCCCTAGTCACGACCCAGGAGCTGAATGCTTGCGTGAATCACTTCTTATCTGATGACAGGCAAAATTAATGGTCTTTTAAGGCACCGGGTAGCAATATGTTTTCTTTTGTATACAGAATAACTAGCTGTAGTGTTATTAGATCCCTGCTTTATCTGATGGAAGAAGCTTTCAAGCTGCTGTGTAGAATAGGTGTTCTCTTTTGTATACAGAATTCACAAGTTATAGTTTGATTATTTGAGTGAACATGTCACAGGATCCCCTTATGCAGGGCTCTGTGCTCTGGCTGTGTGTCTGTGTGCGTCTCTGTCTCTTGCTCCGTGATTTGTTTACATTACATTAGCTTCTTAGCAGATAAGGTTTCTCCTGACAGTGCAGTCTGAGGCTCTGTGTCTTGCTGTATTGAATCCACTGTTGTACTGTTTATTAGTTCACTTAAGTTTTGAGACGCGCCCTTGGATTCCTCACTCCCCCCTCCCCTCTCCCTCTCTCCCCTGCAGCTTCATGACTCAGCCTGATTTGTTGACATTCTGCCTGGGCTAAGCTGAAAGCTAAGAATCTTTGTCTCTCGGCAAATCCCCTTTAAGAATCCTATGTGCATGAAGCTTCTGTAAAGTATCTCTCTGACTGCTGTTAAAGCAGTGCAAGCAAGAATGTCCTCCCCACAATCATATATAGATGACTGAATAGAGAAATCTACAATCAGGAAATAAAAACAACTGAGAGGAAAAGAATATGGATCAGGGGCTTGATTTAATAAGTAAAAAAAAAATTGGCGACAGATTCCCTTGAAGTTCCATAGTCTCACTGCTCTTCCAGTAATGAATCCCCATCTGTGATGATGATTAGCGTTGCTCTAACCTATTCCTATTTTGGTTCCGCACTGGTTAAACTAAACATGGTAAAAATTTAGGTTCGAGACGTCCAAAACCAGAATCTTTTCACTCTAGTCTATAACCCCAGTCCAGAGTTAAGGTTAGGATTTTTTACTGGTTTGTAAGGGTTGAATTACTACATCTGAAGTCATGAGATGGGCAAACCCTTTTAACTGCTGTAATTTCTAATTGAATAATATATTTGAAATGCTCCTTAACTATACTCCTAGTATATTCGGAGTTAATACGTGTCATGTGTCCAGACCTATAGATGTTGTATTCTTAGCTGTCTGACTCATGTAAATCACATGGAGTATTTTTATAGACTGTATCGTCGGACACGCACAGCGCTCTTGTAACAGCAGTTGGTAGATATAATTGTATGTTTAGTGTTAATATAACGTCTACAGAGATGACGACTGATTTTCCAGTAAAAGGTTCTATGCTGTCCATAATATCTTGTGCCTGTGATTTCCATAGGGAGGAGCCCTGTCGCTGTACACTGCTCTAACATCAACCCAGAAACTAGCAGGTGTTGTCGCTCTTAGTTGTTGGCTGCCACTAAGAACCTCCTTTCCTCAGGTAATGTCACATGTTCCATATATTGTGTATGCACTAATCATCCAGCCACATTGAATTATTTGTATTCAAAGGGGTTATTCGGTTTAGAATAGCCCATCTATATTAGATAGGGGCATAGGTATATTTTTATCCACTAAAATAAAAAAATAATCCATATGAAAGCATGAGAATACGGTAAGTGGGGAGAGAAGAGCACAGAGGAGGAAGTAGTTAACCCTTTGCCTCCTATATTTCTGTGCATTTTGGGGGGACAGAGTAGGTAGCAGCCTCAAGTGTTAGTGCAGCGTGAGAGCTGATTGGTAGAGCAGGAATCAGGAGGGGCTGCTTTATCAATCAGAACGCTGCTCACAGTCCAGCACCCTCTGCATCTGGGGCTGTATCTTTCCCTCCCCTCGTATACCACTTCCCCTATGCTCCGCTCTCATCAGAGAAGAAAAGCTCCTGCCAAATGAATCGGTGCCCCCCTGCCTCCCCTGTCTGGAGCGGGAGGAAGAAGCTGCCAACTCTGTGGGTACGGTGTAATGTAATCTCTGGGGTATGGTGTGATGTAATCTCTGGAGTACAGTGAGTAAGATAATTCACTTCTAAGGTTCAGTGTGTAATATAACACATTTTTGGGGCACAGTGAGTTATATTATTTCTTGAGTACAATGTACAATTCATTTCTAAGGTGCAGTTAGTAATGTAATTTCTGTGGCTACCATGTGTAATATACTGTAATTCATTTCTGGGGTGCAGTGAGTGATGTCATTTCTGGTGTATGGTTTGCAATAAAAAAATTTGGGGTACAGTATGTGACATTATTCCTAGGAGTACAGTGAGATTGGGTTCTTTTATTTTCCTCATTCTGCTTTGTGTATTACAAATTTAATGGAGTAGTTACGAGGGGATGGGGGAGGTTAAGCGAAATGTGCTGCATTGTGCAACATTTTTTATTTCCATATAGAGGAGAAAATATTATAGGTGGGCTGCTTTTTAGTCCCAGTCCAGCCCTAAACTTCGGTAATTATAGAATATTGTGGCGCCTATAATAGGAAAATCTAAAGATGCGTCTGACGTTAACTTCTATTTAATTTCTACTTAACTATGACAGTTTTAACCATGCAGGGAATCATAAAACTTAGTTTCACGAGAGCCAATTCTAACCTTATGGATTGCACCAAAAATATTTGGCATAGAGGGTTCCTCCTGGACCCGCTGGGGGTGTTTTTCGCAGGGCTGCCCCAGACCTCCTAGCTGGGTTAGCAGGGCTACTTTGCCGGAGGGGAAGGGAAAGTGCAAGAGAGAGGGAAAATTTTCCCTCCCCACTTTTTGAACCAAAGTTACGCCTATGGATAGGGGATTATCCAAAACTCTGTATCCTAGCCAATCAGCTGCTTGCAGAGGCTGCAGCGATCAAGTGCTGCAATCTTATCATAGTATTTGGGCTAAATATTGCAGTGGTGTCCCATTTACTTAAGTGGGTCACATAGCTATACTTTGTTTAAAGAAACCTTAAAAAAAAATTCACATTGTCAATGTGACTATTATATGTAATATGTATTTTTTTAATTGGGTGGATGATTTGTTTTTTTCTTCTATATCATTTTTTTTAAAAGTTCCCCCATGTAGATAACTTCCCAGTTTGTCTCTGACTTCCCCTTTTTGAGCTCTGATAATAGAGAGGATTGCTTGATGGTTCTTTTCTAGGCCTGCTAAGTGCCTGAGAGAGGTGAGTGGGACCAGATAAGTGTGAAGAATGCTGGAAGCCCCACTGCAGAAAAAGATGAAACCATTATCCTTTTATATATTGCTCTTGTTATTGCCCTGTCAGTCCAGTCTAATCTTTATCTAGGTCTGTCCAGAGAACAATAGTGATCACGGTCATTACCTACTATTTGTTATGAGACTGTGACACTTGCAGCACCTACACTAAACTTAAATTAGTATCTCTTTAAGCGAGCGACATCGTATATCACAATTATTTCTAATACACAGAGTTTATAGAGCTCCCTTATTTCTACATAAGATCGGGATACGTGACTCTCCATTGTGTAATAGATGCCGCATACATCCAGCTTCTTTATTACACATGTTTTGGCATTGCCCTAAATTTGAAAGGTATTTCGCTTTTTATTAATACAACAAACCAGATTCACTTAGAAAATACACAGCTAGTATGTATATTAGGATACGTAGAAGATGCTAATACTTTGGAAGTTGAAAAATAGCTATATCTAGACTGTTATACAGTTGAAACCAGAAGTTTCCATACACTATATAAAAAGTCACATATACATGTTTTTCTCACTATCTGACGTGAAATCAGAGTAAACCTTACCCGTTTTAGGTCAATTAGGAACCAAAATTATTTATATTTGCCAAATGCCAGAAAAATGAGAGAGAGAGAATTATTTAAGGCATTTTAATTACTTTCTGCAAAGTCATTAGAATTTGGTAGCATTGCCCTTGATTTGCGTCAAACAATTTGGATATCCTTCCACAAGCTTCTCACAATAGTTGGTAGGAATTTTGGCCCATTCCTTCTGACAGAACTGGTGTAACTGAGCCATGTTTGTAGGTCGCCTTGCTCACACCGGCCTTTTCGGCTCTGCCCATAAATTTTCAATAGGACTGAGGTCAGGGCTTTGTGATGGCCACTCCAAAACACTGACTTGGTTATCCTTAAGCCACTTTGTAACCAGTTTGGTATTATGCTTCAGGTCATTGTCCATTTGGAAGACCCATTTCCGCCCAAGCTTTAACTTTCTGGCTGGAGTCTTGAGATGTTGCTTCAGTATTGCCACATAATCTTCTTTTCTCATGATGCCATCTATTTTGTGAAGTGCAACAGTCCCTCTTGCAGCAAAACAACACCACAACATCATCCTGCCACCCCCGTGTTCCACAGTTGGGATGGTGTTCTTAGGCTTCCAAGCTTCTCCCTTTTTCCACCAAACGTAATGATGGTCATTATGGCCAAACAGTTCAATTTTAGTTTGTCAGACCACAGATGTAAAAAAAAAATGTATGTCTTTCTTCCTGTGTGCATTTGCACACATTAATCTGACTTTTATGTTTCTTTTGGAGTAATGGCTTTTTCCTGGCAGAGTGTCCTTTCAGCCCATGTTGATACAGTACTTGTTTCATTGTGGATAATGACACAATCTTACCAGCATCTTCCCAAGGTCTTTTTCTTTTGTTCTTGATAGGCACATGTCGGATCAAAGCACATTCATCTCTGAGACACAAAACCCGTCTCCTTCTTGAGCGGTATGATGGCTGGACATTCCCATTTTGTTTGTACTT
This sequence comes from Phyllomedusa bahiana, assembly GCA_025379985.1. Lineage (NCBI taxonomy): Eukaryota > Metazoa > Chordata > Amphibia > Anura > Hylidae > Phyllomedusa > Phyllomedusa bahiana. The sequence goes on along the minus strand of JAODAL010001309.1, from coordinate 147,583 downwards.
GTGTATAATTGTTTGTACACATGAACAAGGCACCTTCAGGTATCTGGAAATTGCATCCAAGGATAAACCAGACTTGTGCAAGTCCACAATTCTCTTCCTGATATCTTGGCCAATTTCTTTAAACTTTCCCATGATGTTACACACAGAAGCACTGTGTTTCTGATGTTCATTTCAAATACATCCACAGGTGTGTTTCTAAATAACTCCGATGTCAATAAATCTATCAGAAGCTTCTAAACACATGACATCATCATATGGACTGTCCCAAATTGTTTAAAGGCATAGTAACCCTAGTGTATGTAAACTTTTTTTTTTGTAATTGTATTTTTATTGATCTTTTGTTTAAACAAAGATAATTACAGAAAAGGAAAAAAGCGTATTCAATCGACATACACCGCAAGTCCAATAATGAAAGGTGAAATTAAGCCTAAGCATAGGCGTCATCGTCGGCCAGTGTAACAAGGCCAAAAAGTAACACATTCAAACAAAACCATAAATCGTGGTACAGAAAAGGAGTCATTAGACAGACCGGACAGACACAGGTGGGCACCAGACTGGACACAGAAGGAGGCGGTGGGAAAGGGAGGAGGAGAGTGGGGGGGGGGGGGGTCATTCGCATAGTAGGGGTAGGCGCTTTATGAATGTAATCGCTCCCAATAAGAAAGCCAGGGCTCCCATATGGCATCATAGACTTCAGGCTTATCATGTATAAGGGACATGAGCCGCTCCACACGTTGCACTTCGCAAATCCGCATGCACAAATCGTGTAGGGACGGGGGGTGTGGCTGTTTCCAAAAGGCGGAAATCAGGCATTTAGCAGCTGTGAGGATATGGAGGAGAAGCTTAGAAGCCTGTTTAGAAAGACCTGTCAACGGGATGTTCAAGAGAAAGACCCTAGGGTCTGCCGAGACCCCCCGCTGGAAAACTCCCGATAGAACCCCACTGACCTGCACCCAAAATAGTTGGATGTTTGGGCAGTCCAAGAAAATATGAGTTAGAGAACCTGGGATGGCACCACACCTCCAGCAGGCATTTGAGATGGCTGGGTTAAATTTATGAAGCCGCTCTGGGGTGTGGTACCAATGCATTAGGATCTTGTATTGATTCTCCTTGTAGGTGGTGCAAGTCGAGGAGGTGGCCGCTCTGTGCCATATGGTCTGCCAAACATGGTATGGGAGCTTCCGTCCCAGGAAGCTCTCCCACTTGTGCATGTACGGGTGGTACAATTCTGAGTCTGGGGGAGGGTCATTCAGTATGGTGTAAATACTAGAGATGAGCCCTTTCGACGACTGCCCCAACTTGCACATCCTTTCAAAAGGAGTGGTGGTGGAGAGAGATGTGCCCCCTGCGAGTGTCTGCATAAGGTGTTTTATTTGGAGATAGGAAAATTGTGCTCTAGGCGGGAGGTCATATTTGTTGCAAAGCTCCGCGAATGGAATGAGTTCCCTGGTGCGAAAATGAGCTGTGTCAGCAAATCGGAACAAATTGTTTTGTTGCCATGGGGCTACAAAGGTGGCTGAAGTGCTGGTCGGCAAGAGGGAGGTGAAGAGAAAGGAGGCCACTGGGGAGGCCTTGGAGGCCAGGCGGAATTTGTCTCGACAGTGTCTCCAGATCGTCCTAGTAATGGTCATCAGCCCAAGCAGGGGGCCGGAGTACGTGACCTCCCTAGCATGCCACAAGAACATATTGGGATGAAACGGAGCCATCCACAATTTCTCAATCTCCATCCATTTGGTGTAAGCTGTGGGCTCTATCCAACTTGATAAGGTGAGAAGGAGGCTCGCCCAGGACATTGTTAAAGATCGACGTCAGGAGTGTTGGAATGCTGTCATCAGTTAGTTTCGGGTAGCCCCAGCACTCTGATATTCCGGCGCCCCCTATTGTCCAGGTCCTCAACATGACGGCCTAAGTCACGCACTACTGATGCTTGGGCGACTAGGGTAGGGTGAAGGGCGGATAGATACTTGCGGGTTACGGCATGGCCTTCGTCGAGAGCATCTGCCCTTTCTGTAAGAAGTGTAATGTCTTGTCGCAGCGATGAGATGGCATACACCCACGTGTCCTAAGAGAGTTAAGTGATGTCATAGATAGGCCCCTATTCTTAATATTCATGGACTGTCTAATAACGGGGTATGTCCCAAAGGATTGGCGCATAGCAAATGTGGTGCCAATATTCAAAAAGGGGTCAAAAAGTGATCCAGGAAACTATAGGCCAGTAAGCTTAACCTCTGTTGTAGGTAAAATGTTTGAAGGTTTTCTCAGAGATGCTATCCTGGAGTATCTCACTGAAAATAAATGTATAACGCCGTTCCAGCATGGGTTCATGAAGGATCGGTCCTGTCAGACTAATCTCATCAGCTTCTATGAGGAAGTCAGTGCTAGACTGGATCGGGGTGAGGCATTGGATGTCATATATCTAGATTTTTCTAAAGCATTTGATACGGTGCCACATAAAAGGTTGGTAAATAAAATGAGAATGCTTGGACTGGGGGAAAATGTGTGCAAGTGGGTAAGCAACTGGTTCACTGATAGAAAACAAAGGGTAGTAATTAACGGTACATACTCAGACTGGATCGCTGTTACTAGTGGGGTACCACAAGGGTCAGTATTGGGCCCTATCCTCTTTAACATTTTCATTAATGATCTACACAGGGAATACACAGTAGAATATCGATCTTTGCAGACGATACTAAGCTCTGTAAAGTAATAATCACAATAGAGGATAATATGTTATTACAAAGGGATCTGGATAAGTTGGAGGCCTGGGCAGGGAAATGGCAGATGAGGTTTAACACTGATAAATGCAAGGTTATGCACATGGGGAAGAGAAATCCATTTAACATGATTACATGTTAAATGGAAAAACACTGGGTAAAAGTGACATGGAGAAGGACTTGGGAATCCTGGTGGACAGTAAACTTAATTGTAGCAGCCAGTGTCAGGCAGCAGCAGCCAAAGCAAATAGGATCATGGGGTGCATTAAAAGGGGCATAGATGCACATGATGAGAACATTATTCTCCCATTATACAAGTCACTGGTTAGACCACACATGGAATATTGTGTACAGTTTTGGGCACCAGTGCACAGGAAAGACATTGTAGAGCTTGAACAGGTACAAAGGCGGGCAACAAAAATAATAAAAGGACTGGGTGGACTACAGTACCCAGAAAGATTAGCAAGATTAGGGTTATTTAGTTTAGAGAAAAGAAGGCTTCGGGGGGACATAATACATATGTTTAAATACATCAAAGGTCAATATAGAGATCTCTCCCAAGATTTATTTATACACAGGACTGTATCTAGAACAAGGGGGCATCCTCTACGTCTTGAGGAACGAAAGTTTCTACATAAACATAGAAAGGGATTCTTTACTGTAAGAGCAGTGAGACTATGGAATTCTCTGCCAGAGGGACTTGTCATGGTGAATTCAATAACAGAGTTCAAAAAGGGTTTGGATGCATTTCTGGAGCGTAATAATATAACAAGTTACAGTGACTAGGATTCAGGAGAGGGGTCATTGATCCAGGGATTTTTCTGATTGCCAGATTGGAGTCAGGAAGGAATTTTTCCCTAAAATGAGGACAATTGGCTTCTACCTCATTGGGGGTTTTTGCCTTCCTCTGGATCAACACCTTAGCACAACAGGCTGAACTAGATGGACGACTTGTCTTTTTTTAGCCTTAAAAAAACTGATAAATGCAAGGTTATGCACATGGGGAAGAGAAATCCATTACATGATTACATGTTAAATGGAAAAACACTGGGTAAAAGTGACATGGAGAAGGACTTGGGAATCCTGGTGGACAGTAAACTTAATTGTAGCAGCCAGTGTCAGGCAGCAGCAGCCAAAGCAAATAGGATCATGGGGTGCATTAAAAGGGGCATAGATGCACATGATGAGAACATTATTCTCCCATTATACAAGTCACTGGTTAGACCACACAAACTATGAAACTATGAGATCTCTTGCCTGCAGGCCTCCTTCACCTCAGAAATCAGGGTTTGGAAGTCAGCTTTCCAGATGTTTGGCAGTAGTTGAAGATAGTCGGACCACTGCTTGGCGTTTGGTGGAGGTGGAAGGGCCCGGTCGTGGGATTCCTGAGAGAGCATGGGGGGGTACCCCCGAGGAGTGCGCCGAGAACAGGCCAATAGAGTCCTCTTGGGACGCATCCCACAACCGCGGGGGGGAAGGTGACAGTCCCTCCAAGTGCCTCCCTTCTGCATGGTGCTTATTGGGGAGACCATGCATGTTTAGGTTTGCCTGCGGAGATCCGAGGTGGGGCGCCGCGAGGGGGGAGCATGAAGCCCTGTGGGCGGTATGTCCTGGGGGGTCAGCTGGGCTCCTATGGGTGACAGGGGAGCCTGTTGCACTGGGAGAGTCCCGGGGTGTTGGAGCTTGAGGGCAGTTCCAGGACCCAGAAGCCGTATAATGTCCAGAGGGACTCACAGGGGACTGAACCTGTGCTGTCCCAATCGTCGGCGATTAAGGGGCTTTAGGCTTGGTGAGCTGGGGAGTAGGCCCCTGAGATGCAAGAGAGGCAGGCAGGTCAGCCGGTGGCCAGGCAAGCGGGAGCTGAGTGGCGTGGGCTGAGGAGGAGAGCCCTGGTCTGCAGGCCACCTCAACCACCTTAGGCCTAATATTGGAGCCAGCGGGAACAATGGCGGCGGCCACTTGGTGCAGCGGGGCAGGAGCCGCAGACGTGAGATGACCGGGCAGCTTACTCAGTCCGTCAGAGCCACGGGAAACAGGAGGGCTCATGGCGCTCGGGGTCACCGCTGGGGTGAGGGCTACTTCAGGCGCCTTGGTGCCGATTTCCAGGCCGGCGGAGTTCATGGCGGCAGCCGTGCGGTGCAGCGGGCCGGGGATGCCTGGCGGTTAGGCGGCTTACCCGGTCCGTCGGAGCTGATGGAGGCAAGAGGGCCCGCGGTGAGCAAGGTCGCCGGTGTAGTGCAGGCTTCTGCAGTCTGTTTCGGCGCTCGGGCTGCCTCTGGTGCTTGCAGGCCGCGGTGGGAAGAAGATGGTGCCGGCTCCTCAGCGTGGCCACGCTTCACTGCACCCCTGGTGAGGAAGCGATCCGGCCTGTTACCCGGCGTGGGAGCCACAGGTTTGGCAGCAGAGGTTCTCCTGGAGGTCTGGGGTCTGTTTTTCCCCATCGAGGGTCAGCTTCCAGCGGTTATGTAGCTTAAACGGGCGGCCTGGCAGCGGAGCTCACTCAGAACATGTCCATTCACTGAGCTCTTCAGGCCACGCCCCGTATGTAAACTTTTGACTTTGCAGAAAGTAATAAAAATGCCTTAAAAATTATCTCTCTCATTATTCTGACATTTGGCAAATTAATAAATAATTGTGGTTCCTAATTGATCTAAAACAGGTAAGGTTAATTCTAATTTAATGTCAGATAGTGAGAAAAACATACATATGTGTCTTTTTATAAAGTGTATCTAAACTTCTGGTTTTAACTATATATGGCTAGGAAGCTTATAACGTTCAAATTGCTAGATCCACCGACTAAACAAGAATTCGTTAACAAAGTGTATTGTTTTTATATTGCTGAAGAGAGGCATATCTTTTAAAAGAGGGGCTAAGCACAAATATAGTAATAACTGTGAGCTGTGGAGTCGGAGTCGGTGGCTATTTTGCAGGAGTCAGAGTCGTCATAAAAGGGACCGACTCCCAAATTATGTAATAAGTTGGTCCAGTTAGTTCGATGCGGTGCAAAGAGCAAGAGGAATTGGGTCCGGCCGGTGCTGCTGCTCCCATATCTTCAGCCTCATCACATGAGGAGTGTAAGTGATGACATGTTGCAGGCAAAGCGCTGCCCCAGGGGAAAAGATTCCGCTCCCAGGGCAAACAGATTTCAGCAAAATAATTCACCTGCTTTCAAAGAAGTAGAAGATCAATCATTCATCAAAACTGACTGTGGCTGAGGCAATTCCTTTATACCCCGACATTGTTAGAGATGTTACCCCTGTGGTTATCGTTTTGCCCCCAACCCAAGTTAGTGTAGAGAGGCCGTTCTCTAGCCTGGAAATGAGATCAGATGTGAGGTCATGTATGCAGGATCTGATGGAGGCAATACTATTTCTCAGAACAAATTCAGAGACTTCAAAAATGTTCCTGCAGTGTTTTGCATATTTATAATTTTTTTGTGTCCTAAAGTCATGTCCAATAAATATATTTTACACTGACAAGCAAAATGGTAACAATGGTTTGAACTTGTGACGTTCAGGCTCCATATCTCTCCATCCACTACAGCTTTGTACATGAGGCTACTGTAATTTTATATACAGTCATCTTACCTATCTTATACATAAATTTGACTTGCTAGTATTTAGCATCTGCTTAGTTATAGTTTTGCTCCTAAAAATCGAAGTGTTAATTTTTATTATTTTGTTAGTATTTGGTAAATCCACCTTTTGGATTTCAATACTGCCCGAATCCTTCTGGGCTCTGGATCAGATTCAAGCAGGTCTTGACCAAAATCTGATCCCAGGTCTCTTCTACACGTTCCCAATGTTGGTGCAGACTGGACTTAGATACAAATATAGCTTTTTCTTCAACTCTGCCCACAAGTGTTCAAAAGATCAAAACATTGTTACCCTTTTGCTTGTAAGTGTCTGTTCTTCCTAAATAGCTTGATTATTGTATAATAAGGTGATAAACAGCCTGATGTTACCATTTTACTACAGTAAAGTTATTACTTAAACATGCGCCATGTATGAGGGAGTCAGGAGTCGGAGGTTTGGGAAATTGAGGAGTCTGAGTCGGGCTTCGGCTTGCCGACTCCACAGCCTTGGTAATAGATGGGTTAAGTGATTGGACACTCCAGGCTAGGCTCCTATGAAACGGATAAGAAATATTCACACTATCTAGTTTGGCAGTTCACACTGCGTTTTTGGATCCAAAAATCGCATCCAAAAACGCAGCGTCGATTGAATCTGACATGCAGGTGCGTGTTTTGATGCGTTTTGTCTGCAGCAGGATCGCACCCTATAGTTTTTAAATAGGGCTCTTTCGGATCAAGGATTGACATGTCAATTCTTGGAACGGATCCGAAAGATGCAATTAAATATGCATTGGTGATCACTCGTCTGAACGCTAAGGCGTGTTTTACATTGCAAGCAATGTAAAACACTCTATTTGTTAGGTGCGTGTTTGGGTCTGTTTTCGGTTCAATAGACGGATCCAAACACGCATCTAAAAACGTATGTTCACACGGACCAGCACGCCGTGTGAACATAACCTTTGGCATTTCAGAATAGGTGAGAGTTCATTACTCTTGAAGGGAGGATTGTATAGATGGATAGAGGGTATCTAATTGATGTCTATAATATAACTTGTATTTGATGCTTGTTGGGTACATTGGTTTATTTTGCTTCCTCCAGTCTTGTCACCTGCATTGTTTAGGATATGTTCAGACTATTATATTGCGGGCATACAGCGACGCGTACTATATGCGCTGCTATACGCCCACAGCTTCAGAGGGATGCACTGGCAAGCACGTCCCTCTGAAGTCTCTCACTGACTTTCATTCTTCCGTAATCGCCGGAAAGAATTGACATGCCAGTTCTTTCCCCGGGTGCGTATTGTGCGCTGGGGGAAAGAACAGAATGAGAGCTATGAATTACCGTAATGTCGACCCGTACTTCGGGCATATTGAAGTGCAGTTACGCGCCGTAGTATGGACTGACATTATGCGGTGTGAATAGACCCTTAGCCTTTTTGAATTCCCATATTTTATTGGAATCAGTCTTGAAACAGAGTTCAAGGAAGGGAGAGGGAATCGTTGGGGAGAAAAAAAAATAAAATTTGGTCTGATGTTTAACTCTTATATGTGGATTTGCTGTAATTTTCTTTTTGTGACCAATAAAAATATTCTGGTTAACAAAAAACTTCAGTTAGTCGACCCTGCCATTCAGGAGTCTTATCTCTTCATTATCACAGCTAGATAAGGGCATTATGACACTTTTTAGACCACACAGGTCCAGGAGCCTGTACAGATGTCGTGTTTCAGACATATAAGGGTACGTTCACACTACATATTTTCCACACAGTGTGAGCGCAGAAATAGCGTCATTTCCACGTCAGAAATTACGCTTTCTCTGTTCATTGTATTGAAAATGACTGATCTGAGCTGGTAGACCCCATTCCTCTCCTAGTGTGATTGTTCATGTATTTATCTTATGTTGCAGAGGATCGCTGTAAACAGATTGCCCATTCATTTGACATGTATAACTTTGTGTAATAATTAATTTTGGTTCTCATTTCAGGCTGCTGCTAATAGTGCCAACAAAGATGTATGTGTTCTACAGTGCCACGGAGAAAGTGATCCACTAGTTCCTCTTATGTTTGGCTCTATGACTTCAGAGAAACTGAAAAGTATAATAAACCCAGCAAACATTGGTTTCAAGTCCTATCCAGGCTTGGCACACAGCTCTTGCAACCAGGTGAGTATTCAGAATATGTTCAACATTTTATTACGCATAGCAGGTTTTTTTTTTTTCCCCCTTAAATCTTTCACGTCACTATCTGAAGTTGGGGGTGGGAGAGGTACTGACATTTTACAGGTTTCCGCTTGGCCACTAAGGTCGTTAAATGATGGACCTGGTAGCTGATATTTTAAAGAAAAAATAGTGCTGTATGCTGCAATTTGTTCTGTAATTTTATGGAATCTGTTCTGGAAACCAGCAGAGACTCTGATGCAGTTGTGAACAGGCTTTAGCCTAATTCTAGACTGAGACCTGTTCTGTAGAGGTCACTTCTCAATAGTCTCTTCAGTATCATCACTCTGCAGGATTACAATGAAATTTGATACCAATGTATAGACGACATGTCTAGAGAATGTACCCATATTAGTCTATGAATCATCTCCTGTTCCCAAGCTCCTATGCCCTGTGTATCTGCAGTTAAGCATATCTCTAACCATTGTTAAATACAGCTCTGGCAACCTAGCAAGGTTGCATCGACAGAAAATGTTTAAATGTTTATGGCAGTGTTGGAATTGGGCCTCCACTGATTGGTAAAGAGTTGCCTTCTCCAATGAGTCACATTTTCTGCTTCATTGACTGGACATTGGTGTGTCGTGTGAAAATCCTCAGAGAAGAAACACTCTGCAACCATTGCTGGAACAACACAAACTGGTGCTGGTATCATTATGGTCTAGGAAATGTTTTTGTGGCGTTCTCTTGGCCCAATCATCAATGTGGAAGGCACACTCAACTGGTTTGGGTAGGAATCCATTCTCGCAGATCACGTACACGCCCACATGCTGATTGTCTTGGCTGGGACGGATGGGATCTGGCAACATGTTACATGGCTAGAAACGTCTGACGTTGGCTGGAAGAGCATGACCAAGACTTTTTCAAAGTACTATCCTGGCCCCAGACTGGAACCCATTTGATTATCTGTGGGACCACCTTGTTCGTTGTATGGATCCTCCCCCACACATCCTTCAGCAGCTGTGGCATTCAGTCAGTATGGCTCCAGATACCTGTGACAACCTACTAGGACATGGAGTCGGTCCCAACTGGTCTAGCTGCTGTCCGTGCTGCATGTGGCAGTTACTCTGAATTTTAGTTGGTGGTCAAAATAATGTGACTCCGCTGAGAGATATTTGATTTCTGCTGTCTGTACTTTATGTACGGTTAAATGACTGGACCAGTCTACACCAAGATTTAGCACACCTGTAAAATAGGCGCTTGCAAGGCAGGAGACTGGGACTCTCCATGCACGGACTGTACCTATTCAAATTTTGAACGTTATCATAATCCCTTTCAGACCAGTTGTTCCTCCAAAAAAAACACTGCAATTGGACAAAGGACTCCTGCGGCAGAGCATATGGCTGCTGCCCGAACTGCCAGCAGACCCAAGTCCGAGTCCCGGTCAACCAAATGAATCCTCGCCAACAGCAAGCTGCTCAAGCTCCTCCGCAGAATGTGGCACGAATGTAGTCTAAGGCCATGTTCACACGGCTTATTTGGGCACGTAATTCAGCCCGTAATTCACGGCGTACTGCGCGAATTACGGGCTGGAATACGTCCCAGTCATTACGGTAATCCACAGTTCTCATAGAGAACTATGGATAACGTCTCCTCTCCCTGCTCGGCGAATCCGCCGCGGGGGGAGATGTGACATGTCATTTACTAGCGGCGTGTACGCGTCGCTAGTAATGATAGTCTATGGGCCGGAGAGGTGCCGGCACCCGCCCCCACGGCGTAATTACGCCCCGCAATTAAGCCGTGTGAACATGGCCTTAGCGAGACAGACAAGCAGCAGAGACTCCATAGAAGACCCAAGCCCATCTCCAGGCTGACTAGTAGCAAGCAAAGTTGTCAACTGCACACAAACGGCTAAAGGAAATAGACCCGTGTAATGCCAAGTAATTCTGCAAGTAACCCATATAATTCGATGTAGCATCTACTGTGTGTAACATATTGTTGGCTGAGAAAAGTTGCACAGGAGCCGATTTTAATCTGCAAAACGGTTGGCACCGCTATAGTGGAGCCCCTCTGAGAGTGGAAGATGTACGAACTGTCAAAGATTTCATGAAGCTAGAAAAAGCATTTGATACTTTAAATGTACAAATATCATGAGATGCATAATAAAGCTCCAAGCCACGGTCTTAATTAAATATACACCTGACTGGTATTAATAAGGAAATGGCCTAAAGGAAGACAGGGAATGTAGCCAGAATATACTGCGCAGGATGCATTTGGGGATGATTCAAGTGAAAATGTTAGGATATGTCATGGACTCGCTTGAGAAGTTCACACTGCTGATGTACTATAGTGATTTGGCACTACTAACGTATTTCTCTAGTTTTCTTTTCATTCTGTAATTGGCATTGGTCTATGTTAACAGGCTTTATCTCCTGATGATCTTTTAACAAGTGAAAGATACCTTAGCATTCTTCACTGTAGAAAAATCTAGGTTTATTGAATGAATATTAACCTGGCAATGTGTGTATTGCAACCTTTCAGTGGACGAAGGGGAAGATCACAATAAGCATTTTATGCATCTACAAGACTCATTCTTGCAAAAAGCTCTCCAATCTGTTTGTGTCATTCACATTAGATATATTCTGAAGTCCCTGGGAAATGTTGAGGTACTAGATTGTCAGAACTTTCTATGTACAGTTGAAACTGGAAGTTTGCAAACACTATATGAAACATACGCATGTTTTTCTCACTATCTGACATGAAATCAGAATAAACCTTACCCATTTTAGGTCAGGATTACCAAAATTATTTATATTTGCCAAATGCCAGAATAATGAGCGAGAGAATATTTTATCACTTTCTGCAAAGTCAAAAGTTTACATACACTAGGATTACTATGCCTTGAAACTATTTGGAACAGCCCATATGATGATGTCATGTATTTGGAAGCTTCTGAGCACCTGTGGATGTGTTTTAATGCACACCAGAAACACACTGCTTCTGCGTGTAACATCATGGGAAAGTCTAAAGAAATCGGCCAAAATATCTGGATCATCCTTGGGTGCAATTTCCAGATACCTGAAGGTGTCTCATTCATCTTTGCAAACAATTATGTAGAAACAAGATAGGAATGTCTAGCCATTATACCACTCAGGAAGAAGAGGGGTTCTGTGTCTGAGATGAACGTGCTTTGGTCCGACATGTATATCAACCCAAGAACAAAAGCAAAAGACCTTGGGAAGATGCTGGTGGAAGCTGGTAAGATTGTTTCATTATCCACAGTGGAACGAGTACTGTATCAATATGGGCTGAAAGCCCACGCTGCCTGGAAGAACACTAACAAGTGTGTTGTTCATTGCGATGAAATTGGCTGTATGTGGACTTAACTTGTCTGTTATGCATATACCAAGCGCTTTGTACTACAAGTAAACAAAAGTTGCACGATTCCTATGTCAGCCTCAAGTATGTTTATTGAAATGCTGAAAGGCCACTCTGCCTGGAAGAAGCCATTACTCCAAAAGAACCAGGTTAATGTTTGCAAATGCACACAGGAACAAAGACCTACATTTATGGAGACATGTCCTGTGGTCTGACGAAACTAGAATTGAACTGTTTGGCCATAATGACTATCCTTATGTTTGGAGGAAAAAGGGAGAAGCTTGAAAGCATAAAAACACCATCCCAACTGTGAAACACGGGGGTGGTAGCATCATGTTGTGGAGTTGTTTTGTTGCAGAAGGGACTGGTGCACTTCACAAAATAGATGGCATCATGAGGAAAGAAGATTATGTGGCAATGTCTCAAGACATCAGCCAGGAAGTTAAAACTTGGGCAGAAATGGGTCTTCCAAATGGACAATGACCCGAAGTATACTGCCAAACTGGTTCCTTAAAGGGGTTTTGCCACAAAGTAAAATTGACGTGGGAAGCTTGCAAATGAAATAACAAACATTTTCACCATTCATTATTAAAAATTCTGCACCATTTTTGACTTAGATGGTCCTTTAGTGATTCATTGTTTACAGCTAGTCTCCAGGGGATACAACCAGGACTGAGAGCTCCTCAGTCCTGGTCGCACATGCTCAGACATCACCTATCCTCTCAGGCAGCTACTGAGTGTTCAAACCCCAGGTGCTGTCACACTACTCCCTCCTCTGTACTCCTTAGTAATTAGTCAAACAGTGCAAATAAATTGATTGTACATTGATAAAGAGAAAAAAAAAACACAGGTTTGGTTCCTGCAGGGATTTGAACCTACGGTAGGACCCTTGTGCCTTGTGGCAAAAACTTTACCTCTCAGCTACTCACAATGCTTTACATAAACTAGAGAGAGGGAAGACCTGGTGATGTTATCCTGCTGGGTCAAATGATATGCAATTCAAACAAATCACACATGCCCCCTTCTGAGCACACAGAGCTGAATGCAGGAGGTATGAAATGAGATCTTGGCAAAACCCCTTTAAGGATAACCAAGTCAATGTTTTGGAGTGGCCATCACAAAGCTCTGATCTCAATCCTATTGAAAATTTATGGGCAAAGCTGGAAAGGCAGCTGTGAGCAAGGCGGCCTACAAACATGGCTCAGTTATACCAGTTCTGTGAGGAGGAATGAGCCAAAATTCCTACCAACTATTGTGAGAAGCTTGTGGAAGCATCCAAAACGTTTGACCCAAGTCACACAGTTTAAGGACAATGCTACCAAATACTAATAAAATGTATGGAAACTTTTGACTTTATAGAAAGTAATCAAATGCCTTAAAAAATTCTCTCTCATATTATTCTGGCATTTGGAAAATTATATATAATCTTGGTTCCTAATTGACCTAAAACGGGTAAGGTTTATTCTGATTTCATGTCGGGTAGTGAGAAAAACATGCATATGTGTCTCTTTATATAGTGTATTTGAACTTCTGTGTGTATGTGTGTGTGTGTGTGTATATATGTGTGTGTGTATATATATGTATGTGTATATATATATATATATATATATATATGTGTATATATATACATGTGTGTGTGTGTATATGTATATATATATATATATATATATGTATGTATATATATGTATATATGTATGTATATATATATATATGTATGTATATATATATATATATATATATTTATGTATATATATATGTATGTATATATATATATATTTATGTATATATATATATATATATATGTATGTATATATATATATATTTATGTATATATATATATATGTATGTATATATATATATATATATGTATGTATATATATATATGTATGTATATATATATATATGTATATATATATGTATGTATGTATGTATGTGTGTATATATATATATATATATATATATATATATATATATATATATATATAATATATATATATATATATATATATATATATATAATATATATTACACACACACTCACCGGCCACTTTATAGGTACACCATGCTAGTAACGGGTTGGACCCCCTTTTGCCTTCAGAACTGCCTCAATTCTTCGTGGCATAGATTCAACAAGGTGTTGCAACGATGCTCAATTGGTACCAAGGGGCCCAAAGAGTGCCAAAAAATATTCCCCACACCATGACAACCACCACCACCAGCCTGAACCGTTGATACAAGGCAGGATGGATCCATGCTTTCATGTTGTTGACGCCAAATTCTGACCCTACCATCCGAATGTCGCAGCAGAAATCGAGACTCATCAGACCAGGCAACGTTTTTCCAATCTTCTACTGTCCAATTTCGATGAGCTTGGGCAAATTGGAGCCTCAGTTTCCTGTTCTTAGCTGAAAGGAATGGCACCCGGTGTGGTCTTCTGCTGCTGTAGCCCATCTGCCTCAAAGTTCGCCGTACTGTGCGTTCAGAGATGCTCTTCTGCCTACCTTGGTTGTAACGGGTGGCTATTTGAGTCCTTTTGCCTTTCTATCAGCTCAAACCAGTCTGCCCATTCTCCTTTGACCTCTGGCATCAACAAGGCATTTCCGCCAACAGGACTGCCGCTCACTGGATGTTTTTTCTTTTTCGGACCATTCTCTGTAAACCCTAGAGATGGTTGTGCGTGAAAATCCCAGGAGATCAGCAGTTTCTGAAATACTCAGACCAGCCCTTCTGGCACCAACAACCATGCAACGTTCAAAGGCACTCAAATCACCTTTCTTCCCCATACTGATGCTCGGTTTGAACTGCAGGAGATTGTCTTGACCATGTCTACATGCCGAAATGCACTGAGTTGCCGCCATGTGATTGGCTGATTAGAAATTAAGTGTTAACGAGCAGTTGGACAGGTGTACCTAATAAAGTGGCCAGTGAGTGTATATATATATTATACAAACATATATGCAGTTGAAACCAGAAGTTTCCATACACTATATAAAAAGACACCTATGCATGTTTTTCTCACTATCTGACATGAAATCGGAATAAACCTTACCCGTTTTAGGTCAATTGGGATTACCGATAATAATTACTAGTAATAATAACCAATAATAATTATATATAGCAATGCCCCGTGGAACCATATGATGAATGCCACACAACTCCAGGCACGTTTAATGGAGGTGAAAGGCAAACAAATGTCACGCCAGAACATTCATAACCGTTTACAGCAGTGTGGTCTCTCTCTCTCTATCTCTATCTCTATCGAGAAAAAACAGGAGGGGGCGCACAATAGGGTAAAACCTTAGCAAGAAGATATAAAATAGCAAGTAATAGGCTCACTATATGGGGTTGTGCAAAGGAGAGGCACAACACTCAGATGCGTTTGAATGGCTGTTTTTTCCGTCGCCCTCTGCACGGCTGCCTTGGTCCGAAAAAATATCCAGGTCCTGTGATGAACCTGGCAAGAGGTACTGTAGATATCCCTGTGGAGGATAGTGGTGGACCCGGCACACTCAGCAAAAAATCAGCGTCTCAAGCAATGGTATATTTAAACCATTAACATTTTATTCTAAAACTATCGGAGCTTTTAGGCCCCGACAGAATTAAAACAGAACAATAAAAACAAGTGCACAGTCGACGCGTTTCACGCGGAAAACCCGCGCTTCCTCAGGACAGATACACTTCAATGCAAGTGTCTGCTTTATATACAGTTTGTTTGTGGAGACGCTGCATCTAAGGCACCGAAAAGAACAAAGTCTCAAGCTTGTAACAAAGACTGTCAGGTATGTGGTACTAACAAGGTGTCTTAGTGGAAGGAATAGCTGTCAATCACAGTTGACAGACAGGAATGACTATATTTTAGTGTGTATTATATATATATTTTATTGCTTTTGATTAAACCCCACAATGATCACCTTTAACTGTTGGGACATTCTCTTTTACATGCTTTGCTTGTTTTTTTTTGTTTTTTTCATCAGGAATTGACAGACGTCAAGCAATTTATCGAGAAGCAGCTACCTCCCTGCTAACGGAGAGCGATGCCTTCTGGGATAATACACCAGCAGCAATCACTATGCTACTTTTAATGTCAGAAGGAAAAAAGAAATGTTTAGAGAAGCTGCACAATCACAATGGGGTTGGGGTAATCAACCTTATTAACGGGCTGCTTGATTGGTTACAAAATAAATAAAATCCAGGCTATTTCTGCCCATAGAACATGCAGTCAATGTTACACGTAGTAGACTGATTGCTATATTATTTATAGCGGTGTAAGGGCTATATCAGTAGTATAACCAATGTGTTCACATCAGAGAATCGCTATCCATGCCACTAATCGTTTTTCAATTTTATTTATCTTTCATTTTGGTTTTATCCCCCATTGTAACTTTTTTAGAATAAAGTCCTATGTAGTTGACCATTTACGCCACATACTACATTTCATCTGGCTTCTTACATTTTGTGTAAAGCAAGAAACCCTGAGCTGACGCTATAGCTGAGGTACAGTACTGTAGTTAACTGATGCTATTGTTCTGTTCCATTCAGGAGACATTAGCTGCTAAGTTTTTCATGTTCTTCTAGGAAGTACCAAAAAAAGACGTTGGAGGACCACTATTGCTTCGGGTTGTAGACCACATTAGTCCTCTGTATAGGCTTTCTAGTGTTGGATTTGTTGGAATACTTCATTAGTTCTGTGATTGATTCAGAGGTCTACTTATTTAGCTGTATCTAAGGGTATGTTCACACGGCGTTTCTTAGATCCGTATTAGATGCGTGTTTCGGACCCAATCGCACATCTAACAATGTGCAGTGTGATTTACGTTGCTTTCAATGTAAATCACGCATTGGCGTTCAGACGAGTGATCGCTGATGCGTGTTTACATGCGTCTCTCTGATGCGTCAATTCTTGACCCGTTGCAGCAGACACCCTATTTAAAACTATATATTTATAACTGCTGCAGCAGAAACGCATCCAAACACGCAGAACTCTTGGGTGCATGTTGGATGAGTTTTAGGCCTCGTTCACACGGCTTATTTCAGAACGTATTTACAACGGATTGCCGATCGTAAATACGTTCTGAAATCAGTTGAAAATCAGTTGCAAATAAGTGTCACTAAGTGTGGCACGTATTTGTAACTGATTTCCCGACGGATTCACCATCTACAATCATTGTAGGTGGTGAATCCGTCCGTAAATAATTGACATGTGAATTGTTTTTCCGTCCGGATTGCCGTCGTCAATCCGCGGCGGCAATCCGGAACGGAACTACGCGTCGTGTGAACGACGAGCCGTATTTTCTATTGAAATCAATAGAAAATAGGCTGTGACTTATTTCGGACGGATTTGCCGACGGTTTGACTATCGTCAATCCGTCGGCAAATCCGCGGCGAAATAAGCCGTGTGAACGAGGCCTTACGCTGCGCTTTTACTCTGGTTTCTCTTCAGACTGAAAAAATCTTACGCAGTGCTATTTAATAAACTTTTCAGATTGAAAACGTATCCAAAAAAACGTTGTGAAAACAAGATGCTTAAAGAAAATGTCCACTTATTGTAGATATTTACAGACTTGTCATTATTTAAAGCTATTGAGCATCTTAAGCAAATTGCATCACTTTTTTCTTTTTTTTTTTTCCTTTTTTTAATCAGTGTTTTATGTTCTGCCCAAATAGAATTCTAAATTCTGCTGGGTTCCTAAAACCATCGTGCTGTGAATTGTGAGAGCTCAACTCAGATACCCAAAACTGATCTGAGAAGCCAGGTTCTGTGGTTCATATGATTTAGTGAAGGATTTTTTTTTTTTTTTTTACAAAAAAAGCGGAATAAATTTAAACAGGACTCTTAGGAAAGACAGTGGGAGTCCTGATTAACCTGATTAACACACACTGACAACTTCTGCTGTACACACACTGATACACAGAAAGCTGTCAATTTGTGTGGGAGGGTTAGTTGGGACTCTTGGGCTATGTTCACACAGCTTAAAATAGGACGTATCTCGCCCCGTATTTCGTGCCGTACTGCGCTAAATACGGGGCGAGATACGTCCCGATCATTATGGTAATCCACAGTTCTCATAGAAAACTATGGATTACGTCTCCTCTCCCTGCTCGCACAATCCGCCGGGCGGGGAGAGAAGTAACATGTCAATTATTAACGGCGTATACGTTCCGTGAATAATGAATGTCTATGGGGCCGGCGGGCTGCCCCCCGCCCAGGTCCCGAGCACACGGCGTAATTGCGGGCGAAATACGTCCTACAATTATTGCCGTGTGAACATAGCCTTACGGTCTCTCCTAGAAGTCCTCCCTGGATTCATTTAGCTTTTTTTCTCAGAAATAATCAAATAAACCTTTATACTACAGGACTCTTCTCTCCCTTTGTTATATGCTATTATTAGAGGGGGGCATAAATCACCTGACTGGTTCACTTTAAATCGGCCTTCTGTGATTCCACAAAAGGAACCAGCAGAATTTTTACATTTTATTGAGGTTTGATTGGTGAAGAAAATAAAATATAACTTAAAATCAGTACAAAATAAAGGAAAAATGTACAAAAATTGCTCAGCATGTAACATAGGCTTTTTTTGAAATGTTATTTAAGAGGGGAGTTTTCTTTTAATATTTGGTGAGCAGGTCAACCTATGAAATGGTCTGTGCTGTCTGGCTTATTTGAGGGTGATCAATAAATTTTACAAATATCTGTTCTGCTGTGCCCAATGACTTCTAGCACATTGACTGAGAGAAACCTGGTGGGAAATAAAATATCAAATCATCAGAATAATTACTTTCTAATAAATGCACAGTAAATGGACTCCAGCAAGAGCACAAAAAATTCCAAGTCCTCTATAACTCAACTAAAAATCGAACATTAAAGGGGTTGTCTCATTACATCGATTCATCTTACCTCAGTCCTGTTTTCTTGGTTTCATTTTGAATTCAAGAGCGTGTTTACTGGCTTCTACTAGGCTGCAGTAGAAGCCAGGTCTGTAACTATAGCACCAGTGCTGGCAGCCTATCAGGAGAGAGTAAACAGGTCTGTAGCTATAGCGACCTGAGAAGCTGATGCAGTCCATACAAGAGGGGATATCTAGGAATAGGTAGGACAATGTTAGTGGACACATATTGCAAAGTGACTTGTTTTTGCAAGAACTTTAACATAAAAAGCAATTCTTGTATAGAGACAACCCCTTTAAGTGAATTTTCTCACCACTGGATTTCCCTTACCCTACTTCATCACCACATTGTCTGACATCCTGCTTTGCCTCCTGTGCTCTGTTGGGGATACAGGCTAGTTCAGGCAAGTGGAGTTGTATTGTGTTTTTACGCCTCTGGCATAATCATGTAGCGTTGGGACAGTGTGAGGATACCTACTCTGCAGTACTGACAGGATGGCTTAAGGCTGATAAGCTCTTCTTGTAGCCTCAGTAACAAAGATAAAAGCACTGAGACTGAGAGGTGAGCACTCGTTCAAACCTAGCCCCTGAGTCCCCTACTGCTGATCAGAGACCTCATTGGGCGACGTCGCAGCCCTGCCAACAGATGCTACAGCGCAGAGGTGGCCAGTGTCCCAGGAAACCATCCTGTAAATAAACAGGATAGATAACCTGCTGCATCTTTGAAATCCAGCAAAAATAAAAATGTATTTGGTAAGAATGTTTTTAGCTTTTGCCTACATGTTAAAAAGCTAATCCATGAGAATACCTTTTTAATGTGTACATGTCTTTCAAAATCAGCAGCATGAATTATTTTTAGCATTCAATCGGTATCTGATGAAGGATCTAGGGTTTTGCTTAGTTAGAATGGATTACCACTTCCCTTTTTGCAAAATAGACTTCTGGTTTCAAAAATCGGCCTCCAAGATTGTGATGTTTGGGGAGAAAAGTGGGTGGTGGTGTGTACGGAAGCAATGGCAAACCTTGGGATTGCATATGTTAGGAAAATGCTTAAAACTATTTCTGCTGCTGATGGAGTAATCTATATGAAATGTATTGGTAGGTATAGATTTAAAGAAAAAATGATCACACTTGATGGTTGTAGAAGTGCTTGGTGTCAAGTATCAATGCTCATGGGAAGTGTGACAATATAAATGCACTAAAGCGGTCTTCCCCTAACAAATTATTACCTATACACATGGATGATAAGGGCTTGATGTGTGTGGGTCCATCTGCTTGTACTCCCACCAGTCATGAGAACAGAGGTTTTGATGACCCTATTTGAATAAATTTTATGACATTATTGATAGCCCGGCGCTATACTCCGTAATCTACACCAGTCTCAGAGTTTGAATGGAGCGGCAGTGTGAATACGGAACCACTGCTCCATTATAACAGGGCCCTTGGGGCCTGTGTTCTTATGATAGGTGGGGTCCCAGCAGTCACATCTGATCAGGTGGCTAGGTGATTAGTTGTCATGGGAAAATTCCTGCTTGGTGCCTTATTTGTTACAGCATTTGTAGGATTTGTACAAGAGCCTCTTATTTTACAGTTTCCATGGCATTAATGTGCTAAAAATGCAGTATAGCACCTATCGCTCTCAGGTTGGTCACCCACCCTATTGCTCATATGAACGAGGCCAACTTTTGCAGACAAGCTAGCAGGTTGGATTTCTTTGCCCATTTCTGAGTGGTTTCAGCCATATGTCCCATAATAATAATCCTATTCGGCAGCACTTTATAATTTAGACTTAAATACAGTTGTCCATTTCTGCCTTAAAATATGTTACCTTTTGACTAACTGGTCATTTGTCATATTATACAAGAGTTTAGGGCTATGCAGTTTCCCAATTTGCACCAAAGTTCTTCATAATTCTCTCCTTGCAGTCATTGAGTAAGAGCTTCATTGTTTAATTTCATTGGTTGAAACTCTATCCATGTGGTAACTGCGCAGGTGGATGCTCTCTTAGCATAGTATGGGTTTATTCACACAAGAGTCGTGTTGACTTTTTTTGCTGCAGTTCAGAAATTGTGGCAAACTACAGTGATTTCAGAAAAACAAAACATGCCATTCCCTAATTTTTAGAAAAGTCTGACAATTAGCTGGGAACCCCATTGATCATCTGTCAGTAAGTTGAATTTTCGTGTAATTCCACCATAGGGGGCATTATCATTACATCCATTCAAATCCATGGGCTACATAATACAGGAGAAGACGAGTCCTAAGAATTAGCTGCTCTAATTGCTTTCCGTTTTCTCCAAAAGATAGGGGTCTGGAACCGGAGACTCTTTGAGTTAATAAACTGGACACCTTTAACCTTTTCCTATCCAATAAAATTTTCGTGTCCGTCCACAGAAATCCTATTAAATTTGAAAAACAAAATAATAATAATCTTTATTTCTATAGCGCCAACATATACCGCAGCACTTTACAAATTCAAGGGTAAACATACAGTCATTACACATTAAAAGTACTTACAAATGAGACACAGGGTGTGAGGGCCCTGCTCGTGAGAGCTTACAATCTATTAGGTGTATGGGTTGAAACATACGGTAAGAAGTGCCAAGTTTACAATGGTCCGGCCATGTTTCATAAATAGGGGTGGTTTACATGAAAATGGATGAACCTGCCACCCAGACTGTACACTATATACAGATAAGTGCCTGTGAGTGCCCAAGTGCAGGGAGTGACAGATGTGTGTGATAGCAGTTAGGGATCTTGGTGGGCCAGACCGAGAAGATGTATTTTCAGGGCCCTCTTAAAACTGTGAGGGTTGTGAATGTGCCTGATCGCCCGCGGTAGCATATTCCAGAGAATTGGTGCCGCACGTGTGAAATCTTGTAGGCGGGCATGGGAGGTTCGGATGATTGAGGAATGTAGTCTGATATCATCAGCAGAGCGGAGAGCACGGGTAGGGCGGTAGACAGAGACTAGGGAGGAGATGTAGGGAGGAGCAGCACTGTGGAGAGCTTTATGGGTGAGAGTGCTGAGTTTATACTGTATCCTGTACTGGATGGGCAACCAGTGCAGTGACTGACACAGGGTAGAGGCATCAGTATAGCGACTGGAGAGAAAGACAAGCCTGGCTGCTGCATTCTGGACAGATTGGAGAGGGGAGAGTTTGCAGAGAGGGAGACCGATAAGCAAGGAGTTGCAGTAGTCAAGACGAGAAAGAATAAGAG
Source organism: Phyllomedusa bahiana (assembly GCA_025379985.1). Taxonomy (NCBI): domain Eukaryota; kingdom Metazoa; phylum Chordata; class Amphibia; order Anura; family Hylidae; genus Phyllomedusa; species Phyllomedusa bahiana. Next base: position 125,660 of record JAODAL010001309.1, on the reverse strand, counting down.
CAGTAATGAGATGTTTGAGTCGTTTCCACAGTGAGAAATGGACGGATTTTTGTTATATTCTTGAGGTGCAGGTGACAGGAGCGGGCAAGGGATTGGATATATGGGGAGAAGGTCAGATCAGAATCAAATAAAACCCTAGACAGCGGGCCTGCTGCCTAGGAGAAATGGTGGTACCACATACAGAAACAGAAATAGCAGGGGGGGGGGGGTTGGTTAGTAGATGGCGGAAAGACAAGAAGGTCAGTCTTAGTGAGGTTTAGTTTCAAAAGCGTATTTTCAATTAAAACAACTGTTATTGCCTGAAACAATCAAATACACATTTGCCAGTTTTAAATAAGCTTGTAAACAATTGTGTATGTGTCAAAAACATTCGGAAAATAGGACTGGAACAGCGTTTTTTAAATGTCACATCCTACTTGACAAAGGATAGTAAAATGTTAAAGGGGTTTTCTCACCATGCAGTTTCACAGAGGCAGCTTCAGACTTAGGATATGTTCACAAAATTTAAGTGTTCAGAGTGGACTATACGCGGTATTTTCTCCTACAAATACTGCGTTTGCCAGCGTGATATTTGAACGAGTAAATGATGCGGAATGCCCAAGGCCTCATATACTTTAGTATTTAACGGCACCTAAACGCCTCCGGTGCAGACCGTACAAAGCGAAAAATGTTCACGTTAAATCATTATCGTCCGAATGCTGACAATGATTATACATTGCAGTCAATGATAGCTGTACTTATACATCATTTGAAACTTATTTTGGCACAAAATACGCCCCAAAATAAGCATAAAAAAACTGTGGGAACATCCCCTTACACTTTCTAGCAGGGCTGTGGATGGTTGTATTGCAGTAATTGGCATATCGGCTCTGTCTTTTCTAGCTGATTCTATTAGACTAGGGGTTCCCAAACTCCTCATGCCCCACCAACAGGTCATGTTTTCAGGATCTCCCACAGAATGCACTGACAATAATTATGTCACCTGTGCAGCATAATTAAATCACTTGTGCACTGCTAAGGAAAGCCAGAAAACATGACCTGTTGGTGGGGCGTGAGGACTGGAGTTTGGGAACCCCTGTATTAGAGTAACAGTAGTGCACGAGGTTTGTAAATAGCGGTGTACAAGACTACAGAGCTCTATGGATTAAAACTTGTCATTAACTTGGGTAGCTATGGATAAGACCCAGCAAGGAGTGACTCGCCATATTCGGACTGACTGATGGCAGCTGGAATCAATGAGAGATAATAGCAGGGGGTGGTGGTTGGTAACCTACAGAAACCTGTGTACTCTAAGACCCGGTTCACGCGGCTTATTCAAGCCGCAATTGCGGGACGGATTTCGCCCGCAATTACGGCTTGAGTAAGAGGCGGGGCGGGGGCGCTGCCCGCCGGCCCCATAGACTTTCATTATCCACGGCGCGTATCCCGCCAGGATAATGAACATGTCACTTTCTCCCCGCCTGGCGTATTCGCCGAGAGGGGAGGAGAGACGGAATCCACAGTTCTCCATGAGAACTGTGGATTACCATAATGGCTGGGACGGATTGCAGTCCTATTGCAGCGCAGTACAGCGCGCAATATGGCTGCAATCCGTGCCCAAAATAAGCTGTGTGAACGGCCCTTAACAGTACATACGAATTTCTTTATCTGAACAAAGCAAAATCAAACAGCAATGTATTTAGTAATCTTAATTTACCTTTTCTTAAATATTAAAAGCTAATCATTGTGGTGAGAAAACCCCTTCGATCTGAGTTCTTCCATAATGACTTATGTATGCACCAGTGTGACCATAACATGGAACTAATGGAAGCAAATTTTAATGGCTCCCACCGAATAACAGTAAGCGGAGATCTTAAAAACATGAGGAATTGATACCCAAAGTATCTTCCAAAAACTTGTAGCAGTATGTTTTATCTGAAACTGTGACATCCCTTTAATCCGAAAGGGAGTTGAAAGAGCCAAACCCAATGTACTGGCCTCAACAAACAAAGGGAACCGTAGAAATATTTTGTAGGCACAATACTGGTAACTCTGACAACATTCATCTCATTATACAATTTATTATGGTTGTGAGGTTAAAAGTGTCTCCTATTTAGTGGTTTGTCAATCTAGACTTTATGGGATTTTGATTGCCTTTTGCTATGTTGAGTCAGTTATTCCTCTGCAGTGTATATTTTTGCATATAAAGCTGCCAAGAAATTTCATGCAGCTAAAATGAAAACTTCCAATCTCATCACTTTGCATCAGTTTCCCAAGTGGAGGCCGTGTAAGGGTTAAAAGGATTTGTCCAATTTGTTAGAAAGATCTCTTGAAAATAGGTTGATCTCAAAGTGTACCCTGCTGGAACCCACAACACTGAGCTGTAACCTGTGGGACAATATGTCAGTAAGTGTTTGGCTTTTTTTCCCATGAAATATATATGAAAATAGTTTTTCTAAACTCGAGAAGCTCTTTTAGAAGTGACTTGCTATATCAGCTTAGACAAATTCAGCTTTTTTAAAATTTTATTTTCTGAATGTAAACCACAAATCCATAAGCATATTTATTGAGGTGGAGCAGATGGTATAAAAGAAGTCCTAGAATTTTCTCAATTTCATTTGGTGTTTATTAGATGTCATCACTATGAAAACTAGCAATTTCTAAAGCCATATGTTTTTTATCTATAATATTAAATATTCCAAGTGTAATCTCCAGATTTCTTTCCTATGTTGTGTTTTATTCATTAAATGTGAAAGGATACGGTGTCTATATTCAGTTGTTATTTATGGTAGAAACCCGTTCTTTAAATGAGCAGGTTTTTTTGGGGGGTTTTCTGTCAGAAGACCGGGTAATGCTTTATGGTGATTACAAATGATGCAAAAGTTAGAAATTCTATGTAGAGTGGATGCGGTTATTATGATCATGTTAAAAATATGTTTTAAGTTGCAATTCTTTTTTCTAAAACAAATGTGAACTGGCTTACTCTAAGGCTTTTTTATGATCAGCTTAATTGTAAAAAAATAACTTAAAATAAATTGTCTTTATTTCTGACCTCATAAGGTTAACTTTGCTTTTTTTCTTTCTCTACATTATCATCTGGTACCATGTTTTCCATGTTGGGCATCTGACTTCCGAGGCCCCCACTGGACCCTAAGGGTATGTTCAGACTGCTTATATTCTTGCGGAATTGCACGTGTATTTCGCCGCGTATTGCGCTTAATATGCGGCAAAATGCGCGTCACAATTACGGTAATTCACAGTTCTCATAGATTGCTATGGATGACGCGTCGTCCCACCGTGCGTACGTTACGATCGTATTGTACGTGCGGGGGGGGGGAGAATTGACATGTCAATTGTTAATAGCGAATACGCACCGCTGACATTAAATGTCTATGGGTCCGGCTCGTGGCTGCCCCCACATCCCCCATGCTTTGAAATTACGCGAGATCGGAGCGTGGCTCAAAAACACCCGGCGTATTGCGGCACGTGCTATATGGGCCGCAATAAGCCGTGTGAACATAGCCTAAAACAGAAGGACTGCAGGATCTTTGACTTTTTCTCTGTCCAATGCATAAGTGATGGAAATTGAGCAATAAATGAAGGAATATTCTAGTAATGTTTTTTATTGTAGTGATAAATGCCCCTTTATGTTATGTAAGGATGACTGTTTCCGTGTAGATAACTTTACTCCGTGCAGCTCCACTGTTCCATGTAGTACCTGGGTTACCAACCAGTAGATCAGGATCTACTGATAGTTCCCGATAGTATAGTGCCATTCTATTCCACAGAGATCGTCATTATTCACATTGGTCCCTGTCCCCATCAGGGCTCATTCTCTAAATTCCAGGGTAACCTGTATGTAATCTGTATGTTTTGGGAGTGTAGGGGAAACCAGGGTACCCAGAGGAAACCCAAGCAAACACGGGGAGAACATATAGACTTCTTTTGTGGGATCAGAACCCCAGCGCTACAAGGCAACAGTGCTAACCACTGAAACCCCATGCTGCTCAATATGCATTAAAGCGAACCTGTCAGTTTAGTCTACCCTATCTGAGAGCAGGATATGATGGAGGGAGAGAATCTGAGTTCTGTGATATACAGTGGGTTGGAAAAGTAGTCCTACTGCTTGAACTGTTCCTCATTTTTAAATGTTCGAGCCAGATGTGCAAAGCTGGTAGAGACATCCCCCAACAGACTGCAGCTGTCATTGCAGCTAAAGGTGGTCCTACAAAGTATTTACTAGGGGGGCTGAATACATATGCAAGCCACACTTTTCAGTTTTTTAATTGGCAAAAATTTGGAAAATATTTGTTCCTTTGTGTTGATCGATCACAACATATCAATAAAATACATTTGTTTGTAGCTGTAACATTTAGAAATGAGGATCAGTTCAAGGGCATGAATACTTTTGCAACCCACTATATAGGTATGTAAAGTGAACCAGGATTTCTGAGTAAAAGAGAGCAAAAGAAGTGAAAGTACCGTTTAGCCCGCCCCGTGATTGACAGTTTGCTCTGTACACAGTGTTGGACTGGGATGCCTAGGGCCCACAGATGGAGTTGATTCTAGGGGTGCAGCAGTTGAGCGGTTTCTGGCCCCACTGGTGAAGTTTATTTTAGGGGACCAGCCTACAGCTACTGTAAATGACTGTACCTGCCTCCTATTCTCTGCCTCTTTCTTTTTGCCTCTCTTTTTCTGCTTTTTTGCCTCTTCTGTATATGCAGTTATAATACAACTCCAGGTCTACCATGCCCAGGGACCCACCGGGGGTTTCCTCTGTTCCCCTGTGGGCCAGTCCAAGCCTGTCTGTACATACAAATACAGGGCAAACTGCAAGTTACTGTGTGTGGATGGGGAAGCATAACTTCTGTCTTATATGTATCTTCTCCGCTGTGAAGTAAGAAATCCTGCTTCGAATCCTATAAACCCTTGATATCAGAGCTCAGCTTCTCTTCCTCTATCATAACCTGCTCTTAGGACAGCATAAACCACCTGCCAGGTTCACTATCCGTTTTTGTCCATTGTCCTTTTCTGAACCATCTGTGAGCGCTGTTGGTTTCTGAAAGTCGTTGCTCTTGAGGGCAATGGCAGGAGTTAAAATGGCAGGAATAGAAAAACATGGCTGCTTTCTTTCAAAAACAGCACCACCTCTGCCACAGGATGTACCTGGTATTGCAGCTCAGCTCTACTAAATTTAATGGGGCTTAGCTGCACTACCAGACTTTTCATGTGATAGAGATGGAGCTGTTTTTGGAAGAAAGTAGTCATGTTATTTTTTAATGCTGGACGGGCCTTTTAATAAGACAGTCAGTCAGGACCTTGGCTTTTGCTTGGCTCTGTGAGCTGAGCGTTTATTGATATGTTGTTTGGCAGTAAGTTTTACTAATACCATCAACTCTAACAACGTCTGGAAAAAAAAAAATCCAAAACGTCTGATCAGATTATTCACAGATTTGTCTTGTGATCAGTGTCTACTGCAGTCTTGTATGTCACATGAAAAAGAGTGACTGTCAGCAATTAGTACATTAAAAATTACTAGTGTCTGTTGTTCAGCTATAGGAATTCACTGGGGGCCTCTCTATTTTGTTTGAAATTGACTAACACGGCCTTCCCTCCGCCAGTGATAAGGATATGTTAATATGGACAATGGGTTACCTACAGCGGAATCATCATATAAAATCCACATACAAAAATCCATGGCATTTGGTGTGGATTTTTATATGCTGATTTTTTTTTTATTGTGGACACAATCTGTATGAAAATACTCTCAAAGTGAATGTATCGGATGGCTTGTCTTATGATGTCCTATCTGAGTGCAGCATATAATAAGGGGAAGGAGCGAAGCGCTGTAGCCTAGTACCAGCAAGCTTTTTTCTCTTATCTAAACTGTTTGAAAAGTGAGTAATCAATCAGTATGTTTGTATCCACAAGACTTCAAACAGTCATTGATTACTTACTTGAAACACCTTTCTGAACAATTTAGACAACTGAAAGAAGCTTGCTGGTAATAAAGGCAGTTTAATTGGAGCACAGTAAGGCCGTGTTCACACGGCTTATTTGGGCGCGGATTGGAGCCATACTGCGCACCGGATTTGCGCTGCAGTACGGCTCCAATCCGTCTCGATCATTACGGTAATCCACAGTTCTCATAGAGAACTATGGATTCCGTCGCTCCTCCCCTCTCGGCAAATCCGCCGGACGGAGAGAAGTGACATGCACACTATCCAGACGCAATACGCGCCGTGGATAATGAAAGTCTATGGGGCCGGCGGGCAGTGCCCCTGCCGCGCCCCCGCCCCTTATTCAAGCCGTAATTGCGAGCGAAATCCGGCTCGCAATTACAGCTTGAGTAAGCCGTGTGAACCGGGCCTTAGGGTGCTTTCACACGGCGTTTTTGACGCCTTTTTTTTACACATTTGTGCAAAAAGGCACAGCAATTAATACTATACATTTCTGCACAAAAAAAAAGCATAAAAAAATGCAACAAAAACACACTGTGTGAAAGCACCCTTAAACTGCCAAAACTGCGCTGTGTGAAAGAATACGAAGGGTATGTTCATACAGCGTATTGTGGTGCATATAGTATGTGTCGCAATACGGCAGGTGCTGTGGAAGCACGCGCTGATTGATGCGTATTTTCAAAGCGGGGGGGGGGGGGGAGGCATTGACATGCATTGTTTGCGGCGCATAATCGCCTTGAACAATTGACATGTCAATTCTCCCCATGTCTTATTGTATGTGCGGGGGGAAGACGCGTAATCCATAGCTCTCTATGAGAGCTATTAATTACTGTAATTGCGGCGCGCAGCGACATGCGTGCCAAAATAAACCGTGTGAACATACCCTAAGGCCATTCCTGATATTTATCATTAACTCCTGTGCTCTTAGCTCTAGTTACCAAACATCTTCACCTGCAATGCGCAGATAAGTCGGGTACGACCACTGTAGTCTGGGTTCTCAAGTTGTGTCTTTTAACTGCATCAAAAAAGCATGCATTTTTTAATTAATGCGGGTGGTTTTGTAACTAACGGATTTGAAACATAGATGTGATTGGCGACAATAAAAAAAAAAAACGCATGTATGTTTTGAGTGTTTATTTGTTGCGTTTTTTAACTGGAACATGAGAACCCAGCCTTAAACCATAAAAAATAAAATCACGGGAACTATTTAGATGGAGTAATAACTGACCTAAGGAAATCTCAGCCGTCATACAGATAAAAGATGCAGCACATTTGTTCACATGCTACTTGTTATATGCCCTCAGTGTCCCATTAAGAGATCAAATTACAGTGATTACATTACACGGATGCCATTGTGCCCTATGAATGTCATCTTTTCTGCCTGAAAAGCGATGATTGGGAAAATGGACAAAAGTGGTAAAAGCAGTGTTTGGGTATGTTCATGTGACATATTGTGGCGCGTACAGTAAGCGCTGCAATATGCTGGGTGTTATAGAAGTACACGCTGGCCAACTTTTACTTCTACAGCGCTGGTGGCGGCCAGCCTCATTCACTTCTATTACCCCAGCATGTAAACGCACGTAAACGCACGTAAACGCACTACTTTCACCCAGCGTTCAATATACGTCGAGGAGCACGGAGGTAATTCATAGCTCTCGATGAGAGCTATGAATTACCGTAATTGCGGGGCGCATTTAAGGGATATTGCAGCACAATTACGTGCTAAAATACGCCCACAATTACGTCGGGTGAGCATACACTTTGGTACAAATCCTTTAGAAACGGGTACAGCCATAGGGTCTGTATGCATTTATATTGTGTATTATGCGGATTTGTAGCAGGTTTTTAAAACAAATAGAGGCCCCTTTACCACACAGCTGTATTGCTGGGTTACATAGGAAGGTGCAAGCAACGGCTCACGCATAGGGGCCAGTATCAGACTATCCCGGCCGTTTAGCCCTGTAAGTGGTTGTAGTTACACCTGTGTTAGGAGGAGTACGGTAGCACACTGGGTGACCATGGGAAACCAGGGAGAGGGGTGGCCTTGTTTTGGCAGACAAATAGTTAACAGTTTAGAGAGAGCGACAGTCGGGACGGTTAGGGCAAAGCCAATCAGGAGAAGAAGGCCGACGTGCTGAGGGGGATGAAGCTGCACTTAGTGACAAAGAGAGTTGACAGTTGTTGGGGCTTGTGTCTACGCAAGGAAAGACAATGAAGAAGCTAACGTGTCAGCTCAAGGAGCGGCTGTGATGCATCCGTGACTGAGAGAAGATGTAGCCCTCAGGAGCGAACAAGAAGTGGAGTGCATCACTGCCACCCGCGCCATCTTCTCTGTGTGTGTTACAGCTTGGCGTAGTCGGCAGGATCAAGGTGTGAAGACCAAAAGAAAAACAACAGCGTGTGATGGAAAAGGGAGTCTCCCCACCCGCAGGCTAGCTGCTGAAGAGAAGTGCTATGGGGTGAGAGGTGTGACGCCTCCAGCTAACTGTCGGCAGAGTTAGCCAGAGGCGAACAGAGTGTAACTGCGAGGCCAACATGGCGGAGATGGGCACCAAGGTTTTTTTTATGGCATTCACTATGTGGGACAATTAAAGTTGTATTTTAATGGATCGGAATTTAACAGATGCAATGATACCAATACTGTTTAGTTTTTATTTTTTTATTTGTACAATCTGAAAAGGAGGAGCTTTAAATTATTTTACAGTTTCAAAACTTTTAAATGTTTTTACTTGGAATTTTAATCCCTCTTCAGTATTTGACCACTAGCGGGTGCAATCACTTGTATACACTGTTCTGCAATACTCATGTGTTGCAGAAGTTTGCAATTACAGCTGTCTTATTACACCCTACCTACACCTTTTAGGAGCAGTAGGATGACCTGAATGGAGGCCTTCATTAAGCTCCCATCTGCTGTGACTGCTGGTCGGCACCCTACAATTGTCAGTTGGGAGATGGATAGAACTGCACTCTTCATGCCTAGATGAGAAATCTAAGTAGTTAAACAGCAGGAAGCGAAGTTATCTCCAGTCTGCTGAAGGCAGGAGTTAGCTGTGTATGGAGCAGATTAAGCTCATGAGCCCAATCCATACATCTTTTGCCCCCTTCCTGACAGGAAGAGGTAGGCGCCCTAGACCGTCGCCCAATTCTGCCTACTTGTCATCCCAGCCCTGGCACTGGACAACCCCTTTTAATGTTCTCCTTTGTCCACCATTTCACAATTTACATATACAAAAAAAATCTACACTAAAATTTGATTTTATTGTGGATTTTATCCATGTCAATACAATGATAGGTGAAATACAGTATTGTGTGAATGTCTATACTCACAATGCTGAAGAAATAGGCACAGCAAATAGACTGCAAGCTCAAATGTTTAACAGATCCTATCTGTTTATTGGGAATATCAACCGATGCAAAAATGCACCTTTGTTCGGTGAAGGGTTTGTCTTTCCATTTAGCAGCTGCCACCGTCCTCTCATTCATTTTCATGTAATTTTTACATTAGGTTTTTATTTTTTTTAGTTTATAGCAGGGAAATTAGTAAAAAAGTTTATCACAATTTTTAATTATTTTTAACAGCAAAAGTGGTGCTCAAATAAGTTTTTTTTTGTGTCACGTTTCAGCAGTTTTAGGGTAGAAGAGAGCGAGGATAAGTTGCGGGTTGGGCTGTTAGTATTTATTTTAATATTACTGTACATACTCGAGTATAAGCCGAGGCACCTAATTTTGCCACAAAAAACTGGGAAAATTAACTGACTCGAGTATAAGCCTAGGGTGGAAGATGCAAAAATAAAAAGGAATACCAATAAAATTACATAGGCAGGTATAGGCAGTTTAATGTCTCCCAGAGGCAGGTGTAGGCAGTTTAATGCCCCCCATAGTCAGGTATAGGCAGGTAAATGTCCCCCATAGGCAGGTAATAGGCAAGTTTATGTCCCCCATAGGCAGGTAATAGGCAGGTTTATGTCCCCGATAGGCAGGTATAGGCAGGTATATGTCCTATATAGGCAGGGTTTTTGAAAAAAAAAAATACAAATGCTCCTCTCTCTCCCTCGCTGCTCTGAGGCTCTCCCTGCGTTCCGTCTTCTTCCCGGCAAGTCTGCTTGCGGCCTTCTGGAGTCCTATTGCTCTCTGCTCTGCAATAGTATCTTCAGCTGTATATGCTCCCAGAGGAGTTGCATACAGCTGAAGAGATCGACGCCAGCGCCCAAGTCATTGCAACGCCCGGACGCTGTCGGCTGACTCCAGTGTCAGATGTATGCGCTCCCGGAGGAGTCGCATACAGCTGAAGAGATCTCCGCCGGTGCCCAGGCCATGGCAGCGCCCGGACGGTGACTTGAGTCGAAGCTGAGTTAGGCTTTTTCAGCACATTTTTTGTCCCGGAAAACTCGGCTTATACTCGAGTATATACGGTATATAGTATAATATAATATTTTTTATTTTGTTTTACATAAGGTTGAATAAAGACCATTTTATGTCACTTTTTTTCCCTCTGATTTCCCCTGTAATTGGGGCTGGTATATTGGCCCTAGTTACAGGTGCAATCAGGGAGAAATACATCCCATGCACCAACTGCAGCGATAACTTGGCTCTGATAAGGCCCAGCAGTTCAGGCAGTTACTGAGCCCCGAAGGTCATGTGACCACCGGAGACAGGAGAAAGGAAGCTGACGGGCATAGTAATAAACCATCCCTGTCTTCTCAGTGAAGAGCCCGGCTATCATTGATCGCCGCCTCCCCACCCACACAGCTGTACAATTAGTGTACAGCTGCTTTCTCTGCACAGACACTCCATAACATTTGTAGTCAATGGGTGAGTGGCAAGTAGTCACCGTACAAGAGAAACTGTTTGGTACCATGTTAGTCGGTTGAAAAATGTTTTATTGTTTTTAGTGAGAAAAACAAAGTAGCAATCTTTTCATGGCTAACAAAAAGAAATGATGTATAATAGCAGGCATTACCCAGAAAGAAACGAGATCGGAACATGAAACTTTACATTTATTCCACATACTCTCCACTGATGCCAACACACTCCTCAAATCGGTATTCCAAGTTCTATAAGCCTTGTAAAAAGAAGGATTTCGGTTGTGCCTCAAACCAGTCATCCTTAGCAGCCATGGCATCAGAAATGGTGTGAAATTTGGTACCCTTGAGGGGTTTCTTCAGGTTTGGAAACAGATGATAGTCGGAGGGAGGCAGATCTGGTGAATAAGGTGGGTGGTCAACCAACTGGAAGCCTAGCTCCACCAGTTTTGTCGTGGTCGCTTGTGCAGTGTGAGTGGAGGCGTTGTCTTGCAGGAACAAGATTTCTTTGGACAGCTTGCAGCACCTTTTGGCCTTCAGAGCTGCCTTCAATTGGTCCAAAGTTCAATGTATACCTCTCATTGATGGTGGAACCATTTTGAAGGTAGTCCACTAGCAGCACGCCCTCCTTATCCCAGAACACAGACGCCATCACCTTAGTGGCTGATTTTTGCACCCTGAACTTCTTTGGACGAGGAGAACCACTGTGCCTCCACTCTTTTGACTGCTCCTTGGTTTCAGGGTCATACAAATAAATCCAGGTCTCATCCATAGTGACCAGTCGATCCAGGAAGTTCTTATCAGTCCGGAAACGCTGACAAATGGACCGGGAAGTTTTCACTCGCATGCTTTTCTGATCTGTTGTCAAACATTTGGGGACCCACTTTGCAGATAGCTTCTTCATGTTCAAATGTTCATGGATAATGACACAAACACGTTCACGAGAAATCCCCATGATGTCTGCTATTCCTTTAGCTGAAATTCGCCGATTCTCCAGTATGAGGTTGTGCACAGCATCGACGATCTCCGGAACAACAACCACTCTCGGTCGTCCAGGACGTTCCTCATCATTGGTGCTGAAGTGGCCCATTTTAAATTTGGCAACCCAGTTCTTAACTGTAGAATATGAAGGGCATTGATCCCCCAATATATCACCATGAATATCCTTTGCGGACTTTCCTTGCAGAAACAAGAATTTTATCACTCCTCTGCTCTCATTTGCTGTGAATATCGCCTTAGACTCCGCCATTTTGTTTCCCCACGTGCCTAGATCACTGTTGCCATAAGCTACAAACACAAAGTTTTGAAAACATATATTAGACACACAAGGCTTTCATATGATGTAACATTCGTTACCATAGAAACAAAAAAAAAAGAACACAAAGCCAAAGACTTATCAGCAGCCCCTCGTAATCTATATCAGTGGGCATTGTGGGAGTTGTAGTTTCCCAACAGCTGGAGAGCCACACTTTGCAGACCACTGCTCTGTCACATAAAATATCAATAAAATATGTGACTGTAGTGTTTAAAAAAATGAGGGACAGTTTAAGTGTTATGAATATGTTTGCAACCCATTGTGTATAATATATACACACAACAGAGCAGAGACATGATGTGATTAAGGCTATGTTCACACGGCGTGATGTCTAGATGGACCCAAACATGCATCTAACAATGAGCAGTGTTCGCAATGTAAAACACGTATCGGCGTTCACATGAGTGATTGCCGATGCATGTTTACATTGCGTCTTTTGGATCTGTTCCAGGAATTGTCATTTCAATTCTGGGTCTGAAAGACGCAACAGGAGCCCTATAATAATCTTTCGGGTGCGATCCTGCTGCTTCCAAACATGCAGCTGCGTGTTTGGATCCGTGTTAGATCCAATCGACGCTACGTTTTTGGATGCGATTTTCAGGTCCAACACGGACACTGGATCATATCCAAATACGCTGTGTGAACATACCCTAAGGGCATGTCCTCATGGCACATGTTTTCGCCCGGTTTTTCAGGCGGTTTGCAGTCTTGCAGACCGCCTGAAAAACCGGCCGAAAATGAGCACAATGTTGCTCTATGGAAAACCCGTGCAGCAGTCCCCACTGCACGGGTTTTCTGTCCAGCGGTTTTTTCGCCCGTGGTCCGGCCGCAAAACATTCAAAAAGCACAATCTTCCGTCCGGTTTTCAGACAGAATCTCTGCTTATCGTGGAAAAAAGTAGTTGGTAGGCTTGTCTAAGAAGATGAGTTTTAAGAGCACACTTAAAACTGTGAGGGTTGTGAGTGTGCCTGATCACATAGGGTAACATTTTCCAGAGAACTGGTGCAATACGTGCAAAATCTTGGAGATGGGCAAGGGAGGTTCGTGAGGTGTGTACTCTTAGATCAGTAGCAGAGCGGGGTAGGGTGGTAGACAGAGATGAGGGAGGAGATGTAGGGGGATGCAGCGCTGTGGAGAGCTTTATGGGTGAGAGTGATGAGTTTATGTTGTATTCTATACTGAATAGGCAGCCAGTGCAAAGACTGACACAGGGTAGAGGCATCAGTATACCGGCTGGAAAGAAAGACGAGCCTGGCTGCTGCAATCAGGACAGATTGGAGAGGGGAGAGTTTACAGAGAGGGAGACCAATAGGGAGTTACAGTAGTCAAGACGAGAAAGAATAAGAGCAACAATGAGGGTTTGAGCTGTTTCCACAGTGAGAAAAGGACGGATTCTGGAGATGTTCTTGAGGTGCAGGTGACAGGAGCGGGCAAGGGATTGGATATAGGGGGTGAAGGACAGATCAGAATCTAGTATAACCCCAAGACAGCGGGCCTGCTGCCTAGGAGTTATGGTGGTACCACACACTGAGACAGAAATAGCAGAGTTCGGTCAATTAGTAGACGGTGGGATGACTAAAAGTTCAGTTTTAGTGAGGTTTAGTTTAAGATAGAGAGAAGACATGATATCAGAGACAGTGGACAGACAGTCACTGGTGTTTTGTAGCAGGGCGGGAGTGATGTCACGGGAAGAGGTGTATAATTGGGTGTCATCAGCGTAGAGATGGTACTGAAAGCCAAATCTGCTGATGGTTTGTCCAATGGGGCTGTGTAGATTGAAAAGAGGAGAGACCAAGAACGGATCCCTGTGGAATCCCAACAGCAAGAGGAAGAGGAGAGGAGGTGGAACCCAAAAATGAGACACTGAAGGAGCGGTCAGAGAGGTAGGAAGAGAACCAAGAGAGTGCGGTGTCCTGGAGGCCAATGGTGCTCAGCATGCTGAGGAGGAGGTGGTGATCAACAGTGTCAAATGCTGCAAAGAGATCCAGAAGAAGCAACAACGAGTAGTTGCCCTGAGATTTAGCAGTGAGGAGATCATTTGAAACTAAATGGAGGATACCAGAATGTATCATACACAAATATACCAAAATATCATCGGAAGGAGCTGGTACAACTGGACAGCTACATTTTCTTTTTAGCCAGATGCAAGCATTTCTGTTTTGTTTGTTTTTTTTAAACTGCCCATTTATCACATCATGTCTCTGCTCTATTCTATATACAGTACTCGCAAAAGTTAGGGATATTGCTATTTTGTTTGAAATTTCTGACTGAACATAAAATTTCTTGAATTTTTTCTTTAATGAACTAAATGAGACCATCTCTTACCTTCAGAATACATATGTCTAACTTTTCAGTGTTTCAGTACTTTATGCACAACTTGCTGATTTCTAACAGGTGTTTGATCCCTGGTTCGCCCAATAAATTTAGAGGATCAATTTGAATTGGGTTTTAAACAGTCCTCCTCATCATGCTGTTCACATTTTGACATCATGAGACCAAGACAACACCTTACAATTGATCAACAGTACCTCATCATTGCGAGACTTCAAGCAGAATGCTCTCAGAAGGAAGTGGCCAATGAACTTAGAGTGTCACAGAGTGTCATCAGCAGGTTATAACAGAGATACAAGAAGAGTCACAGAAAGGCAAAGAAGTGAACATCTTTGGCTCCATCACACACTGATGACCGCTTCATTGTAAACAATGCCCTGCAGAACTGGATGTTGAATGCCACACATCTCCAGGAACATTTAAGGGAGGTAAGAGGCAACCAAGTGTATCGGCAGACCATTCGAAACCATTTACATGCGCATTCTAAAATTAAGAGATGGTCTCATTTAGTTTATGTAATACAAATTCAAGAAATGTTATCTACATCCTGATATTTCAACCAAAAGCCAAATATCCATAACTTTATGTGAGTAGTATATGTGTGTTTTCTTATATACCTTTTTATATCATGTCTGATGAAGTGAAATGAGTGGTGTTGAAAGCTTGCTAATCAACCCCTTACTGCTGCACCTAGTTTTGACTTCTATGAGAGAGTCCTATTTTTAAAATCTGACATGTCACTTTATGTGACAATAACTTTTTAATGCTTTTACTTATCCATGTGATTTAGAGAATGGTCTATCATAGCACATTGTGCTTAAAGTTATAAATAAAGTTTGGTCAATACAATCCTTGTTTGTGAAAAATATCAAAATGTGAAAATTTGGAAGCTTTTGCCATTCAAACTTCAAAAATGTATGCATCAAAGACAGATAGATATACCACACAAAAAACGTTTATAACTAGCATATACCATATGTCTACTGTAAGTTTACGATCTAAAAAAAAAAATTCATGCTAAGGGGCACATAAATTTAGTAGCAATTGTTCACATTTTCAAGAAAATTTGCAACATAGATTTTTTTGGGACCAGGCCATTTCGGACAGGGTTGTATGTTAGACACCCGCATAAAGGAACCTGTCTAAAAAATTACTCCCCTTAAAGTTTTCAAAACGGCAATTTGAAAGTTTAGTAATAATCTTTATTTATATAGTGTCAACGTATTCCACAGCACTTTACAAATTAGATGGTGTATTTATATTTTTTTGTAAATTAGATGCTATAAGTACAGACAAAAAACAAATAATACACAATGAAAAGCTACTTACAGATCAGACACAAGGTGTGAGGGCCCTGCTTGCAAGAGCTTACAATCTATTAGGGTGTGTGGATGAGACAAAAGATTAGAAGTACTTAGTTTACATAATGGTCCAGCAATGTTACATACATATGGGGTAGTTTACATAAAAATTGGATGAACCTGCCACCCACACAGTACATATATATATACAGTGTCGGACTGGGAGGTCTGGGGCCCACAGGGGAGTTGATCTTGGGGGCCCACCCTACAGCTACTGTACATGAAAATATTACCGGCCTCTCGAACATAAATGCGCCAATTTGACCACATAATACAGTGTGCAAAAAAGAACTGTATTGTGTAGTACACAAAACCAAGTGAGTCATATATCTGTCTATAAGGGCTATACAATACATGGAAATCCCTAAAGAAGCATTTATGCTATCTATAATACATGAAAAAAAAAAAAACTTTGAGATTCTTAGTTCACGCGTTTTGATCAAAAAATGTTTATGTCACCCCCGACTTACAACGGGATCTCAAGGCGGGTGGTCCTACGCTATCTTTATCTCTCACTAGAGCTAAATTCAGACTTCTCATTGGGCCAACCGACCTCCATAATCCAGAGAGAAAAAATAAAAACAGGCACCAACCTTGCACGCATACTGCACTAATATAACAAGCTGTGGAGGTGGGCGGGGTGCAGGAAACCAAAATGGAGGCATCCATTATTCCCTCTATATTGCTTTTAATTTATAGAGGGAGGAATGGATGCCTCCATTTTTGTAAGATCCCGTTGTAAGTCGGGGGTGGCATAAACATCTTTTGATCAAAACGTGTGAACTAAGAATCTCAAAGTTTTTTTCATGTAATATATCTGTCTATCTCACATATCTGTTTGTCTCACACATATGTCAGTCTAACATATCATAGACACATGGCTAAGTAGCTCCATCCATATCACCCCCCACCAGCCCACATACAATATCCCCCTCCACGTTTCTCCTGGTCATGCACCTCACCACCTTCTAAAATAAACACCAGTAAGAAAGTAAAAGTGAAACTCCTATCACAGGGTCAGGTATTCCCTCACTTTTACAATCAGGTGAACGCTGCCACTATACTAACACCAATATAACCTACAACACTGCCATATGGAGACCACATAGTGGTCCGACACCAGCTCGGGTCACATCACACTACAGTGAATACATCACTGATCCAATATAGAAGCAAAATAACCTCTGACTTCAGGGACTCACAGGAGACGTCTTCTCCGAGTCGTTCTCTTCTCTCATGAGTCGTTCTGTTTCCCTTCTCTTCTCCATCCGTTCCACACCGCCATGATGACTTCTCCTGGCCACAACACATCCCAGCAGAAATTACACACAAAAATATTAGAATCTTCACTTTACAGCACCTCTTTACCTATTCCCACCTCTGTACAAACTTCCCAGGGGTGGGAGAGCGGGTACAAGCCATAACTTAGAGGCACAATCTGCTAAGGGTTTGAAGGGTGGGAAGAGGACTAACCCCCTGGAGATTATGCTAAAGCTATGGGCTGCTCCCCTCACAATTATATTACCAGGTAGGTAAGCAAGACGCTAGGTAGGTAGGCAAATGGGCAAGGCCCCAGGTAGCTAGATAGGCCTTATTTAGGTAGGTAGACCCCCCCACTGGATAAGTAGGTCGGCCGGCCCCAGGCAGGTTGGTGGGTAGACCCAAGTAAGGTAGATAAGTAGGCCATGGGTGGGTAGGTAAATAGCCCCCATTTAGGTGGGCTGTAGGTAGGTGTTGGTGAGTCTAGTTAGTTAGGCTGTAGTCAGGCCCTCCTTTAGATAGTATGCAGGTATTCAGGGCCCTTTAGATAGCATGCAGATAGTCAGGGCCTCCTTTAGGTAGTAGGCAGGTAGTCAGTGCCCCCTTTAGATAGTATGCAGGTAGTCAAGGCTCCCTTTACAAAGTATGCAGGTAGTCAGGGCCGCCTTTACATAGTATGCAGGTAGTCAGGGCCCCCTTTACAGAGTATGCAGGTAGTCAGTGCCCCCTTCAGATAGTATGCAGGTAGTCAGGGCTCTCTTTACATAGTATGCAGATAGTCAGTGCCCCATTTACATAGTATGCAGGTAGTCAGGGCCCCATTTACATAGTATGCAGGTAGTCAGGGTCCCCTTTACATAGTATGCAGGTAGTCAGTGCCCCCTTCAGATAGTATGCAGGTAGTCAGGGCTCTCTTTACATAGTATGCAGGTAGTCAGGGCCCCCTTTACAGAGTATGCAGTGAGTCAGTGCCCCATTTACATAGTATGCAGGTAGTCAGGGTCCCCTTTACATAGTATGCAGGTAGTCAGGTCTCCCTTCACATAGTATGTAGGTAGTCAGGGCCCCCTTTACAGAGTATGCAGGTAGTCAGGTCACCCGTAACATAGTATGCAGGTAGTCAGTGCCTCCTTTACATAGTATGTAAGTAGTCAGGGCCCCTTTACATAGTATACCGCTAGGCAGTGCCCACTTTACATAGTATGCAGGTAGTCAGTGCCCCCTTTACGCAGTATGTCATTTGCGCAGTATGAAGGTAGTCAGGGCCCCCTTAACATAGTATACAGGCAGTTAGGGCCCCCTTTACATAGTATGCAGGTAGTCAGTGCCCCCTTTACATAGTATGCAGGTAGTCAGCACTCCTTTACATAGTATGCAGGTAGTCAGGGCCCCCTTTACATAGTATGCAGGTAGTCAGGGCCCCCTTTACATAGTATGCAGGTAGTCAGTGCCCCCTTCAGATATTATGCAGGTAGTTAGGGCCCCCTTTACATATTATGCAGGTAGTCAGGGCCCCCTTTACATAGTATGCAGGTAGTCAATGCCACCTTCAGATAGTATGCAGGAAGTCAGGACGAAGCTGAAGTTGGTTTCTTATTCGGCAGTTTCTTATTCGGGCTGAAGTTGGCAGGGCCCCCTTTACGCTGTATGCAGGTAGTCAGGGCCCCCTTTACATAGTATGCAGGTAGTCAGTGCCCCCTTCACATAGTCTGCAGGTAGTCAGGGCCCCCTTTACACTGTATGCAGGTAGTCAGTGCCATAGTATGCAGGTAGTCAAAGATGAGCCTGGCTGCTGCATTCAGATTGGAGAGGGGAGGATTTACAGAGAGGGAGAACGATAAGCAGGGAGTTACAGTAGTCAAGTTTATTAACCTTTTAGGTGTTTCAAAGGAATTAAAGCAAAGTGGAGGTGCAGATTTTCACCTTATGTGGCCCTGGTGTGATATTTAACTCAACCACAAACTTCAGAATAGGAGGAGCACTTACTGAATTTTGGGGTCTCATATTTATAAGGATATTTTTAGGCACCATTACAGGTTTACGGACACCTTAAGATGCTACAACTTAATAAACACCCTTAAAAAGATCTTAGTAAGTAATAAATTTCAGTTCCCACCAATAGCACATGTAGCCAGCTTTAATATACAGCTTTTCCATGCGCCAATTGTGTGGGCTCTGCTTGTAAGTCCACATGATGTACTGGATATACTCATACTTCCATTTAAAGGAATATCTTCCCACATAAGACATATGGATTTGTCCAATGTCTGGAAGAAAGTAACATGATTTCTTGATCTTGGGGGCCCATCCTACTGGTCCCGGGCCGTGTGGCAGCTGGTAGTACTTCTGCCACCCCGATAGTTATGCTCCTGTGCCCACCGATAATGAACGTAACAGTTCACTGCCAGCGGGGCAGAGCTGAGGGGCCCGGCGCATCCTGCCTCTGAACGTCCGTTCTCTGCTAATCTCCCTGGTAGGCTTAAGGCCTTAGTCCTCAAGCCTACCAGGTGCAAGCCCACAGTGCTGACGTGGGTGGTGCAATGACATCACATCATCGCGCCGCCCGTACGCCAAGCACAGACACGGGCCTGGAGTGCCTCGCATCGTGGGAGCATGCAGAGAGGGAAGTAAGCTATTTCTTATTTTCTTACATTACTGAAGCCTGTCTTAACTCAGCCTACCTAAATGGCGCCCCTATAGTTCCCTAAACCCTGCCTGCCTACTTATATGGCCTCTATAACCCACCTAAATCCTGCCTGCCTACTAATATGGCCCCTATAAACCACCTAAAACCTGCTTACCTGCTAATATGGCCTCTATAACACCACTAAACCCTGCCAACTTATCTATATGGCCCATATAACACCCTAAATCCTGCTTATCTACCTACATGACCCACTATGGGCACTTAAACCCTGCCTACCTACCTATATGGCCCCTACAACCAACCTAAACCCTGCTTATCTACCTACATGACCCACTATGGGTACTTAAACCCTGTCTACCTAACTATATGGCCTCTATAACCCCCTTAAACCCTGCCTGCATACTTATATGGCCTCTATAATCCCCCTAAACCCTGCCTACCTATATGATGCACCTATAGCTACATAAACCCTGCCTACCTACATATATGGCCCCTATAACTACCTAAACCTTGCTTACCTACCTATATGGCTTCTATAACCCACCTAAACCATGCCTATCTACCTATATGACCCCCTACAGGTACTTAAACCCTGTCTGTCTATCTGTATGGGCCCCTATAGCTATCTTAACCCTGCCTGCCTACTTATATGGCCGCTGAAACCTATATAAACCCTACCTGCATACCTATATGGCCCCCTATAGCTATCTAAATCCTGCCTGCCTACCAATATGTCCCCTATAACCCACCTAAGCTCTGCCTGCCTACCTATATGGCCCCTTATAGCTACCTAAACCCTGCCTACCCATATGGCCCCTATAACCTACCTGAACCCTGCCTGCCTACCTATATGGCCCCTATAGCCTACCTAAAGCCTGCCTGCCTATTTGGGGCCCCCTATAGCCTATTTACCTACCTACCTATGTGGGCCCCACTTATAGCCTATCTAGCTAGCTACATGGGGCCCATCCACTGCCTACTTAGCTACCTGGGGACTATGTACTTCCTACCTACCTGGAGCCTACCAACCTACCTACCTAGAGCTTACCAGTCTATCTAATGGGGGTCTACCTGGTAATTTGATTCTGAGGGGTACAGGCCATAGCTGTAACACAATCTGCAGGGAGTGAATCCTCTGTTCCTCCCTTCTAGGAGACTGGGCCTCTAAGCTATGGCCTATACCCCTCTGCCACCTCTTTTGTTTGTACAGAGGTGGGGGGCAGGGAGTGAAGTGCTGGAAAAGTGAAGATTCTAAGATATTTGTATCTAAATCTGCAGGGACGAGCGGTGGGCGGGAGAAGTCATCATGGTGGTCTGGACCAAATGCAGAAAAGGGAAAGCAAATGACTCATCAGAGAAACGTCACCTGTGAGTCACAAGATGTCTGTGTACACTGGTGTCTTCCACTATATGTCTCACTGTATGGTGGTTATATATAGTCTTCAGAGTCTGTGTACACTAGTATATACCACTATATGTTCACTGTATGACCAGACAAGAAAAATGGACCCAGCGCACGTCGAGACTTCTCCACGTGAGCCGGGTCCATTTTTCTTGTCTGGTCAAACTCCGAACTCAGCATTTTCACTTGGCATTGATGCAACAGAGACCTTCGGCTGCCGTGTTATGGGCTACGGACCACAAAAGCTCTACAAGAGCATATGAGTGTTGTGCCTCTAGACTAAGAGCACAACCTCATTAGGTGAGCATACCTATTTTCAGCTATTTGTCTGTACATCTAAAAACATATTTCACTATTGTGCGCCCCCTTGTTTTTCTTTGTCTACTATATGTTCACTGTATGGAGGTTATATACAGTCTGCAGAGCCTGTGTACACTGATATCTACCACTGTATGATCACTGTATGGAGGCATACTTCCCAACTTTTAGAGAGGGCAAAGAGGGACACTTCATGCCATGTCTCTAACCTCACCCAAATAAATGACTTTACACCAGGACATGCCTCTAACCAAATCCAAACATATAACATCCCAGTAGGACATACCTCTAACCACACCTCACCTAAAAAAGAATCACGCCTCCTCCAGCAGACCAGCACTGACACAACAGCGGCGTTACTGGGGTCTATAAAGGTGTATTTATATAAAGTAATGTATTCTATGTACATAAACCCATACAAATCGCTGTGAGACAATATTCTATGGATGATACCACTATATAATGGTCATACAGTGACCACATAATACCGCTATACAGGGGGTAAATACCACCATATTGTAACCAAGACTAATAATGATACCACTATACAAAGATCAAATAATACAACCACATTATGACCCCAAACCACCACCACACAGTGACTAAATAATACCACTATACCTTGACCACATATAACCACAGTAACTGAATAATACCACAATACCATGGCCTCATATCACCACCACATAGTGACTGAATAATACCTCAACATCATGACCACATATCACCAGCACATAGTGACTAAATACTGCCACACCATGACCTCATATCACCCCTACATAATGACTGAATACCTCCACACTATTACCACATATCACACCCACATCATAGTGACTCAATAATACCTCAACACTATGGGCGACATGTATGAACGGGATTTACGCCTGTTTTCTGGGGTATCCTGCACCTCACCGGCTCGAATCCCCTGTCGGACGCAGGGATGCGATGATAGGCGCAGCCTTCGCCACTTTCAGATGCGCCTCACATGAAGGGGCGTGTAATGGCCGCGGTGTGGGCATTCTGGGGCGGGACGCGGCGCGTTCGAAAACTCCGAGGCATGTACGATCGCGGGTCGGCAAAGTGTGGCGCATTGCAGCGCTCACCAGCTCCGACAGGCAGACCTAGTTGATTCTGGTCTAAATGATCCGGCGGAGGCGAAGTGAAGCGAGAACGTAACATGAGAGCAAAAATATATAAGATCGCAACAGAAATCTTGGCTCTCAGCTCCTTGCGGCATGGAGTATGATTCCAAAAACATCGCCTTTATTTGGTGTAAAACATCAGAAAAAGAGCTCAAACCTTAAAAAAAAAGAATAAAATAAAAAAATTACTTTCCAAAAATCTAGAACGCCGCAACATCAGGAATTAGGATATTGGTAATTGCCGGGAAATACAGTAATTCAAATTCTGTAAGCGCTTCTCATTGGTCGGCAGAAACCAGCCACTTTTTCCCCCAAACTTCCTGCTACTGCAGTATCCGGCACATCACGATACAAAAGACTCCATTCGCCAGCTGTCCGCTAAAAAAATATACTCCTTTATTGATACATGTTAAAATATTGAATGACAGGGAGTAGCAATCCGATATACAATAGTGATCAGATCTATGGACCAATCAAATGAAAAGGCGGGACAGTTCAAAATACAGTAAAAATGCAGGAAAGCGCTGATTGGTTGAACTAGCGGGGGCTTGGCTATCACGGCCAATCAGAATAGGAGCGACAGGGACCCATTATAACCTATGGAGAAATATTGACCAATCAAATGCAAAGGCGGGACAGTTCAAAATACACTAAAAATGCAGAAAAGAGCTGATTGGTTGAGCTAGCGGGGGCTTGGCTTTCTCGGCCAATCAGAGCGCGAGCTACTTGTCCCATTGTAGTCAATGGAGAGATCGGGGCAATGAAATCTCGGCTCTCAGCGCCGTGCGGCATGGAGTATGATTTAAAAAATAGTTTTTATTAGGTGTAAAATATTATCTGAAAAAGAGCTGAAACCTTCTATAAACATAAATCAATCAAATCCCTAACAATGAGTTTGTCGCCGAGACTGGCGCTACATCAGGAATTGGGACATAGAGAATTGACGGGAAATACAGTAATTCCAATTTTTTAAGCTCTTCTCATTGGTCGGCAGAAAGCAACCAATCAGAATAGGAGCGACAGTGAACCATTATAACCTATGGAGAAGTATGGACCAATCAAATGAAAAGGCGAGACAGTTCAAAATACAGTAAAAAAGGCAGAAAAGAGCTGATTGGTTGAGCCCAGGCGGCAGATATGAATCCACCAATCAGATGTAGTGCATCTATTTTGAATGGAGAAAGAAGGGCGCGATAGAAGGGCGCCCTAAAAGTTATTACTGTCTATGGGAAATATTCTCATACTGTGATTGGTTGGGGGGAAGAGGGGCTCGTCCTGCTTAGCCAATCAGCGGCTGAGCTACCTTCTCATAGAGTTCTATGGGGAAAAGAAATGCAGAACGGCGGAGTTTCCCCACGGGCGGTAAGGCCGGGAGCCCGCGGCAGCAGCTGCAGGGACTGTACACAGGGTTGCGTGGAACACACAGCAACTAGCAGCGGACACCACTCCGCCGATCCTAGACGCTCTCGGGCACGGAGAAAGTGTGGATATTACGGCCGCAGGGTTGGGAAACCTCTTCCACTACCCACGGTGACCGTGAGTAAAAGCTTCCACATTAGAACGAGCGCCATTTTACCACCTCAGAACGGGCAACAATTTAGCTAGCCGCCATCTTAAATCAGGAACGGCCCTGTGACTCTTCCTGCACAATAGTGGTAACAGGAGCGACACATATAATACCTAAGCTCTTGCCCATATAAAAGGATAAAGAGTGTAATGGGACAGTAAAAAAGCTATCTTAATGGACTCTAGTGGCAGTGCTTATAAGAATACATGCTGGAGCAGTCGTCAAATTACCTAGCTGCCATCCTAAACAGTGTGCTGTGCAGCAATCTCTTCTTATCCCTGTGAATCTGGGATCATCACAGATAATTTCTAACTCCCCATATTCTACAAAGACGCTGTCTTTTACAAAGAACTACTGCTGACCCGGTATCTACCAGTTTGCACCTATATATCTTCTACAAAACTCTTGTGAATATAAGAAGACATAAGAGGTATACTTCTCTAGATAGCTCAAAACAACAACTCTCTACACACCAGAAGGGACTATAACACCTGATCTCTTATCTAATCAGCTGGAATTTTTAAGTTTTATCTCCGATCAAGAACTATACCTCATTGTTAAGATACAGCAATAAATTCCTCTAAACAAATTACTAAGACGACCTATCCCTGTCAGCTGTGGCTTCAGATATATCTACTCAGAGACCGTAATTCTAGGTTTTATTCATAGAAACATCCGATGATCCAATAATGATTAGAATACACCTATATATCCTCTACAAATCTCTTGTACGTATAAGAAGGCATAAGAGGCATTTCTTCTTAGAAAAGTCAAGGCATTAATCCTTTTCACTCCAAAGAGACTCTAACACCTGCTATATTTTTTAAACAGCTGGAACTTTTAACTCTTTCTCTAACCAGTAACTTAACTAACATCGATATTCTGGATAAAAATTCAGATTTGCCTCGCAGTGTAAAGGACAACATCAACTCCGGATTCAATTAAAAATGGGGGGCACCTCCAAGCGCAACCCCAAACCACAAAAGCCAACAAAACTTACAGTTCTTTCAGAATCCACCATCTAACCAAAAACAATAAGACGCAATGTCTTTCCGGTCTGAAACTTCTCCAACTCCCTCCCGATCTGAATCAGTGGATATGGAAATACAAAACCCCTTTGGAAGCTCCTCGTCAGCAGAAGCGACACTACAACGCTTATTCGCTTCCTTTAGAGAAAATCTTCAAGCAGATTTTAAATATATGATGGCAGATCTGAAGAAAGATATTCATTCACTTGTCTCTCGCACAGAACATATAGAAACAAAATTGGGAGAGTTTGTGGCGTCCCATAATCTTCTTATAGACGCCAATGCTAACCTGGAAGAAGTCCAAAAATTAGCGGCGAAAGTGATGGACCTAGAAGATCGTTCCAGACGAAACAATATACGTCTTAGAGGTGTCCCTGAATCAGTTGGAACAGATCAACTACTCACTTATCTAACAGACCTCATGGCCGTGGTTCTTCCAGAAGCATCGTCCCTGGACCTAACTGTAGATAGAATACACAGACTTCCAAAACCGAAACACCTTCCAAGCTCTGTCCCCAGAGATGTAATCGCAAAGATACACTTCTTTCGCATAAAAGATGATTTTTTACGAGCCTTGAGGAAAGCAGCAACACTACCAGAAAGGTTTAGTAACTTGTCCATCTTTCCGGACCTTTTGGCAGGAACCATGCTACGCAGAAGAGAATTCCTGCCTTATACTAAAATTCTGAGAGACAACAATATCAATTATCATTGGGGATTCCCAGTAAAATTCGTAGTTACTAAAGACGGCAACACATTTATCTGTCACTCCCCTACTATGGCGAAAGACCTTCTGGCCTCCTGGAACCTGCTTACGACTCCATCATCCTCTCCGGCGCAGACAGCAAGGAATAGACCAGAGATTATTTCTCCGCTCTGGGCGGAAGCGCAATCCCGTGGAGGCCCTCCTCCTTCCAACACCAGGTCAGCTAGGACTTTCCTCCTCCTCTGGCTTCCTTTTGGATTCCTCCTAGGGACACTGGTACCAGACGTTGCCATAGATAGTCCTCTAACCCTGTAGGACCCTGCGGTGGACTTACCCCATAGATATTTCCGTGGCGACGGAAATAGATTTCACAATGTTTTGGTTATTTCTAGTTCCAGTCATCAGTTTCATCTTGACCGCAAGTTACAAACGGTCTTGTTACTGTTATACTTCCTTTTTTGAGTCACTTAATAGAGCATGGTTAGAGAAATGTCTTCCCATTATACTTATCTTTTGGTTAGAAATATTACTCCACCTAAACTTAAATTGAGACAAAATGGGTATCAAAATAGTATCTATGAATGTGAATGGTCTAAATTCACCATACAAAAGATCGTTAGTGTTGAGAGAGATCTTACGCTCCAATGCTGACGTAGCTTGTCTACAAGAGACCCATCTCACTGTGAAAGACTTGGAACGTTTGAAACATAAAAAGTTTCCCATAAGGTTCTATTCCTCCCTGGATGTGAAAAAAGCTGGAGTAGCAATATTTATAAAAGATACTATAACCTTTAATTTACAGGTACTAATTTCTGATGCTAAAGGCCGATATATCATATTGAGATGTACGTTAAACTCTATACCATATACTATCCTCTCACTATATGCCCCTAACATCAGACAACGCTCATTTATTGCTAAAACAATTCGAAAAGCCAAGAGAGATACACTTAATACTTTTAATAATTTGATAATATGTGGGGACTTTAATATGGTAGTTAACAAGTCTCAAGATAAATCTACGGGGGGTTCTAAGGAAACACCTGAACTTCGTGATTTTCTTTTGGAAGAAAATCTAAATGATCATTGGCGGTATTCATACCCAGGGGAGAAAGACTACACATTCTATTTGCCGGTCAAGAAGTCCTACTCTAGAATAGACTTTTTTCTAGTGAATAGAGCAGCATTATCTTATGTAATCTCTACTAAAATAGGGATAAGGACGTGGTCAGATCATGCACCGATTTTTTTGACTTTACAAGATAGGTTTACCCACCCTAAGTTTCTGCCCTGGCGAGTTAACCATTTCTTGCTAAAGTCCCCAGAAAACGTTAAAGAAATTACAAAAGCGTTGAAGGAATACTTCGAAATTAACTCCCCTACTGCCCCCTCACCTAGTGCTCTATGGTGCGCACACAAAGCACACATTAGAGGTATTCTAATTGCCATGGCAACAAGAGAGAAAAGGAAGAAGAACAAAGAAATGAATGACCTTCTAGATAGTATAGCGGAGTTAGAAACTAAACTAAAAACTTCCCCCTCCAAACTGATCGAAGATAAACTTAAAGACCTTAAATTACAACTTCATAAGCTCAATCTAGGAACATACGAACACTATATTTCAAAATGTAAATGGAATTTTTATCTTAGTGGTGACAGGCCAGGAAAACTCTTAGCCAGACAGGTGAAAATCACTCAAGCCAGGTCTAAAATTGACCATATTACTACATCGGATAAAAAAAGATATATATAATATTAGAGAAGAAGTTACCACGGCGCCGGTCCCCTCTGCAGACATTTTGAAATGTCTGTCACAAGCTGACTTACCTACCCTTTCAGTAGAACAGAAAACATACCTTGACACCCCGATTTCTATACAGGAAGTAGAACAGGTTGTCAAACAATCTAAACTTAATAAATCCCCTGGGCCCGACGGCTTCACTAACGAATACTACAAACTATTCTCTCAAACACTGAACCCGCATCTTCTAAACATTTTTGATCACATAATTAAAACTGGTACTCCCCCCCCCCACAGAAATGTTAGTAGCCACAATTACTACTATCCCTAAACCTGGAAAGACACCAGACTTGGTCACCAACTATAGAAGAATTACTACAAATTCTATATGAACAGAGGATTTAAACAAACAATGTCACTGCAAATAATAATCCCTGTTAAAACATAACTTTTACTAGACTTACTAAAATATTAATATCTTAACCCCTATATACTACCACTACATACCTAGATGATACAGCATACTGTGCACTGTCTGTCAGTGGAGTAATCGCCCCGAAAAAGAGCGGCTCCGCTTTAATGACAGGCAATGTCACTACATGCGTGTGTAAACACCTTTATATCCCAGCTATCCCGACGCAAAATCACGGATAAAGAATTGCTTTCCATTTGAGGCACTTGTAAAGGATTTGGTTTGTTGTACATATGGGCAGGCTACACATCTCTGCCCACATTTGAACATGCCCACGGTTTCCTTTTTCAAACCGGTGCCTTGAAGGGTATTGGTGTATAGTGACTTTTGGGGACAGTCTGTCTTTGATGGATCTACCCTTCCGATGGTTTCGAGGGGTTGGAGGAAGTTTCCTTCTAGGTCCTGGTTAAAATAAAGATCCCCCAGTTTTTTTGGGGATTTTGATTACCTCTAAATTTTCTATCACAAATTTTGGCAACTATACGTGCTCCATTGGTCTCTTTTTCTCCTGGGCTTACCCTGAAATAGATTTTCCATTTTGTTTTTGTGCATGCCTAAAGCTGATTCCAGGACTTTTGTAGGATATCCTGGGGAAAATTCTCTCTAAAAACCTGATGTCTCCTAAAATCCCATCCTTTCATTTTCTCTTGACTCTAAAAAATTTGCCCCTTCTTTTTTCCCTCTTGCAGGGTTGGGATGGTAACTTTTCCATGAAAAAGCTTTTTTTGTTGCTGTGGGGTTTTCCTATAATTCTGATAAATTGCCCATTGGATTTTTTAATAATAAGGACATCCAAAAAGGTAACATTCTCTTGCATTTCAAATGTGAAGGCATACCGTTTTTGTTTTATTGATTGTGCAACAAACCCCCCGAAATGAATTTTGTACCTTCCCCAAGAATGATGTGTCTCGATGTACCTCCCCCAAAAATAATATTTTTGGGGGGGCCATTGATCATCTCCCGGGTTTAGAATCATGGTAGCCTCCCACCAGCCCGGGAACAGATTTGCATATGGGGGGAAGAGCTCCCATTCAGTGCCCCTGATTTGTGGAAGGTCTTTGTTCAAAAAGAAAAAGAAATTATCCCCGGTACAAAAATCAATTTTGTCTAATGACAAAGCATTGTGGGCCTGAAATTCTATATTTTCTTGTGGAAAAAAAATAATCAACTGCCTGGATACCTTTTTCATGGGAATATTACTGATGGGCTTTAAACATCTATGGAGCCAATAGTATTTCTTTATTAACGCTGCCCCCTTCTAGTCTAGCAAAAGGTCTAAAGTATCTTTATGTAAGAAGAAATTTAAAATACGAAACCCTTTAAAGATGTTATCTATGTAGATCCCTACATTTTGCGTAATTAAACCCCACACCTGAACTAGGGGGTCTACCTTTAAGGGGGGGTACAGCCCTTATGGATTTTGGGGATCGAGTAAAAGGTCGGTATTTGGGGGTAAAAAGGCATATGAATTTAAATTTTTTGTGATATAAACCCATTCAAAACCCCTCCACGGTATCCTCTTTTGTTTATAGTGAAGGCGTTTTGGATCATGGGTAAGTGTCATAATCCTTTTGGTCCTTAAGCAATCGTTACCAGTTTGTACATGTCGTGATTTAAAATATCTATTTTTCCCCCCCTTATCGGAAAGGGTTTATGATTATAGACTTATCCGTTCCAGTGCTGACAACGCTTCAAATTCCCTTGCTGGATTATTGGGGAATGGAATCTTTTCCCCTATTTTCACGAAGTTTTTTTGAACTATTTGTAAAAAAAAATCTTTTTCATGTGTACCCCATAAACCGGGGGCATTTCCCCCTATTTTTAAGCTTCAATTAGTTTTCCCTCTCTAATTTTCCTCCCCCAAAAGGGGGACACTAAGGTGCTATGCCTTCCAGATCCGTGTCGAAACGCCCATCTTTTGGCATTTCCGTCTTATTTTTTTTTTTTAAAAAAATTTATGCCTTTAAGGCTTACCACAATAGATGTACATCTTTGTCCCAGAAACTAAAAAAATATCAAAGGGGGCCTCCAAGAAATTTAAAGAAGGAGAGCCTTCAATTTTTTAAAATTGAACCCCACTACCCCAAAAAGTATTGTCATCTGACCAGAATCTTCAGATCCCAAACCCTTCACAAACTCCCCACAAGATCTAGGGGGAAATAAAGGGGGCAGATCTAAAAAAATGGGACCAACCCAATTTTCAGGAGGAAGGGGGGTAATATGGACTTTTACCCTCCTCAACCTCGGGCAAATTTTCCAATAACCCCCCCTTTTTTTTAAGGGGAGGAGAGGCCCCGTCTGGCCTGAGACATCGTCGAATAAAACATCAGATCAGCATCAGTAATTAATCTTACAGATAGACAACAAATTTGTAGAAAATTAAGATTTAACAGAGGGGTCTGCCCTTTTGTCCCACAACCAAGATAGTGATTTTTCATGGAAAAAGATGTACATTATTTGTGCGAAACCCTTAAAGCATAAATTTTTTAAAATCAAAGATAAGATCAAATTCCAACTTTTGGGTTTACGACACGGGAAATCTGGAAGGCATACGCACTTAGTGCCCCTTTATGGGGGAGGAAAAAATTAGAGAGGGAAAAACTAATTTGAAGTTTAAAAAATGGAGAAGCCCCCATCAGCTGGATACACATAAAATTGATTTATTTTTACAAAAGTCTCAAAAGAACTTGTGATCTAGGGAACAGATACCATTCACAATAACTCAGCAAGAGGAATTGAAGCGTTGTCAGCACGGGAAACGAGATAACAAAACATCAAACCCCCCCGATGAGGGGGGAAACATAGTCTTTTAAAATCCGACATGTAAAAACAAGGGTGTAACATCTGTTAAGGAAAAAAGGGTATTATGAAAATTTTACCTATCGACCAAAACAACAACCTTCACTATAAAACTAGAGAGGAACCGTGGGGGGTTTAGAAATGGGCTTATATCACAAACAAATTTAATTCATGATGCCTTCAAACCCCCCAAATACCGACCTTTTACTCGCCCCTAAACCAAAAGGGGGCTGTACCCCACTTAAAGGTAACCCATAGTCTCAGGTGGGGGTTTCAATTACCAAAATGTAGGGATCTACATAGATAACATCTTACGGGATTTCGAAATTTAAAATTTGCCCTTACTAAGAGATACTTAGACCTTTTGCGTAGACAAAGGACAGCGTTAAAAAGAAGTACTATTGGGCTCCTTTTGATTTGAAACCAACAGTAATTTCCACATAAAAAAGGTACCCGGCAGTTGATATTTTTTGTCCAAAGAAGTATAGAATTTCGGGCCCCCACAATCTTTTGTCATTTTAACTACTTGATTTTGTACTACGGCATAATTACTTTTTCCTTTTGCAACAAGCCTTCCCCCCAGCCAGGGGCACTGCAATGGGTAGCCTTGCGCTCCCCATAGCAATCGTTCCCGGGGTGGTTTGAGGCTACCTTATATCTCAACCGGGGGGATGATTTAATGGGCCCCCCCCAGATATTTTTTTGGGGAGGTACATCGATGACAACATCTTCTCTGGGAAGTACAAAATTTCAATTTTGGGGAGTTTGTTGCCAAAATCAATAAAAACAATATCGGATCACTTTAAATTTTAATGCAAGAGAGATGTTTACCTTTTCTGGATTCCTTATTTTTAAAAAATCCGAAAGCAAAATTCATCAGAAAAATAAAAAGGAAAACCTACCCCGCAACTAACCTTGAAAACGGAAAAGTTACCACCAACCCCAATGGGGAAACCGAAAGGCTTTTGAGGCAAGAGAATTCCCAGAGATAGGGTTTTTTAAAACTCAGGGTTTTTTAAAGGGGAAAGATTTCTCAATCAGGGGAACCCAAAAAAAATCCTGGAAAGCCTTTACTTTCCAAAAACAAAAAAGGGGCAACCCTTTATTTTCAGGGTTAAAAAACCCCCCGGAATGAACAAAAACAATTGCAACCTTTATATAGAATTAATAACAATCCTAAAAAATTACTTATCTTTTTAAACCAAACCAAAATTCCCCCTCCCCCCCCGGGGAAACCCATGGAAAGACCATAAAACGCGGCCAAAACACTATAAACCAAAACCCCTAAATCACCTGTTTTGGGGGGAAACCCATGGATTTTTTTAGGAAATTTCCCCCCATTGTCAACAAACCAAATCCCTTTACAATCCCAAAAAAAGCAAACACCTAATTTTTCCCCAAAGTTAAAAAAAGGGTTTAGATTGGATTTGGGGATAATTTAAAATTTGGAAAAAAGGAGAAATTTTAAAAAAAGTTTGGGGAAAAGGGAGAAAAATAGAAATAGAAGGGGGAAAAGAGTGGGGAAAGTGTGGAAATATAATGGGGGAATGGGAAAATTTGGGGTTTTTTTTTTTTTTGGTTTTTGAATTGTTTAAATTTTGGGGGGGGGAAGGGTGAGATTTGTGTAAGGGAGGGAGGGTTTAGTTGGTTTGTTAAGGAAGGGTAAAGGAAATTGTTTGGTTGTTTATTTGAATAATTGTTTGTATTGTTAAATTTTGTTTGTTTTTAATTGGGAATATTATTTATAAGGAATGAAAATGTTAGTTTAATTTTTTTTAATTAATTTTGTTGTGATTGTTTTGGGGTTTAAGGAAATGAATTTTTTTAGATGTTTTTTTTTTTTGGGTTTTAAAGGTTAAAAATTTTTGTTGTTTTTGTTTGGAAAATTTAAATGTTTTAAAAAAAGTTTTTTTATTATAATAGGGAATGAAGGGGCTCATTAAAGGGGACATTGCCAAGCCTTGATGTGCGGTGCCAGTCAGTGAGTGCAGTTGGGAGTGCACATAAAACTAAATAACTGGGGTTAAAAATATGGGGCTGATCCCGGGGGTTTGGTTGGAAACGGGACTGTATCTTCCGCATGCGCGTGACTTTTTTAAAGCCGGGCCCGCGTGGGTTTTTTGCCTTTTCGGCATATGGGAGTGTCTTCCGGCCGGTTAAAACCCGGGAATGACATGGATTTTTATTCCCGGGCATGGCCAACGAATATCCGGAACGCCGGATAATCAGAGCAGTAAACCCGCAATGGGGAAACCTGGAAAGGGCTAAACTTTTCCCTCTATGTGAATCTGGGGGTTTGTAATTATACATTGCGGGGGGATTAAAACATATAAGGGGGACAAAATAATCCTTTTCCCCGCCCTCTTATCTTTGGGGGCCCGCATGCTAGAGGAGCTGCGGGGTTCATCGTTGTTATACCCGGCACACTTAAAGCTAAATATCGATTCACATCCAAATTTAAGGGAAGTACATGGTTTGTAGTACATGCGTTGTCATAGCTATTCTTTTCCACAGCGAATTTAGAATCCCCTGATGAACCCCCAAAAAGTACGGGGAAACGCGTCGGGATAGCGGGATATAAAGGTTTTTCAACGCATGTAAAAGACTTGCCTGTCATTTAAACGGAGCCGCCTTTTTTGGGGCGATTACCCATGACAGACAGTCCAAATTGCTGTATCATCAGGTATGTAGTGGTAGTAAAGGGGGTTTAAAATATTAAATTTATAAGTTAGTAAAAGTTATTTTTAACAGGATTATTTTTTCAGTGACATTGTTACCAAATATAGACCCATCCTTTATTTTAAAATTGTGATATTAAAATATTTTCCAAATTATAGCAAAAAGGTTTCAAACAACTTACCCTCCCTAGACACAAGGCCAAGTAGGTTTTATCCAAGGAAGCAACAGAGAAGGGTTTCCCTAGAGTTATTGATTTTTAATCTGGGTAAAAAAGAAAAATGTCCCGATGTCCCTTTTCGCTTGACGGGGAAAAAGCCTTCGATAGGATCAAATTTGGGGTTATCTCCAAAAGGGTTTTTTTAAAATTTGGATTTCAAGGGGGAAATTTTTAAAAAACCATAATGTGTTTAAAACACCCCCTTCAGCAAAAGTATTGGCGTCTGGTTATATCTAATTCTTTTCCCATTTTTAATTGTATCGTCAGGGGTGCCCTCTATCACCTTTAATTTTTTTACTTTTTGTGTAGAACCCTTGGCACAATTGATTAACTTCCCCCCCTTTTCTCTGGATACCAAATCCTGCACAGAACATAAAGTCTTTTTTTAAGCAGATTGTCTTAAAATTAGTATAATCCCATGACCTCCATCCGGGTTGATGGAATTAAATTTATGGTACTCGCGAATATCTTATTAAAACTAAACACAAACAAAAACCACCTTTTGGCAATAAATGCCCGACAGAGGGCCCACCAGCTGAGAAATCTCAACTTTCTATGGTTGACACAAATTAATATCGGGAATAAAAATCTTCCCAAAATAACATACAATAGAGACTAATTTGAGAGACCCCGACTCCTCTATAAAAAAAAGAAATACCAGACTACAAATTACCTCTCTCCTGGATAGCAAAAATTAACCTCACAAAAATGTTCTGTTTCCCCAATTTTTAAACTTGCTCGAGCCTTACCCTTCCCGTTTTCCCCCAGGTTACTTTAAAAGTTTGCAGACATGCTCCCTTTAAATTCATCGGAGTCTAAAAAACCCCGATTCAAAAAGCAATACTATATAGCAAACACACTAGGAGATTATCAGTTCCACTTCTTTTTCCTACAATATCGCAGCAATCTTTTAACCCCTTCTCCTTTTTTGGGCTAAAACCCAATTCTCTCATTGGGGAATTATGGAAGAACAGTTTACAATGCCAAAATAAATTAAAGACTGTTGATACACCTTGTGTGGACAAAAACTCCCCCAATTGGGAATTTCCCCACCTTGAAACAAAAAGCAATGTATGGGCTAAATATATAATTTCCCCACCCTAAGGTTTGGGTAAACCCCCGCCCTTTTTCCCTTTACAGTCCTCAAATTTTGTAGCTTCCATCTGTCTCTACACCTTGGGTTGAAAGGGGATATGGGAAAATAGGGCAATTATTTGAGGGAGAGACACTCAAATCATTTGGAAACATTGCAAACAACAAAAACAAAAAGTAGCAAAAGCTAGAAGCACAACTCACCACCTAATGGTCTTTGAATTCGCACCTGTTCCTTCCTGGTTAGATGCAGCTAGCACCTCAGTAACGCCCGATCCTCTAGCTCCCGGCAAAGAGCCTCCAATAGTTCAGCAACAAGAAAAGGATGAGGGCCAGCGTGGATGCAAGTAAAATTTGCTGCTTTATTTCTTGTACATATAGCAGAGGGTACACAGAAAACACTTACGTGTTTCGGGCTATGTATCGAGCCCTTGCTCACGGTGACAGCTTGATGAACAAACTCCTAATACTTTTATAGTGACTAGTGACTGGTTACCTCCCCCCAATAACGTCACTTCCTCCAAATTAAAAACAATTCTATCTGAACACCTATGCCTTATATCTTCCTATGGTAAGTGGAACTTTGTTGCTTTATCAAGTAATATTGTTGCTAGTTTGTAAGGCTACTCACAGGAACCTATGAATGGTTTCTCATCTATAGAAAGCGAATATTTATTTTCAATAAATGTATGCTAAGTCGTTTCTATGGTTTAACCCTTTTGGGGCACGGGTTTCAAGGGCATAAATCTAAAATGCCTCCCTTAATCTGACCTGCCTTTCCCAGTCTCCTCCATCTCTGGGTTTCATTACCCTTTCAATCGCAAAGCAGCACATATTTTCCATATTACCTTCATGCTGCTCTATAAAGTGTTTAGCCACTCCTGAATAGGTGTTATTTCCCTTCCTTATGTGCAATATATGCTCTGAAATTCTAGTTTTGAATTTTCTAATACTGCTACCTATGTAGCTTTTGTCACATGTTAGACATTGTATCTCATAGATGATATGGTCTGTATCACAATTCAAAAAATTTCTTATTTCATACTGTGCTTGTTTTCCAAACTTTTCCCTTTTTTTTACATATTTACATGCACCACAACGTTTTTTTCCACAGTTGAAAAACCCCTTTTGGGATAACCAGGTGCCTGGATTATTTATGATACCTAAATCACTAGATGTTACAGTGTTTCCTATTGTTTTGTTACGTTTAGCCACCACCTTCACACCCTCATCTATTATGTCGGCCAGTATGGAATCTTGTCTAAGGATGTTTACATTTTTGTGTAGTAGTTTTTTTATTTCCTCAAACTCAACACTATACGGTGTGGAAAAAACTATTCCTTTTAGTTCTTTATCCATTATTATTTTTGGTGCCAATAAATTCTCTTGCGTTTTATTTTTATTTTATTTTTGGCTTCTATTAATGTTCTTTTTTTATACCCTCTTTCTGTAAGTCTTTTGTCTATTATTGCCTCTTGTTTACGATATTCTTGTATTTCTGTGCAGGCCCTTTTGGCTTTTGGAAACATTAGCTTGGAATATGGGCTTTCCCACAATCAATTCTTAACTTACCTACAGATCAGAAGCTTATTACAGACATGGAAATGGCCACCATACCCAATATCGGAAACCCCCTTTCACAATTATTTACTTGGTAAAAAAGGTTTTGAAAAGGGAGTTTCTGCTGCTTACAATACAATAGCTAAAGAAAACATTCAAAACAAACCTACATATGCTATAAAATGGGAAAAAGAGTTGAAATGCAGCTTCCCTGTTGACAGGTGGATTGAGGCGTCTAGAATCCCGCTTTCTCTCTCAAGATGCGTCGGTCACTTGGAGTTATCAAGGAAGCTACACCTCAGGTGGTACCTGACACCTAACAGAGTTGCTCATATATCGTCTAGCTACTCTAAACTCTGTTGGCGTAACTGTGGGATGACATGGTCCCTAATACATATGTGGTGGGACTGCCCGACTAATAAGCTCTTGTGGGGGGAGGTCGGAAAACTCCTATCAGAGGTTCTTGTCCATTCTATAATCCTTACTCCTGAACTAGCTATATTAGATATTTCACTAAGGGACTTCCCACCTTCTTTTCATACCATTATGTTCCATACCCTGATAGCAGCTAGAATGGTGATAGCTTATTATTGGAGACTCCCTACCCCACCTCATATTCAAGAGGTAATCCAACGTATAAACCTTCAATATAGAGCAGAAACATGCTTAGCGATTCCGCCGCATATGGTGACTAAAATATACACTAGATGGTCTTTATGGACAACGTCCAGATATTACAAAAAATAGCTTCATAAAGTTATGTGTCGACTTATCATCTTTATGATTGTTTTTCTAGATTTGGAACTTCCCTTATCAAACCCAATTATGTCGTAAAAATACCTGTTCTTCGCTAATCTAAAATGTATTTGTATCGATTTAACAAGGTAAACTGCTAATGCACTCTTATCGTGCTCTAATGTATCTTGTGTTATAGTGACTCACTTTAGTTATGTTTTCCTTTCTTTTTCCTTTTTTCTAGAAAGATGATGTTATGTCTGAAATTCATTCATCTTTATGTCATGAATGTTAATGCTTCAAAATTTAATAAAATTTACATGTTTCAAAAAAAAAACAAACGATTTTTTTAATCATACTCCATGCCGCACGGCGCTGAGAGCCGAGATTTCATTGCCCCGATCTCTCCATTGACTACAATAGGACAAAGTAGCTCACGCTCTGATTGGCCGGGTTAGCCAAACCCCCGCTAGCTCAACCAATCAGCTCTTTTCTGCATTTTTACTGTATTTTGAACTGTCCCGCCTTTGAATTTGATTGGTTAATACTTCTCCATAGGTTAGAATGAGTCCCTGTCGCTCCTATTCTGATTGGTTGGTTTCTGCCGACCAATGAGAAGATCTTAAAGAATATGAATTACTGTATTTCCCGGTAATTTCGAATATCCCAATTCTCGATTTTGCGCCATTCTTGATTTTTGGAAAGTGATTTTATTTATGTATTTTTTTTTAGTAGGTTTCAGCTTTTTTTCAGAGAATGTTTTACACCGAATAAAGGCGATTTTTTTAATCATACTCCATGCCGCATTTCTCGCTGTTTTCCAGCCTGTCTCGAATCGGAATACATGTGAGGCGCAGTCCCGCACTACGCCTAAGTCCCGCACTGTGCCCCACACACTGGCGAGGCGTGGTGAACTTTTCCCCGCATGTATGAGCGCACCTCCTCGGATGGCGAATCTGAGGCGCAGTCCCGCACTGCGCCTAAGTCCCGCACTGCGCCCCACACACTGGCGAGGCGCGGCGGACTTTACACCGCATGTATGAGCGCACTACGTCAGGCGGCGAATCTTAGGTGCAGTCCCGCACTACGCCTAAGTCCCGCACTGCGCCTCACACACTGGCGAGGCGCGGCTGACTTTACATGTTATGTATGAGCGCACCTCGGCACCGACATACATGAGGCGCAAATTTCGCCGGAAAACTGGCGGAAACATGCTCTCTGACGTGGCGAGATTCATACATGTCGCCCTATGACCACATATCACTACCACATAGTGACTGAATAATACCTTTACACCATGTCAACATATTACCACTACATAGTGAATGAATAATACCTCCACACCATGACCTCATATCACCACCATATAGTCACTGAATAATACCTCCACACCATGACCAATAAAACAATATGGAAAATGAAAATAATGAAGACTTAACTTTTAATGAATAAATCCACATTTAAAATAAATGGAGCTAGCTTTAGTCCAAAGACTCCATGGTGGCTTTAAGCAACTATAAAGCCACAAACCACGCACAACACAAGTATCAATAATATTGGTATCCTTGTTCCATATACATGCATTGTAATACAAAAATACAGGGGACAGCTGACCCTATAACACCTTTCAACATTAAGCCCTACAAAATCCTATAGCATAACCTCAGGGAACCTGTCCCAAAACCAACTTCCCCGACTGGAACCTTTCCATACAAATCTGAAAACTGTTACACCCTAAGAAAGTTAATGAAATGGTCAACACATGACTATTAAATTATACCATAAAAATACAACTTAAAGACAAGCTCTATTATGGCTTAAAAAGTAAAACAGTTATGGCTCTTGGAAGGTGGAAGGAAAAAAATTAAACTAAGAAAGGAAAGGGTTGGCAACTTCCCTCTGTGAATTCTATAGGGGTTACAGAAACAATCTTGTCAACAAGTGATCCCCATTTTCCTAAACCTGGGACCCTCATGTTTTGCATATCTTGACGGATATTTCCCTCTTGGAAGCGTTCTTTTTTATATTCATTGTGTGTTATATAACATCTCCTAACCAACATAAATCATGTATTAAAACTTCACTTTTAATGATAATCTCTTGGTATGGATCCCATATACCAGTGTTTATATTGAGAGTATGATATTCCTCTGAGGGAACAGTCTTTTTTATGACACCTGTGGTAGATTCATTGGTATATGTGAGGAGTGTATTCATTATATGTTTAAATACCGGATGGTATGGTTTTCATATACTAGTGTTTCATAGATTACTAAATTATCATCCCAGGATAACTTTTGCCATATACACTCACCGGCCACTTTATTAGGTACACCATGCTAGTAACGGGTTGGACCCCCTTTTGCCTTCAGAACTGCCTCAATTCTTCGTGGCATAGATTCCACAAGGTGTTGCAACGATGCTCAATTGGTACCAAGGGGCCCAAAGAGTGCCAAGAAAATATTCCCCACACCATGACACCACCACCACCAGCCTGAACCGTTGATACAAGGCAGGATGGATTCATGCTTTCATGTTGTTGACGCCAAATTCTGACCCTACCATCCGAATGTCGCAGCAGAAATCGAGACTCATCAGACCAGGCAACGTTTTTTCCAATCTTCTACTGTCCAATTTCGATGAGCGTGGGCAAATTGGAGCCTCAGTTTCCTGTTCTTAGCTGAAAGGAGTGGCACCCGGTGTGGTCTTCCGCTGCTGTAGCCCATCTGCCTCAAAGTTCGCCGTACTGTGCGTTCAGAGATGCTCTTCTGCCTACCTTGGTTGTAACGGGTGGCTATTTGAGTCACTTTTCCCTTTCTATCAGCTCAAACCGTCGGGCCCATTCCCCTTTTTGACCCTGGCATCAAAAAGGCATTTCCGCCCACGGGGGACTCCCGTCACGGGCTGTTTTTTTTTTTTTTCCGGACCTTTTTTTTGTAAAAAAGGAGATGGTTGTGGGGAAAAAAATCCCGGGGAAAACAGAAGGTTTCCCTAAAAAATACCCCAAACCAGCCCTTTGGCACCAAAACCCATGAAATTCAAAGGCACTCAAATCCCTTTTCCCTTTCCCCAAAAACTGTTGCTCGGTTTAAAATGCGGGAAATTTTGTTTTGCCCCGTTAAAAGCCTAAATCATGGGTTGCCCCCATGTGATTGGCGTTTTGAAATTAAGTGTTAACGGCGTTGGAAGGGCCCCAAAAAAAGGGGCCCGGTGAGTGTTTATAAAAATTTTTTTTCGTTTTTCTTAATTGCCCTGATATACAGGAAAACCTCTTTGATCTTTGGGGGCAAAAAAATTTTTGGG
Source organism: Phyllomedusa bahiana (assembly GCA_025379985.1). Lineage (NCBI taxonomy): Eukaryota > Metazoa > Chordata > Amphibia > Anura > Hylidae > Phyllomedusa > Phyllomedusa bahiana. Next base: position 85,244 of record JAODAL010001309.1, on the reverse strand, counting down.
GTTCCTTGCTGGGACATTTTTATAAAATTTTGTGGAAGGCACAAAGGGTGCCTTTATTGAGGGTCGTAGTGTCACCGAGGTTTTGTTTCTGGGGAAGAAAAAGCCTGTTAGGGGTCCCTCAGTATTAAATAGGGTTATTGGCATTTGTTTTTTTAGAAATGACTGTTTGGATGGGCCGGTCGATCGGGGTCAGGTTTTCTGGGCAATTAAAAGGGAGCGGGGTGGGGGATTGTCCCGGGCTTTCCCGGGGGCCGGGGTTTTGAGGCCTCCCTTAAGGCAGGAAGTTTGGGGGAAGGGAAAGGGGGTTTTGGCTCAGTCAGAATTTTTCCTGACTGGGACAAGACGAGGCTTTCGGGGCTGCACCTTCCGTCCACTGGATACCACTTACCCTGTTAGGGGGGGGGAAAACCCCCTAAGAATCCCTGGCCTTACAGAGACTGTGAGCTATCAAACAGGGACTGTGATTTTTTTTTGTGGGGCTGAAGTTAACCCCTTATGTTTTTTTCTTTTCCGGGCTGTATAATCGGTGGCTGAATAAAGGCCAAGAGACTTAAAATTTACATGTGGAACAGTGTGTTTTTGCTACCGATAGCTACATCCCCCAAGGGGTTTGGGAGGACGCGGGCACGATCCGCGTGAAAGCCGGGGGCCCAAAGCACACAGAGCCAATTTTCCCATGGAAATGGAGGAGCTGATTAAGCCCTGGTTAAAGGGCGAATATGCAGCAGCAGCAACCACGGGCGCCCCAAGCAGAAAGCTCATGGGGAACCATGCAGGCGCAGAGACAAGCCACGAACAGCAGAAAGAGGGTCATATGAACCCCGGGGCGCAGCAAGTATGTTCCAGCTGTGATGAAAAACCGAGGGCCATTTTAAACCCGGATCCCATCCCGGGCCCGGGAAACCCAGCTCCCCCCGTCCTTGATGGGGGGACATGGGGCCCAGGGGGACCGTCAGGGAAGCCCTCCAAAGATGACTCGGGAAGATGACATCGGGCGTTCCCCACCGTTTTTCGAACAAAGCCCCAAACCGGGAGGAAACCCCCCCCGGAGAAAATTGGGTTTAGGTGCTCCCCCTTAAATTGATGGGGACCCCAAAAAAGGGCCCAAACTAGGGCCCTCCCCTTGCAGGACGCAAAGGAAATTTTTCCAAAATTTAAAAGCCGAGTCCGGACTTTTGGGGTTCGTTAGGGGCCCCCGGGTAAAGGGGGTACACCAGGGGGCATACAAAAGGGCCCAAAACCCCTCCGAGGTCGAGCTATTTGATTTAATTCCCTCTGGTAAAAAAAAATGGCTGCAGCCTGAAAATATGCCCCACGCAAATGGGGAGCGGGTGGTTTGGACCGCTTTATCCCCACTCGCTGCCGCTTTTCTTTACATTTGCTGGGTGGGGGGTGTTTCCCCCAGACGGGGGATGATAGTGGGAGGGTAGAAAGGTTCCAGCTATGGAGAAGGTCCGGGGGGGCCCCGGGGAACCGGGAAATCCCGTACTGGGAGGGCCGGAGAGCGGGCCCATACAGAAGCCAGGACCAAGACCCCCCGGAGGCCCCGCGCCAAAGGCCCAGGGGGGGCCCCAAACCCGGGGGCCCAAAAAAGGAAAGCCCCAAGGGGATTTTGGGTTGCTGGGATGTGGGGCCCCGGGGACTTATAGGGGCCTCAGTGTCCCCTCACAACGGACCCCATGGACGCTCTGAAAACCCGCCGCAGCCCCCCCTCTTTGCAACCCAGGGCAGGCTGTGTAAAAACCAAGGGGGGAGGACCCCCAGATGTGTAAACTTACAGGGGAAATGCCATGGTCTCGGGATTACGGGACTCGGGGGGGTTTATTTTCACCTCATATGGGCTCGCTCCCAAAATTGTTGGTTGGAAAAAAAATTGGGGTGACGTGAAACCCAGGGGGAAACCAAAAGGGGTTTTTAACCCAGTGGCCCGGTTTTAAACTTGAGACAGGCTGGGGTACCCTGTCACACAATATTGGATTTGGGGCAGGGCTATTGCACCCATTTTGATTGTGGGCCTTTACTGTCCTCTGTTCTGGGACCCCGTTTTGGGGGGGAAACCCTTTTCTGCCAAAATTTTCCCCACGGTCCTGGACCAGGCCCCCTGGGGGGGGAAAATGAAACCCCCTTCCCGGTTCCCTTTTTAGTCCCCGGTGGGAGATAATGAGGAAGAGGTTCCTCGGGCCGGGCCCGTCCCCCCAGTTGGGAAAGGGTTTTAGGAAAAAAAATTTGGGACCCCCCCCAACTTCAGGACTTGACCCTAAAAGGGGGCCCCGGGGAAAAAGTGAGGTTCTCAACGGGATCCCCAGGGGTTGGGGGGCCCAGGCCGGTTTTTCCCCATTTTCCCCCGAATCAGAAACCGTTGTATGAGTTAAACCAAAAAACCCGGGGAAAGAGGGTTTGGGATAAACAGTTATTGGTTTGGGTTCCCCATAGGGATGGGCCCGGATATGGCCCCCCACCCCTTTTGGGTTGGGGGGGATTTTGGGGGCAGGGCAAAACGTCGAGAGGGTTTCTACAGCTTTTTTTATTGGCCAGGGGGTTCCGGGAAAATTAGGGTTTTTTGCCCAAACGTTCCCCCCCTGCCCGGGAACCCTTTCCCCTTAGCACAAATTTTTGTGCCCCCTGGTTCCCCTACCCTTTATTGAGGTCCCTTTTGATGGGTACGATGGGTTGGGTTTTGGGCCCTTGGTAAAGTCAGCGAGGAAAGGGCACCAGACATCCCGGTCATTGTTATTCGCCACCCCCTTACCCCCAAGGGCCCTCCCTCTAAAGGGAAACCCCCCTCCCCCTAAAATTGCACGTGAGCTGTTTTTATGTTTTTCCCCCCCCACAGGAAAATTTCCCCAAAGGGGACTTAAAAGGAAACAGGGAAACCATTCATGTAAGGAAAAGAGGGAGGGTGTGTAAGGGTGTTGAAAGTTCCCCAGCCGCACTTTAGTCTTTCCATCCTCAACGGACGGTCTCGTTGAGCAGTTTAAAAAGGGCCGAAGGGCCCTGGTGAGGAAAGTGGTAGAGAAGGAGGCGGGATTGGGGTGCCTTTTTACCCTACCCGCTTTTTCTCAATTTTTAAAGGGAACCCCCTTTCCCCCCCCAGGGTTCTACCCTTTGAGCTTTTGTAAGGGAGAAAAAATCCTGAGGACTCTTTGTGTTGGGCCCAAAGGGAAAATTGGGGGAGTGAGGTCATCCCTCATAGGGCCCTAGTGGGGTGTGGCCCAACTGCAAGGGGGAGGGGTGTCCCGGGTGATGCCCGGGTTGTCAAGGAGCATCTTCTTCAAGCACAAGAAGCGCAGGCCCGAGTCTATAATAGGTCCGCCAGGATAAGGCACTTTAACCCCGGGGGACAGGGTACTAGTATTAGTACCCACCATTGAAAGCAAATTTCTCGCTAAGTGGCAGGGCCCCTACGAGATGTTGAAAAGGTGGGGGAGGTGAATTATAAGGTCCACACCAGGAAAGAGGAAACCCTTTCAGATTTTACCACGTAAATTTGATAAAACCCTGGAAGGAGAGGGGAGCCTCCTGAGGGTTCTGCTTGGTGACCAAAACAGAGGCCCGACGTAGAAGCCGTAAAAATCTCAGAGACCCTATCCCCCTCCCAAAAGCAACAATGGTAGGGAACTGCTGCGAAGAATCGAGGACCTGTTCACCGATACCCCTGGCCGTACCCATGTGATAGAGCATGAGATCCTCACAGACCCCAAGTGAGAGTAAACCTGAAGCCCTATAGAGTCCCCGAGGCCCGGGAGGTCATTTCCAAAGAGGTGCAGAAAATGCTAGAAAATAGGGGTGATCGAGAGGTCCAAGAGTGGATGGTCCAGCCCCATAGTGCTAGTGCCAAAGCCAAACGGAGAATGGAGATTCTGCAACGATTATCGCAGACTCAATGAAGTATCCACAGTGGATGCCTACCCTATGCCCCGGGTGGATGAATTAATCGAGCAGTTAGGTCCGGTGAGGTATATTAGCACACTTGATCTCACCAAGGGTATTTGGGAATCCCCCCTCTCAAAGGAAGCTAAAGAGAAGACTGCTTTCTCTACTCCTGAGGGTTATTTCACTATGTCAGAATGCCTTTTGGGTTGCAGGGGGCCCCCGCCACCTTTCAGAGGGCTATGGATCAAGTGCTGCGCCCACATAGGAGATACACGGCCGCCTACCTAGATGACATTGTGATCTTAGTCATGACTGGGAGAGCCATCTCGGGAAAGTCCAGGCTGTGCTAGATGCCCTTTAAAGGGAAAGGGGGGTTTACGATAAACCCAATAAGTGTGCCCTAGGGATGGAGGAAACCAGATACCTTGGGGACATAGGGGAGAGGGGAAATCAACCCAAGTGAATAAAGTAGAGGGCGATCCAGAAGTGGCCCCCCCCTCCCAAGAAGCAGGTCAGGGCGTTTCTGGTATTGTGGGCTACTATAGACGGTTTCCCGAAGTTTGCAGAAATAGCCGTTCCCTTGACTGACTTAACCAAGGGCACGAAGTCAACGATGATAAAATGGTCCCCTGAGGCAGAGAGGGCTTCCAGGAGCTCAAACAGGCCCTATGTAGGCAACCAGTGTTAGTAGCCCGGGACTTCTCCCATGAATTTGTGGTCCAAACAGATGCCTCTGAGGTGGGATTGGGAGCCGTTATGTCTCAGATAGTAAATGGGGAAGAGCACCCGTGATCTACCTAAGTAGGAAATTGTCCCCGGGAGAACGGGAATTTTGCCATCATTGAGAAAGAATGTCTGGCCATAAAGTGGGCATTGGATTCCCTCAGGTACTACCTGTTAGGGAAAGGGAAAAACAGGCTAGTGTCCGACCATGCCCCACTCATGTTGGGTGCGGAGAAGAAGGGGAATAATGCCCGGGTTACCTGTGGTTTCTTGCCTGCAGGATTTTGCGTTCACAATAGAACATAGGCCGGGCAAGCTGCAGGGAAACGCAGATGCCCTCTCAAGAGGCACAGTCTGGTGGCAGACGGTGCCCAAACACCGGCTTTGGGCAAGGGGGGGGGGGATGTGAGAAGGCACGAGGTGCCGTTATTGATGGTCGATACGTGTCACGAGGTTTCTGATCTCGGTGAAGTAAAGCCTGTTAGCCGTACGTCAGTTCGATATGGTTACTGGCATTTGTTTTGTTAGTATGACTGCTGGATAGCAGTCGATCTGGGTCAGGGTTTTCTGGAGCAATTTAAAGAGCAGGGTGGGTGGATTGCTCCCAGGCATCCAGGCCTGGTTTTGAGCCCACTTAAGGCAGGAAGTTTGGAGGATGGGTATGGTGGTGGTTTTTCAGTCAGAAGTTGCCTGACTGGGACAAGACGAGGAAGTTCGAGCTGCAGCCTTGCGTCCACTGGATACCACATACCCTGATCTAGGTGGGGGAAAACACCTAAGAACTGCTGGCTTTACAGAGACTGTGAGCTATCTACACGGACTGTGTATTTTTTTTTGTGTTGGGCTGAAGTTAAGCCTGTATGCTTTTTTTTTCCTTGGCTGTATAATCGGTGGCTGAATAAAGGCCAAGAGACTTAAAACGTACACTGTGAACAGTGTGTTTTTGCTACCGGTGAGCTACATCCCCACAATATATATACTCCAATTGACACGTTGCTGGGAACTTTTGCCGCATGTATTATCTCTAGGGAGTTTTAGTGGATTACCATAAACCCCTTTTCCAATGTTTTTTTTTATCTCCTTTGTCTCTATAGAGGTCTGCAGTGGACACCATACCACTGTCCTCTTTATTTTTGGTGGAATGACCATTAATCCTCCCTCTACTCGGTGAATCAACCGTTTAGACATACTCTGTAGTATAGGACCTGAGTTTTTTTGGTCCTTTATCTATTCTGGACCACTTTTGCCCCACACTTTAATATTTTCCATACTAAGTCCCCTGATGAAGTGTTGTGAGGGACATAGAAACATGTCGTTTTTAGTGTTAGGGCTTTATATATATATAGGGTGTAGGTTCCGGACAGGGCCGCCCTTTTCGGAGCGCACTCCCTGTGTGTCTTTAGGGTGAGCTAGAATTTCTTTGTAGGTTAAGTTATTGGTTATTTTTCTTTTTCTCCTCATTTTTTAGAGATTATCATTAAAAGTAAAGTTTTAATACATGATTTATGTTGGTTAGGATATTGGATTCTTCATGTATACTATTGGGGAATTTCTTTAAATACCGTATATACTCGACTATAAGCTGACCCGAGTATAAGCCGAGGCACCTACTTTTGCCCCAAAAAAACGGGAAAACTTATTGAAATCGATTTTAAGCCTAGGGTAGAAAATGTAGCGGCTACTGGTAAATTTTAAAAATAAAAATGGATACCAATAAAATTACATAGGCAGTTTAATGTCCCCCATAGGCAATTATAGGCGGATATATGGCCCTATATGCAGGTATAGGCAGGTATATGGCCCCATAGGCAGGTATAGGGCAGGCTGTAGGCAGGTATAGGGCCAGCTGTAGGCAGGTATAGGGCCGGTATAGGGCCGGCTGTAGGCAGGTATAGGGCAGGCTGTAGGCAGGTATAGGGCCAGCTGTAGGCAGGTATAGGGCCGGCTGTAGGCAGGTATAGGGCCGGCTGTAGGCAGGTATAGGGCCGGCTGTAGGCAGGTATAGGCAGCTGTATGCAGGTATAGGGCCAGCTGTAGGCAGGTATAGGGCAGGCTGTAGGCAGGTATAGGGCAGGCTGTAGGCAGGTATAGGGCAGGCTGTAGGCAGGTATAGGGCCAGCTGTAGGCAGGTATAGGGCCGGCTGTAGGGCAGGTATAGGGCATCTGTAGGCAGGTATAGGGCCAGCTGTAGGCAGGTATAGGCAGCTGTAGGCAGGCATAGGCAGTTTAAAAAAATCAAAAACAATCACTTACCTGGCTCCCCGCTGCTCCGTCTCCCTCGCCGCTCCGCCTCCTCGCTGCTCCGGCCTCCCGCGCGATTCCTGCATCTTCTCGGCACAGGCGGGTGACGTCATCAGGCTGCGCACGCCTGTGCCGGAAACTGCGGGCGAGTCTGCTTGCGGCCGCCCGGAGACCACTGCGGAGAACGGAGCGCTCGCTCTGTGCCCCACAGTGGTATCCCTTCACCTATATGCGCTCCAGAGGAGTCGCATGTAGGTGAAGGGATCGCGGACAGTGCCTGGGCCAGGGCAGCACCCGGACACTGTGCGCTCACTCGGCCTTCAGTTATATGCGCTCCCTGAGGAGCCACATATAACTGAAGCGTCCCTGTCGGCGCCCGGGCCATCGCGGCGCCCGAGCGCCAACAGTGACTCGAGTATAAGCCGAGGTAGAGTTTTTCAGCTCATTTTTTGGGCTGAAAAACTCGGCTTATACTCGAGTATATACGGTACTTATATTCCCTTATTGTCATAGTTTGTTATATAACATCATTTACTTATTAATTACTGATAAACCCCAAAAATGAGTGAACCCAATATTGTCATCTCAGCCCTTATAACTATGGCCACATGATGCTCGTCACTTCCTGGGGCTGTCAGACACTTTATACTGGAGACAATTCCAGCCTCATCTCCATTATATCAGGTGAGATGATATAATATTATAGAAATTCATTGGAGACATAGACACAAGAATTTTAATGGTTTATTGTTCTCTAATATATCCTTTCAGCTAACTATCCATCCATCTCTCTCTTCCTCTATCAATCCATCCATCCATCCACCATCCATCCATCTGCTGCCTGTGATGTAATGGAATGATCTGGCTTTCAGCCCCGCCCAGTTATTATGACATCACAGCTGACAGCTCCTCTGCATACATTAGTTATTACCTGGTGATGTCACAGTATTACCTGAGTTCTAGCCCCGCCCAGTTATTATGACATCACATACCTTATTTAAGGAGCCGCAGAGCTGAGAATTCTTTGAGGGTCTGCAGTTAGTGGTGGCAGGTAAGTGCTCTGTGTCTTAGGCTCCTACTGTGTCCTTTTCCTGTGTCTGGGCTTCTCTGTCTTCATCTCCTTTCGTTATTTCATAAATGTTGGACCTTCCTTTTATGTAATAATCTGAGTCCGTCAGTCGCCGTCCATTCATTCCTCTACCTGATCAACTCTCTCCTATCACCAAACCATCTCCTCCACCTGTCCATCTACCTATCAGTCTGTCTAAAAAATCATGGGCGACATGTATGATTTTTGGAGCTCAGGCGCCATTTTTTTGCGCGCATTAGTAGTGTAGAAAGCGCCTGAATCTATGAACCTGTTCTACTGCGGGTCATAGATTTAGCACAGTCTGACGTTGACCAATCAGCAGTGTCAGAATATTCTGGCGAAACATGTCGGGGATGTCAGATATGACGTTTTAAATTGTGATTTCTCACCTCTGTCTACAAGTGTCACCTGCTGCATGGGTGTCACAAGGGGGCCTTATTTGTTCTGTGTCCATGAGATTAGGGACGACTGCCCAAGTAGTAGGCTTGGGATCCCTTACTGGAGCTAGTACTTTGCTATAGATATAAGGCTCTCCTGTTAATAGGAGGTGCTCCACCAGACTGATATAAGGCTCTCCTGTTAATAGGAGGTGCTCCACCAGACTTGATAATAGAAAGGGAGTTATTCCCTCTTTCAGAAGCAAAAAGGGTTAAATGAGGGGTTTTAAAAAATCGGGTTTTTTTAAAATAGTGTGTATAGGGGTTTAAAGAGTTATCATAATAAAATTTAGGTTTTAGTGTTTTACGTTTGGGAGAATTTGATAAAAATTTTTGCCTATGGAAAAAATAGTAAATTTTGTGATAAAAAGTCACTTTTGTTCTCTTGCGAGTTTCCCCAATTTTTTGGGAAAGTTTATGTGAAAATTTTTTGGGACACCCTTTAAAAAAATTAAATTAAAAACCCTTTTGGGTCAATGTTTTTTAAAAATTTTTCCAGGAAAAATTTAATTGAAGAACCACATAGTGCAGAGTTATTGTTTTTAATTGTTATTTTATGGGGAAATATCGGGTTTAAATTGGAAAAGGGAGAGGGGGACAGCCCCTTTCTTTTTCATTCCGGGTTTGGTTTAAAGGGTTCCCTTTAGATGATTATGATGTAAGCGGTTGTTCAGGATTCCAGCCCCCCCCCATTTATTGTGCCATAACAGCGGGAAGGTCCCGGGTAAAAATTTCAGTCATTGGCTTGGGATGCTGTGCTTTTTGATGACTGGGGCTAAACCCGGTCCATGACATCATGTAATTTATTTGGGGTTGCGAAGTTGTAAAAAACAAAGTACCCCTTGGGCCCCATTTCAATGCCCGGCCAACACCTTTTGACGGGGCCGTTACGGTCGTTCTTCTGCAGGGGACACCAAAAGTTTTTGGGAAATTTGGTTATAGTTGCCAGCCCCGTTTTTTTGGGCTGGAAACAGAGAAAAACCTCCGATCCTTCCCAAAACTTAATCCTTTGATTGCGGGGGTGGGGTATCCAGGGGCATAATCAAAGGGCTTTGCCCGGCTCCATCGGGTGTTCGAGGGGCACCCCTGGGGCTACTCTGGGTTTCCCCTTTTTTCTGTATAAAAAAGCTGCAGTCAGGGCACACGGGGCACAGAAGGTGATGTATTGGGAAATACTTGAATTTTGCTAATACTTTTATAAGTGTAAAAGAAATTTCTTACCCCTTTTAGGGTTTTTCCCACACTCCCCCATTTTGGATCGTTTTTGGTTCCGTTTTGGATCCGAAAACGTACCCAAAAACCCCAGGTCGTTCGGATCTTTAAACCCAAACCCAAACACAAAACCCAACATACAGCTGCGGGGTTTGGATGTGTGTTGGATGGAAGCGGATCGAAATCTTTTAGTTTATTATAGGGCTCCTGCGGGCTTTTTTGGGGGCCCAAAAAAAATGACATGTAAATTTTTGGGAAGGGAATCCAAAAGGGACACATGGCGATAAATGTTTTGGAACGCCGATAGTGTTTTTTTTTGGGAAAACAGATTTAAAATCAAAACTGCTCATTGTTTGATGCAAGTTTGGGTCTTTTTAAAATTTGGACTAAAACCCACACACCCAAAAAAACCGTTTGTTCACAATGCCCCAAAAGCCTTTGGTGAAAAAAACCCTTAAGGGGTTTTTAAAAATTGAAAAAAAAAAACTTAAAAGTGTAAAAAAAATAAAGTAAAAAATAAATTTATTTTTGCGTTAAATTACACAAAAAAAAAATAACCCCAAAACATATTTTTGGTATCTAAAACGACCATAATAATTTTAAAATTTAAATTAAAACGGGTTTTTTTTTGTGTGAAATGTAAAGGGTTTGGTTTTTTAAAAAAAAAAAATTTAAAAAGAAAAAAAAATAAAAAAAATTAAAAAAAAATTCAGAAATTTTTATTGGTATCTAAAAATCCCAAAAAACAATTTCTCCTGCATAAAACAATTTCCAAAATAAAACTGCTTCAAAAAGAAAAAATTTTTGAGGGTTTAAAAATTTTGGGAGGCAAAAACTAAAAAAATTTAGCTGGTAAATAAGTTTTTTTTAAGGTATTCGGGGTTAAATTTTCTAGGGGTCTCAGCATTCACCTCTGTTCTTAATTTTTTCGTTCTGATAAAAGAAGATATTTAAGTAATTTTCTTGGGTTTTCTCTTTCTTTTCCTCAAGGATTGGCGCAGTGAGTGAGTGATGGGGGAAAGTCAGGAGGGGTTTTTGGGAAGGGGGTGTTTTTTGGGAGTTTCAGGTGGGGTTTGGGGTTTTTGGGAAAAATGTAGAAAAATATAATTTTTGGCACTTTTAGAGGTCTGTAGGGGGTTTGGAAAAAAGGTTGAGAAGATCCCCAGTAAAGAGCTCTGCTTTTTGGGGGCAAACTAATCAATCCTTTTTAAATTTACTGTGACATTTGTAAGCTTGTAGATACTGTTTTAAAACCCACATAATAAATGCAAAAATTTTGTGAAAATGCCATTAAAAATTTGCTCCCTTTGTATCGGGACGGGCATCATGAAAGTGCAAGTGAAAATGGAATACAGGGGTTTTTTTTGGGTTATGGGTGGAATGGGATGTAGGTACTAGGTAAAAGATGGGTTTGGTGCATTAGTTTATTTCAGTCCTCTTTTTAAATTTTTTAAAAATTTTTTTTTTTAAAAGGAAAGGGGAAAAAAAAGGGGATAGGGGATATGAAAAATCTGGAGGAGGACGAGGATGAGGAAGAGGAGGAAAAAAGGGGGGTGGAGAAGGTTTGGGCGTTTAAAAATCTGGAGGATAAGGAGGAAATGGAGCATAAATACTTGGGGGGGAAGAAGGGGGTGGAGGAAGGCGAGCGGGAAAAAATTTTGGGGGAGGAAGAGGTTTTTTGGGGGAAAGGGGGAAAGTAAACATTTTGGAAGAGGAGAAAGAGGAGCGTTTAAAAATCTAGAAGAGGAGGTGGAGGAGACGGAGCATTAAAACATCTGGAGGAGGAAGAGGCGGGGGAAGGGGGTGGAGTATAAACATCTGAAGGGAGTAGAGGAAAAAATTTTGGAGGAGGAGGTTTAAGAAAGAGGAGGAACAATTTTGGGGAGGGAGATAAGTGGAGGGAAAATTTGAAGAGAAAATCTGGAGGAAAATTTGAGGGTAAAAATCGGACGAGGCGGCTCTGCACATCTGGAGGGGGGGAGGAGCATAAAGTGGAGGAAGGTTTTCAAGAGAAAAAAATTTGGGGGAAAAGAGGATATACTTTGGACGGGCGGGTCTCTAGGAAAAAATGAAATGGAGCTATTTCCGTGGGTTTCCGTTGTATAATATTTCAGTTTAAGGATATTGTTGAAACCTTTATATGTTATATGAAGTTTGTTGTTTATTTTGGGTTTGTAAGAATTTCTATATTTGTATAAGCAATACTGTTATTTTTTCCCTCAGGGGTTTAAAGATGTTTTATTGGCCCAGGGGCCCCTAAAACGGTTAAATTTTAGAATAGCACCCACCCCCCTTTTATGAGTTTTCGGTATTACATTTGCTTGTTGGTTTAGTAATTCCCCTGTGGGGAGTTTTGTTAAGTCCTTAATTTAAATTTTAAAATTTTATGGCCCAAAGGGTTGTCCCAACCAGACCCTTGTTTACCTTTTCAATTGGGTATGTCATTAAAACCAAAATAAGTGTTGATCCTACCTCTGGGGGCCCGCCCTATCTCCGAAAGGTTCCCGAAAATCTCATTCTGAACAGAGGTGGCCATGCTGTGCAGGCCCTACTCCATTTTTTTAAAAGGAGTTTAAGTTCGGGCCCAAAAGAAAAAAGTCACCCGACTCAGAACTTCCATTGAAAGAAAGGGGGGGAAATGCCCCGCCTGCGGCCCTTCTCTGTTCTTTTAAAAGGGGGTTTCAGGTGCCCAAATTTTGTGTGGGGGGTTTCCCGGGTAGTGGGTGATTATAGAAAAAGCACCGTTTTTTTCTGTTTGATATATGATATGGGATTTTTTCTTTTACGGTGTTTGTGAATAAGTCCTTCCCCTGTTTTATCCAGTAGGTTTTGTAACTCCCTTTAAAAATAAGTCTTTTTTACCCTTAAAAGAAGCACTGAGGTTTGGTTCAAATCTGGGTTTGGGGGTTCGGGTTTGGGCCTTTTGTCGCAGATTTTCCCGCCAAAAATTTGCAGAAAAGGTAGACAGCTTTCTTGTATTGCTTCCTTAAAGGAAAATTTGGAAAATCATAACACTAACCCAATGGGGGACCCCATTTTTAGTCAAAAGGAGACCCTTGGTTGCTGTTGATGTCCAAATTTTTAATGGGAGGGGGGGTTAAAAATTTCTTTTTTAACTGATTTTATACCATTACGATAAACAATTTTTTACGTTGGCTGCGATTAAATAAGAAAAGGACCCGCCATGTGGTAGATAATACTTTATAGGGCTGGTGTGAGGGGGTGTATTGGGCATTTGTGTAGAGGAATTTTCCAAAGGGGAACAGAATTTTTTATATTGTTTGAAGAAAACAAGAAGATGGATTTCCCCCATTTGGGTCATGGGACAAAGTAAGTTTATACCCAAAAACGGGTCAGGTTTTATACTTTCGGGCCCATTGGCCCAGAAACCCCTGGTGATTTTTGGGGCCACCTCTCCCCAAATTTCTAAATCTATCTCTTAATAATTTAGGGCCCATTAATTTGAAAATTGGGTTTTTTTGGTATATGAGACATTTTTGTTTTATGTCGCATAAAGGAAGGGAAGGGGAAGAAATTTTTTGGGGGGGGAAAAAAAAGAAGGAGTGGAGGGAAAAAAATTTAGAATGGGAAACTAGGAAGAGGAGAAGAAGAAAGGAAGATAGGAGGGAAAACCCTCAGAAAGGGTAAGGGAAAGGAAAAGGGGGAAAATCAGGGGGAGGAAAATCAGAAAGGGTAGAAGGGGAAAGAAAGATCAGGGGAGGGGGAAAATCGAAGCAAAAAAGCTGGATGGGGGAGGAAAATCGAAAAAAAAAAATGAAATGGAGTATTCCTTTTGTTACATGTATGTTATTATCATTCAGTAAATTTGGTTTTTGTCTGATAAAAACCTTTTGATTATGATGGGGGGTTTTGTTGTTTTCCCTTTTTGTTTTGTTTAAAAAGTTTTTTATTTTGTTAAGCAAAACCTGTTATTATCTCCATCAGGCGGATGAAAAATTTTCTATTGGGGCCCCGGCCCCCTAAAAAGGTAAGTTTTAGAAAAGTTACCTATATGTCTGTGGAGTTCAGTATTACATTCTGCCCTTTTAGGATTTAAAAAGGAGTAATCCCCAAGTCTGACTTTGTATAAGTCCCATATGGGGGGTCTTGTGTGAGGAATTCCAAGTAACAGAGTATTTGTATTGTGAAGAAGAACAAGCGAAGGGTACCACCCTGGTTCATGGGAAAAACAATGTAAGTTTTTTACCAAGAAAAAGGGGCCCGCCCTGGTGATTTTTAGAGGGAACCCCTCTCACTTTAAAGCTTTCCCTTCAAAATATATGTCCCCTTTTCTTTTAAAAATTTTTTAAATTTTTGGTATATGAGAAATTTTTGCTTTATGTCGAAAAAGAGAGGGGAAAAAACAGAGAAAGGGAAGGGTGCAGAGGAAAAAAGGGAAAGGGGAAAATCAAAGGGGAAGAGGAGGTTAAAAGATGGAAGGGGATAGATGATGAGAAGGGGTGATAAAGAAATCAGGAAAATTTCGAGTTTCATGTATGTTTATCACTGTTAAGTAAATTTTTAAATTTAAACAACAAATTAAGAAGTTTTTTCTGATCTTTGTGGGTTTTTCCTTCTCCCCTATTTTAGGAAAAGGACAAAGCCCCCTAAGGCTAAAGTTTTAAAATTAAAAATTAGAAAAAAAAATTTTAACCCGAAATTTTGCCAACTCTGGTTTCGCTTACAATCCTTTTTGTCCGGTTCTGCATCCCGCCTCATATGAAAATGGAAGCACACATTCGGTATTACCAAAAACCCGGCAAAAGGGCCCCCCAGAGCCCCTTTATCATATCACCCTATTTCCTCATTAATGTTGATCTTAAAATTCTTTCTACAATTTATGGGGTTTGGGCTAGCTTCACTCTTCCCAAATTTAAACTTAGTCCCCCAAGGGGGGGTTTGCCCGCAATAGATCGGCTGTCGCCAATGTCCTTTTAGGGTCCTAAGGGTTTCCCTGGATGACTTTGGGGACCAACCCCTCAAAAAACCCCCCCCCAAACCCTTTTATTAACAATAGATGGGGAGAAAGGCATTTGGAAAAAGTCAACCCGGGGGTTTGGCGGGGAAAGGTTTTGGGCCCCCATGGGCATTGGTGGGGGCCTTTTTGGCAATATTTTTTCCTCCCTATACACTCATCCCACGGCACTTATGGTCAAAACCGGGTTTTTTATCTGACCCCTTTCCCTTTGTGTAGGGGCATAGGCGGGGGGGTCCCCCTCTCTCGCCCCTGCTTTTTGCCCTAGTCATTAAACCCATTTTCCCACGATATTTCCCAAATTTCTTTTATCGATTTTGGGGGAAATTTTAAGATGGGGCATCCCTAACTTGAAGCTCGTTTTTTTCCGCGGATGGTTTTTTACTTTTCTTCTGTGCAACACCGAAAAAAGACGTTCCGTGATTCAAAAGGGCCTAATGACTTTTGGGCCCAATTTTTGGGTTTTTTTAGAGAAAATTGTTAAAAAATTGAATCCCTGGATACCCCCCCAAACCCGGGGAGGTCAAGTTTTCCCCCAAAGTCAAACCCGACAAATTCAAGAAAACTGTCTCAGAAAACCCAATTAAATATTTGGGGCATTCATATTGGGGGGATTCCAGAATAAATTTTTTTTTCCTTGAACTTCCCGCCGAAACCCCAAAAAGATTTGTGGGAATTAAAAAGGATGGGCCCCCTTTCCCTTTTCCCTTTTTTAAAGGCCCGCTGTCCCTTTAAAAAAAAATGGAAAGTTTTTTCAAAGGAATTGCTCTATCATTTGCAAAAAAACCCCCTTTTCTTAAAAATGTATGTTTTAAAAGAATTTTAAAATTCGGCCTTTTGCAAATTTATATGGAGGAACCAAACCCCCGTTTTTCCCTTTTAAAAAAACTGATCCTTCCAAAAAAACTCGGGGTTTTTAAACCCTTCCCTTTAATTTTAAAGAGCCTAAACTTAGCCGTTTAAAACTCCCCTTTGCTGTAGATTGGATTAAAAATATTCCCTCTTTCTAATAAGCTTTTCGGTCTGATATGGTCTCCCTTGTACACTGATGCCCTTCTTCACACCCCTTTACAAAGTCCCCCCCCTTTATAGCAAAGGGGAGGGTTAATATTTGGGGGAACAATTAGTGCCGGGAAAGGGTTTCCCGGGGAAACTTTTTGGGCTCCCTTATAAAGTTTGTAAATTTTTGTCATGGGGGGGAAAACCCCGGAATTTGCCCCCCTGGTTTGGTTAAGGGTTACCTCCCAAAATGGAGGCATTGGGTCTTGGAGTATTTTTTCAACTGGTTAATTTTTAGGAAACCCCCTTTTTTTTTTTTTGAGGAATTACAAGGTTTTATGGTCTGGATCGGGGGACACTTTTTTTGCTTTCGGGACAAATAATATTTTTCGAGGGCAACTAAAATTTTGGGTTCGGTAGTGATCTTGTAAAAAACCCCACTCTTTTTTGATATTTTGGTGGGGACCAGTAAAGTTCCCCAAAAACCCCCCTTGCCCCTGGGGGGTACTCTGGCCTTCCAGACCCAAGGAGAAGAAACGGGGGCCCTGCAGTCTTCCGGGGGGGGGGGAGCGTTACTTTCCTGCATTGTTATAGCAGAAGCGGTTTTGGGAAGGGCTGGTTTAGGGTCAGAAAGTTGGTTTTTGACGAATTCTTGGAGGACAAAAAATTTCCCCGTTTTTAGCTCTTAGAGCTATCTATGGATTTAATTTTCCCCCCAAACCCCTTTTTCCCTGATCGTTTAACTGCCTGCCCTAAATGCTCAACCCCTTTGGGACAGATCTAGTGCATGGTTTTTGGGTTTTGTGCGTTTTGGGAGGGGTTCTGGGGTTTTTAAAAAATTTTCTCTTTAGCTTTAAAATCAAAAATAGTACCTCGGTATCCCTGGATCCCAAAAAAACTCTTATTTCAAAAATTTGGTTTCTAACTTAAAAGGGGTTCCCCCGTGCAATTAAAAATTTTGCATGGTTTCCCATGCTTGGGGGTTTAAACGGTTTTGGGCCCCATTGAGCTCGTGGTTTTGGGTTTTAAAGGGCCCCCGTCCCCAAAACAGTAAATTAGGAAACTGTGGAAAAAAGAAAAAAAAAAAAAAAAAAAAAAAAAAATTTTTCTTTTTTTTTTTGGAAAAAAATTTTCAAAAAAAAAAAGGTCTTTAAAAGGAAAAAATAAAAAAAAAAAACACAGACAAAAGAAATTTTTTTAACGCTGGCAAGCTTTTTTTAGAGGCTTCCCCCTTGTACGGAGATTTTCTCTGTTAAAGCGGCCTTTTCCCTTTACACAAGTTTTGGTACTGGAAAAGTGGTTTGGCAGGGTTCGGGAAGGTTTCGAATTGGCAGGGGGGGTTCCTCCGGTGATTAGACCCCCCCAAAAACCCCACCACCCTTTAGGGCTGTGTTTTTGGGGTTTTTCTTTTCCCGGGTATTTTCAAAGGGTTTTATTTGAAATTTGGGCCCAAATTATAAAATCATTTAATTCGTTCTTGGGCTTTTTTACCTATTCTTATGTTTGGGGGCTTTTTATGTTTTTTTGTTTTGTTTTTTACTATGTCTTCTTATGTTTTGATTTGTTTTAAACTGTATAAGCATTTTTGTATTTTGCTTGCAAAATTTTGATTCGCCCAGATATTTATTTTATTATTAGCTCTTCTGGGCTATTTATTTGTGTTTTTGGTTATGTATGTTTAACAGAAAACCTAATAAAATTTCTTGATATAAAAAAGAAAAAATATGACCTGATTGGATACCAGGAGATATTGTACCACTGTGGAATGTATAATTCATGTTAGTAAGAATTTCTATGACCTGTATAAGTAATGTTTGTCATTTTATTTTCTCCATTAGACTGTCATGGAAAGTACAATGGCCCAGGCCACCAAAACGGTAATTATAGAATATCTCCCGTATTTCTGTAGAGGGATCAGATTTTTTTGTATAGGATTATAGGGGAGCAGTCCCTAAGCGTGAGCCTTTATCTTTATATTAACTCCATGATAATCGGTTTTGGCACTTATTGTTTTCATTTTTGCCTCTCCACATTTCAGCAACCTAAACGTGGCTGCAGGAGACCTTGTTTTATGTGGGAGGAGAACAGATGAATTATGACTGATTATGTAGACATTAGATATACTATTATTATTGGTATCTACAGATATAACTACTATAAGAAGGGGCTAATCCTGTAGTACATTGTACTATACAGAGGGACATGAGGAGGTATCTGGGGTATCTTGTGTCCAGGGCTTCCAGGTAACTAGAACTGTGCTTATATTTGTAGGAGAGGAACATTAAGAGGCGCACCGTCCTGGAAGATGCAGACCATGTAAGTTTATAACAAAACACGGATGGGTTTATGCTGCTGGAGCCCAGTGACCCACAACCCTTGATGACCTGAGACCCTCCCTCCCCTGCTACAGAACTACTTCTCCACCTAATTCCTGCCATCTGAACCCAGAGCTCTTCCTATTTAGTGTCCTCATTGATTATAACATATGAAATTATTGGTATATGAGCCGTTTTACCTCTTATGTCCAACAGAGAAGAAGACGGAGAAGGAGAGAAAGAGGAGGAAAGGAACATAGAATTAGAGAAAGAGGAGGAAAAGAAAGAACAGGAAAAAAAGGAGGAGGAAGAGAACAAGAAAGGGTAAGTGGAAAGTCCAGAAATAATGAGCAGATTATATACAAATGTGATACATATTTATATACACCTGATTGACTATTTTATTCTAATTAGAGCTGTAACTATATTTACTATGATTTTGTCTTTTTGGATTTCCTGTAGACAAAGGAGGAGATGGTGGAGAGCAATATTTGCAAGAAGGAGCCACGAAAAGAAGATGTAAGTGACGAGTAGACATAACCATCATTATTGTCTGTGGCCCTGTTACTATGATTTGTTATATAATTGCTGGAATATAATATTTATATCTCATCACATTGTATTTTATCCATCAGCAACAACAAGGATAAGAAGAGCCGCCCATCCAGGTAAGTATAGGGTTTGTGATCTATTACAGCCTCCTATACTGGGTGTCATCGTTCCACATTACTTGTTATGGGGGCCAATATCTTTGTGTGATGGGTGGGGTGTTCAGATTGGGACTCCCTTATGTTGGGTACATCCGGGTTCCTCTGCAGGCTGTAGCTCTCATTCTGTAGGATTATTGTGTCTGTCTTACATGGACACTCATTGATTTTACACTCATTGGGCCACATGTATGAAAACTGTCTAGGTCTAAAATTCACTTTGTTGCCCCTAGCAACCAATCAGAGCGGCCATTTCATTTCATATGGGGCTCTAGAAAAATAAAAGGGGCGCTCTGATTGGTTTCTATGGGCAACAAGGTGAATTTTAGACCTAGACAGATTTCATACATGTGGCCCATTGTCTCTACTCCGCAGTCCCGCTTACACCACCAGCTTTGTCTTCTCTTATAATCTCCTCACACTTGTGTTTTTTGTTTCCTTAGATTCCCCAGGCTATTCACCTGCATGACCAGCACCTTGGAGTAAGCAGTGAGTATCCAAGGGCAGGAATCGGGGACTGCGACTGGTGTTTGACTTTGTTGCCATCTTCTATATCTTTATCACATCAGTATATTGCTTAACATCCCTGTTCTCTTTTATTATTTTTAGATATTTTATATCACATGGAAGAAAGAAAACACCTGAGCTGCCTGAAACAATTGGGTTTTACCTAATAATAATAAATAAAATGTTTCACAGTGACTTGAGGTTTTTTGTTATTTATTATTTGGGGTCTTGAAGTTGAAGGTGTTATTATCTATGAGGCATAGGCCATGTTCACACGGCTTATTTGGGCACATATTTCAGCCCGTAATTCACGGCCTACTGCGCGGATTACGGCCCAGTCATTATGGTAATCCACAGTTCTTATAGAGAACTGTGGATTACGTCTCCTCTCCCCGCTCGGCGAACCCTCCGCGGTGGGAGGTAAGTGACATGTCATTTACTAGCGGCGTATACGCGACGCTAGTAATGATAGTCTATGGGCCGGCGAAGTGCCGACCCCCGCTCCCGCCCCGCCTCCATCCACATGCCGTAATTGCGGGGCGTAATTACGCCCCGCAATTAAGCCATGTGAACATGGCCATAAAGTGAAGGAAGTAATTATTTGATCCCTTGTTAATTATTTAAGTTTATCTACTGACAAAGACATGAACAGTCTATAATTTTAAGGGCAAGTTATTTTTAACATTGAAAGAATATCCAAAATAAAATCCAGAAAATCACATTGTATAAATTATATAAATTTATTTGCATTTTGCAGTGAGAAATAAGACTTAATACTTGGTGGCAAAACCCTTATTGGCAAACATAGCAGTCAGACATTTTTTGTAGTTGATATTGAGGTTTGCGCACATGTCAGGAGGAATTTTGGTCCACTCCTCTTTGCAGATCACCTCTAAATCATTAAGATTTTGAAGCTGTCGCTTGGCAACTCAGAGCTTCATTTCCCTCCATAAGTTTTCCACAGGATAAAGGTCTGGAGACTGGCTAGGCCACTCCATGGCCTTAGGGCATGTCCCCATGGCAAGGGTTTTTGGCCGGTTTTTCAGGCGGTTTGCGGTTTTGCAGACCACCTGAAAAACCGGCCTAAAATGAGCATAACGGGGCGCTATGGAAAACCCGTGCAGCAGTCCCTACTGCACGGGTTTTCAACCCGGCGGTTTCTCCGCCCGTGGGCCGCCCGAAAAACATTGAGCATGCACATTCTTCTTTCCGATTTCCGGACAGAATATGTGCATCTCAATGTGAAGGGGGAGGGCTTTTCTCCGCTCTTTATGGAGAAAAGCCCCTCTCCCCACCCCCCCACGCGGCTGTGGGAACGGCCGCAAAACAGTGCAAATACCGGTCGCACAAACCGACCGGTATTTGTCACTTGCCATGTGAACGCACCCTTAATGTGCTTCTTTTTCAGCCACTCCTTTGTTGCCTTTGCTGTATGTTTTGGGTCATTGTCTTGCTGGAAGACCCAGGCACGACCTATTTTTAATGTCCTGGCGGAGGGAAGGAGGTTGTCACTCAGGATTTTATGGTACATATATCCATCCATTCTCCCATTGATGCGGTGAAGTAGTCCTGTGCCCTTAGCAGAGAAACACCCCCAAAACACAATGTTTCCACCTCCATGCTTGACAGTGGGGACGGTGTTCTTTGGGTCATAGGCAGCATTTCTCTTCCTCCAAACACGACGAGTTGAGTTAATGCCAAAGAGCTCAATTTTTGTCTCATCTGACCACAGCACCTTCTCCCAGTCACTCACAGAATCATCCAGATGTTCATTGGCAATCTTCAGACAAGCCTGCACGTGTGCCATCTTGAGCAAGGGGACCTTGCAGGCTCTGCAGGATTTTAAACCATTACGGCATAATACCACCATATCATGACCACATATCACCACTGCATAGTGACTGAATAATACCACAAAACCATGATCACATATCACCACCACATAGTGACTGAATAATACCACCACATATCACCACCACATAGTGAATGAATAATACCATCACATATCACCACCACAGTGAATAAATAATACCACAACACCATGACCACATATTACCACCACATAGTGACTGAATAATACAACCATACTGTTCCTGAATATAAACTATTACACTTTTACCAATATTAGGAGTTATGCTTACATGGTATCTCGCCCTAGTGAAGAATCTTACCCATTTCATGCTCCCATTTATTAAGAAACCTTATAATTTATTTGTAGGTAATTGGAATGGAAAATAAAGCAAATTTCTGTTTTAATTTCCACCATACGGTATAAAAGACCTGTTAAAGGGGTTTTACAATTGCTTAAAGGGGTGTTCCCACCACAGACTTTGATGGCTTATTGATAATCACTATGTGGTGGTGATATGTGATCATGGTGTGACGGTATTATTCAGTTAAAATGTGGTGGTGAAAAGTGGCGGTATTATTCAGTCACTATATGGTGGTGAATTGTGGAGGTATTATTCACTTGGTGGTGGTGATATGTGGTCATGGTGTGGTGGTATTATTTAGTCACTATGTGGTGATGATATGGGGTCATGATGTGGAGGTATCATTCCCACCACTAGGACCCTCGTCTGTTTGGGGAACGAGACCTCAAAAGTGTTGTCTCAGAAAGAAGAGCCTGTTGAACTTGTCAACGACTCTCCATTCTGTTCTAGGTGAGATCCCAGTACAGGTGAGCGATGTGTTTGGCTCTACTCAGAATTCCCATAGAACAGAGTACAAGAGGTGAGACCTGCACCTATCAGATTTTGATGGCATATCCTATCCAAATGCCTTCATATGCCTATGGTGGCAATATCCCCTTAAAAAGCTTTAAGGAGACGTGGTCGGGAGTAACAGTAAAAAAAACAACTCACCTTCAACTCCGTTTTGTTCTTGTGTCGTCACTGCTCCCGGTCGATTACATCACTTTAGCTGGTCACAGGCCTTAGCGGTCTCTTCTTGTATGAGCATCACGTGACCACTGTTTGGCTGCAGCAACACATGACCACTGATCGTGACAACACCGGCAACGAATCCTGGGCGCTAGAACAGCAGGTCTTAAAGGCATGTTGATTTTTTTTTCTCTATTTTAGCCTCTGCCCACCTTTCTGAGAGTTTATTTTAAGGAATTGGAAACCCTCTATATCTGATTTTGAGAATCGAAATGAATATGACAACAGTAATGTCATGGGGGCTGGCGTGGGTGCCGTCGCCCCCCGCGGCCGCCCCCCTGCTGCCCGGGCCCTGGCGCCAGCTCACTTAACCGTCCATGCTCCTGTGCACACTGCTCCTGCCTGTCCCGGCCGCCGTGCGCGAAACCGTGCAACGGCTGGTCTGAATTTAAAGGGCCAGCGCACCGGTAATTAGTCTATTGCCGGCCGCTGGTGCTATATAAGGAATACGCCCCCTGCACTCTCTGCCAGATTGTTGGTGTGCGTTAGAGAGTCTAGAGAGTATTGGAGTTCCGTTTGATTACCCGTGTACCAGTCCGTTCCGCTACGTTTCCTGACCTTGCCTGCTTGCCGCCTGCCCTGACTGTCTGCCTGTCTCTGACCACGAACCTCTGCCGCCCGACCTCACCTCCTGCCTGTCCCTGACTACGTCTCTGGATTACGACTCTGTACCACACATTACCCCGGCCGCCATCGCAAGCAAGTCACGTCAGGGGTAGCGACCTGGTAGCCTCACGCCGCAGCAAGTCCATCCCGCTTTGCGCCGGGCTTTGGTGAATACCGGTGGCTACTTAGACTCCGCTCCCTGGCGTGGCTTAACTATCATTGCTTGTGGTGGTCCAGCGAATCCACCAAACCCGATACAGTACAATCTGGCCATGGATTCCGCCAGGGTACCTTTGCCCGAGCTCCGGGACGTCACGATGACTGTCGCCCAGCAGAACCAGCGTATTGGCCAGCTCACGGCCATGATGCAGAACCTTGCGGCCTGTCTACCGCCGCCTGCGGCAGCTGCCGCCACGCCAGCACCAGTTGCTCCTGCACCGGAACCTTCTCTGCATCTGCTGCATCCCTCACGCTATGAAGGTGACCCCAAGAAGTGTCGTGGCTTCATCAGTCAATGCTCCATCCACATTGAGATGTTCGGGCACCAATTCCCTACCGAGCGGGCTAAGGTGGCCTTGATAATTAGCCTCTTATCAGGGGAAGCCTTGGCCTGGGCCACTCAGCTATGGGACCGAGGAGATCCGTTGACGGCAAATCTGCAAACCTTTCTCCAGGGGTACCGCACCGTCTTCGAGGAACCTGGCCCTATCTCCTCCGCTGCCGCAGCTCTGCTCTGTCTCCGTCAGGGCGACTCTACCGTGGGTCAGTACTCCGTGCAGTTCCGCACCCTAGCCTCTGAGCTGGACTGGAATAATGAGGCTTTGGTGGCAACCTTCTGGCAAGGCCTCTCTGGGCGAAATAAAGCTCGCTGGTCGGGACCTGCCATCCGCTCTGGACGAACTGATTCGGTTGGCCTCCAGAATTGACATTCGGTTTGCCGAGAGACAGCAAGAGCTCCGCCCCAACAGGAGGTCGCCCGACCACTCCGGCTACCTCGTCTGGCTTCCATTTTCCAACGACCTCCACCTCCTCCGCCAATGGTTCCTGAGGATGAGCCCATGCAGGTCGAGAGAGCCCACCTGACCCCGGAGGAACGCCTGCAGCGTCGTCAGAGGCAGTTGTGCTTCTACTGTGCCGGTTCTGGCCATTTCATTGGGGTCTTCCCGTACTCTGTGGAGTGTCGCTGGACAGCACCTTTCAAGTCACCGCCTTCCTTGATTCAGGGTCCGCTGGAAATTTTGTCAGCCACGTGCTGGTGTCCAAGTTTCGTCTCCCGGTGACCCCTCTGCAGAAATCCATGATTGTCTCTTCCGTCTCTGGCGAATGCCTAAAGGACGCTATTCAGTTCTGCACTGCGCCCCTCACCTTGCAGATTGGCGCTCTACACAAGGAAACTCTGAGACTCCTCGTTCTGCATCGCTCCTCCTCTGAAATACTCCTGGGCCTCCCTTGGTTGCAAGACCACGCTCCGGTCCTAGACTGGAACACGGGCGAGATTATCCGTTGGGCCCTAAGTGCCACTCGCAATGTCTTCCTGTACTCCGTCCAGCTCCACGATCCACCTCTGTAAAGTCTACGAAGCCCCTGCCGGGTCTGCCCACTCTGTACTAGGTTCTAGCCGACGTCTTTTCCGAAAGATAGGCCGAAACTCTTCCCCCGCACCGGCCGTCGACTGTCCTATTGACACTCCTCCCCGAGGCAGAGTCTACCCTCTTTCGGTCCCGGAGACTAAGGCGATGTCGGAGTATATCCAGGAGAATCTCCGTAAAGGCTTTATACGGAAGTGTTCCTCGTCTGCGGGGGCCGGTTTCTTCTTTGGTGAAAAGAAAGATGGAACTCTCCGGCCCTGTATCGATTATCGGGGACTTAACAAAATCACTATAAAAAATCGATACCCCCTGCCTCTGATCTTTTTAATCGCCTACGTGGCGCAAACATTTTTTCCAAGTTGGATTTACGTGGAGCATACAACTTGATTTTTATCCGTATGGGCGACGAGTGGAAGACGGCCTTTAATACCCAAGATGGCCATTTTGAATATCTCGTCATGCCATTTGGCCTCTGCAATGCTCCGGCGGTGTTCCAGAATTTTGTCAATGAGATCTTCCGCGATCTCCTCTACGTCTGTGTTATCGTCTACCTAGATGACATCTTAATCTTCTCTCTGATCTGGAAACTCACTGCCACCATGTCCGCCAGGTGCTCAAACGTCTCCGCGACCACCAGTTATATGCCAAACTGGGGAAATGCCTCTTTGAACGCACCTCGTTGCCCTTCCTGGGGTACTTCGTCTCAGATCAGGGTCTCCAGATGGATCCCTCTAAGCTGTCTGCAGTCTTACAGTGGCCTTGACCCGTGGGCCTTCGCTCTATCCAACGTTTTCTGGGGTTTGCGAATTAGTACAGACAGTTTGTCCCGCATTTCTCCACGCTCGTGGCGCCGCTGGTGGCCCTTACGAAGAAAACTGCCAAGCCCAAATCCTGGCCTCCAGAAGCCCAAAAAGCCTTTGATCGCCTTAAGTCAGCATTTGCTTCTACTCCAGTTCTGTCTCGCCCAGACCCGCAGCGTCCATTCATCCTAGAAGTGGACGCCTCCTCAGTAGGTGCAGGCGCTGTCCTCCTACAGAAGACCTCCTCTGGGAAACTACGTACTTGCGGCTTCTTTTCAAAAACCTTCACCCCTCCTGAAAAGAATTATACTATTGGTGACCGCGAATTTCTGGCCATTAAGCTAGCCTTAGAAGAATGGCGGCACTTGTTGGAGGGAGCTCGCCACCCCATCGATATATTCAATGATCACAAAAATCTTCTCTATCTGCAGTCTGCTCAACGACTGAACTCTCTGCAAGCCAGGTGGTCACTCTTTTTCGCCCGCTTTGATTTTCTTCTTCACTTTCGGCCAGCTGGGAAGAACGTCAGAGCAGACGCCCTCTCTAGATCCTCGGACACAGTGGGCTCGGAGCCGCCTCTGCACGGCGGCCCCCGTGGACCTTCAACATCTGCCTCCTGGGAAGACCTACGTACGCCCTGCCATGCGGCCTCGTATCCTGAAGTGGGGACATGCCTCTCGAACAGCTGGTCACCCTGGAGTCCATAAATCTCTGCAACTAATCTCTCGTTATTATTGGTGGCCCACTCTTGCTCGAGATGTTAGAGACTTTGTCCTTTCCTATACATTTTGTGCCCATAATAAAGTCCCTCGTCTCAGACCCGTGGGCCTGCTTCAGCCTCTCCCGGTGCCAGAAAGACCTTGGTCCCATATAGCCATGGACTTTGTTACGGACCTCCCGGCCTCCTCTGGAAAAACTGTCATCTGGGTGGTGACGGATAGATTTTCGAAGATGGCTCACTTTGTTCCCCTGCCGGGGTTACCCTCTTCTCCTCAGCTGGCCCAGCACTTTTCCACCACATTTTTCGGTTACACGGTCTTCCGTTGCATATCGTCTCGGATAGTGGGGTCCAGTTTGTGTTGAGATTCTGGCGGGCTCTATGTGGGCAGTTGCAGATTCGGCTAGACTTCTCATCGGCTTACCACCCTCAAACTAACGGGCAGGTAGAGAGGGTTAACCATGTGTTAGGTACCTATCTACGACATTTTGTATCCACCCGTCAGGATAATTGGTCCGACCTCCTCCCCTGGGTGGAATTCTCTTATAATTCACTAGACTCGGAGTCTGCTGGGGCCTCTCCCTTGTTTGTTGTGTTTAGGCTACAGCCCCGCCCACCCCTCCCTCTGGCTACCTTGTGTCATGTTCCTGCCGTGGATGCCCAAGTGCGTGACATCAAGGCACTCTGGCAAGCCACACGACAGGCCCTTTTATGGGCCTACGCTCGCACCAAAGTCCAGGCCGACAGGTACCGTAGACCTCCGCCCCTATTTAAGCCAGGTGATAGAGTTTGGTTGTCCGCCAAATATATTTGTTTCAAGGAGCCCAGTTCTAAGTTAGGCCCTAAGTATTTGGGCTCTTTTGTTGTACTTCGGCAACTAAACCCGGTGTCCTACAAGCTCCGCTTGCCTCCTACTCTGCGTATCCTGAACGCCTTCCATGTTTCGCTCCTCAAGCCTGTGGTGCTGAATCGCTTCTCCCGAGGATCTGTCTCGCCTTCTCCTGTGGTCAACGCTGATAACATCTTTAAGCTCAAGGAGGTGCTGGCAGAGAAAACAGTGAGAGGGAAGCAGTTCTTTCTGATTGACTGGAAGGGGTTCGGGCCAGAGGAGCGTTTGTGGGAACCTGAGGCTAATCTGTCACCTGACCTCCTTTCTAAATTCCGTAAAAAGAGGGGGAGACCTAAAGGGGGGGGGGTACTGTCATGGGGGCTGGCGCGGGTACCGTCGCCAGCCGCGGCCGCCCCCCTGCCCGCAGGGGGTCCGGCGCGGGTGCTGTGGCTCCCCGCGACCATCCCTCTGCTGCCCGGGCCCTGGCGCCGGCTCACTTAGCCGTCCACGCTCCTGTGCACGCTGCCCCTGCCTGTCCCGGCCACCGCGCCTGTACCCGCTGCTTAGAGCGCGCACGCAATGGCTGGTCTGGATTTAAAGGGCCAGCGCACCGGTAATTAGTCTATTGCTGGCCGCTGGTCCTATATAAGGAATACGCCCCCTGCACTCTCTGCCAGATTGTTGGTGTGCGTTAGAGAGTCTAGAGAGTACTGGAGTTCCGTTTGATTACCCGTGTACCAGTCCGTTCCGCTTCGTTTCCTGACCTTGCCTGTTTGCCGCCTGCCCTGACTATCTGTCTGTCTCTGACCACGAACCTCTGCCGCCCATCCTGACCTCCTGCCTGTCCCCGACTATGTCTCCGGATTACGATTCTGTACCACGCATTACCCCGGCCGCCATCGCAAGCAAGTCACTTCAGGGGTAGCGACCTGGTAGCCTCACTCCGCAGCAAGTGCATCCCGCTTTGCGGCGGGCTCTGGTGAATACCGGTGGCTACTTAGATTCCGCTCCCTGGCGTGGCTTAACTATCATCGCTTGCGGTGGTCCAGCGAACCCACAAACCCGTTACAAGTAAATTAACATAACTTTTGTTTTACTACTTTAAAAAAATAAAAATTGTAAAATAAAAATCATATTCTGAAGCCAGAAACTGGATTATTGTTCCGTCGACAGACCTTGGTGAAAGTTTGTCTTTTTTGCTGGGCGAGTTGTAGATTTTGTTGAAATCACCAGGTCACCCAAAATCCTTCCTGAATTATCTGGTGACTATTGGGAACCGCTTATGTCCAGGGTCGGGATGACGAGTAGGCGAAGGTAGGCGACCGCCTAAGGCGCCATTTAATTCCAAGTAGAAAAAGGGACGTACGGAGGTATGGAGTGGGCTGAATTTTCCATTGGAGGGCGCTATGTGCCTTATTTGCCTAGGGCATCAGAATATCTTATCCCAGTCCTGCGTGTATCAACTTGCGGATAACGATATGACCACATCCATCTTATGAGCAGTGAAAGCAGGCTCGGACTGGCCCATAGGGGAATAGGGGAAACCCCCCGGTGGGCCACTGAGCGTTGTAGACCTGGAGTTGTTTTTTAACTGCATATACATCCTCAGAAGATGCAAATAGCATAGACAGAGTGGCAAAAAGCAAGACGCAGAGTATAGGAGGCATGTATGTTCATTTACAGTAGCTGTAGGGTGGGCCCCTAAAATAAACTACCGATGGGCCCCTAAAATTAACTCTACCGGAGGGCCCAGAAACAGCTCAACTGATGGGCCCCTAGAATCAACTCCACTTGTGGACCCTAGACACCCCAGTCCGACACTGAGTGAAAGTGATTTAGGGGATGACAAAGTGATTTTCCCACATGACATGTCATGGCCAAAGACTCCACATAATTCTTGCATAACGAATGTGGCAAAAGTAACCTGCATACAATTCATGACCAAATACTACCCTGAAATTTGGGGCCTATTTACCTACCTAACTGGGGCTTACATACCTGGTGGCCGACCTACCTACCTTAGGCCTATCAATCTTCCTTCCTGAGCAGGCCCGGACTGCCCATAGGGCAAACCGGGTGTCCGCCTGGTGGGCCGCTGGGGTCCGGGCCGCAGCGTCGGCTCGGAGAGCCCGCCGGGCAGGCCGGTCCCCCCCCCCTCGACAGGCCACCCTCGCCACATGGCTGCATGGCAGGGCCACAGACCCAGCCATGCAGCGATCACGGCTGCCGCTTGCACCGTGGGGTGCGGGCAGCGGCCAAGGCAGAACAGCCAGGATCTTCTGATCCCAGCCATTCAGCCCCCAGGAGTGCATGGGGCAGGCGCGCGATGTGATGACGTCATAGTGCACCTGCTCCGCAGCCCACACTCGGCTGCCAGTGGCCGCACTGGACGAGGAGAGAAGAGGGAACGTAGGTAAGTATTATTTTTATATATATTTTTGTTAAACTAATTACTAACTGGCCCCATTAACTGGCCCTGGTCCCATTACCTGGCTAAATGGCCCTGGCCCTATTACCTGGCTAACTGGCCCTATTACCTGGCTAACTGGCCCTGGCCCCATTACCTGGCTAACTGGCCCTGGCCCCTTTACCTAGCTAACTGGCCCTGCCCCCATTACCTGGCTAACTGGCCCTGGCCCTATTACCTGGCTAACTGGCCCTGGCCCTATCACCTAGCTAACTGGTCCCATTCCCTGGCAAACTGGCCCTATTAACTGGCCCTGGCCCCATTATCTGGCTAACTGGCCCTATTACCTGGCTAACTGGACCTGGCCCCAATACCTGGCTAACTGGCCCTGGTCCCATTCCTTGGCTAACTGGCCTTGGCACAATTACCTGGCAAACTGGCCCTATAATCTGGCTATGGCCCTGGCCCTATTACCTGGCTAACTGGCCCCATTACCTGGCTAACTGGCCCTGGCCCCATTACCTGGCTAACTGGCCCCATTACCTGGCTAACTGGCCCCATTACCTGGCTAACTGGCCCTGGCCCCATTACCTGGCTAACTGGCCCCATTACCTGGCTAACTGGCCCTATTACCTGGCTAACTGGCCCTGGCCCCATTACCTGGCTAACTGGCCCTATTACCTGGCTAACTGGCCCTGGCACTATTACCTGGCTAACTGGCCCTATTACCTGGCTAACTGGCCCTGGCCCTATTACCTGGCTAACTGGCCCTATTACCTGGCTAACTGGCCCTATTACCTGGCTAATTACTGGCCCTGGCCCTATTACCTGGCTAATTACTGGCCCTGGCCCTATTACCTGGCTAATTACTGGGGGCAGCCCTAGCTACCTGGCTAGTTACTGGGGGCAGCCCTAACTCCCTGTCCTGTTACTTGGGGCAGCCCCAGCTACCTGGCTTGTTACTTGGGGCAGCCCCAGCTACCTGGCTTGTTACTGGGGGCAGCCCTAGCTACCTGGCTTGTTACTGGGGGCAGCCCTATCTACCTGGCTAGTTACTTGGGGCAGCCCCAGCTACCTGGCTAGTTACTGGGGGCAGCCCTATCTACCTGGCTAGTTACTTGGGGCAGCCCCAGCTACCTGGCTTGTTACTGGGGGCAGCCCTAGCTACCTGGCTAGTTACTGGGGGCAGCCCTAGCTACCTGGCTAGTTACTTGGGGCAGCCCCAGCTACCTGGCTTGTTACTGGGGGCAGCCCTAGCTACCTGGCTAGTTACTGGGGGCAGCCCTAGCTATCTGGCTTGTTACTGGGGGCAGCCCTAGCTACCTGGCTAGTTACTGGGGGCAGCCCTAGCTATCTGGCTTGTTACTGGGGGCAGCCCTAGCTATCTGGCTTGTTACTGGGGGCAGCCCTAGCTACCTGGCTAGTTACTGGGGGAAGCCCTAGCTACCTGGCTAGTTACTTGGGGCAGCCCCAGCTACCTGGCTTGTTACTGGGGGCAGCCCTAGCTACCTGGCTTGTTACTGGGGGCAGCCCTAGCTACCTGGCTAGTTACTGGGGGCAGCCCTAGCTATCTGGCTTGTTACTGGGGGCAGCCCTAGCTATCTGGCTTGTTACTGGGGGCAGCCCTAGCTACCTGGCTAGTTACTGGGGGCAGCCCTAGCTACCTGGCTAGTTACTTGGGGCAGCCCCAGCTACCTGGCTTGTTACTGGGGGCAGCCCTAGCTACCTGGCTAGTTACTGGGGGCAGCCCTAGCTATCTGGCTTGTTACTGGGGGCAGCCCTAGCTTCCTGGCTAGTTACTGGGGGCAGCCCCAGCTACCTGGCTAATTACTGGGGGCAGCCCTAGCTACCTGGCTAGTTACTGGGGGCAGCCCTAGCTACCTGGCTAGTTACTTGGGGCAGCCCTAGCTACCTGGCTAGTTACTGGGGGCAGCCCTAGCTACCTGGCTAGTTACTTGGGGCAGCCCTAGCTACCTGGCTAGTTACTTGGGGCAGCCCCAGCTACCTGGCTAATTACAGGGGTAGGCCCTGTCTACTTACCAAATTAATGGAGGAAGGCCTTGTTTACCTACCTAATTGACGTCTACCTATTTACATGCCACTTATCTGACATTTTTTAATTTCTAATTCTTAGGGTCTAGCATACGCTGTTTGGGGTACAATTACTGTGTAGGGCACCAAAAGGGGCACTATTACTATTTGGGGCTCTATGGATAGGGAGTTTGTACAGAGTTGGGAATTGATAGGAAAGTGCTGGAAAAGAGAGGAGTCTAAGATGTATTTGTGGTAAATTCTACAGGGACGAGTAGTGAACGGGAGAAGAAGACATTGCATGCTGTACTGGACAGAGAAAAAAATGGAAGGGAACGACTCATCAGGGAAGACATCATGGAGGTTTGGGTCAGATGGAGAAGAAAAGGAGAAGAGAACAACTCCCATCAGAGATGACGTCTCCTGTGAGTCCCTGATGTCAGGGGTAATTTTACTTCTGTGTTGAATCAGTGCTGTATTAATGTGATGGTGACCTGATTACTGGTGATCTGATTGGTGGTGTTGTAGGTTATATTGGTGCTTGTATAGAGGCAGTGTAGGCTTGTCCCTGATTGTAAAGCAAATGCACACTTGACTCTGTGATGAGGGGTTTCTCTGCACCACATTTTCTTTCCTGCTTGTGTTTAGGTGCTTTCACACAGAAGGTTTTTGCTGCGTTTTTTTTTTGTGCAGAAATGTACAGCATTAACTCCTCTGCGTTTCTGCAAAAATACACACCAAAAACACATAAAAAATGCACCTAGGACTTCCAGTTCCGGCGCTGGTGTGCGGCTGTGAGCGGTAAGAGCTCTCCGCTGCCTTGCACCTAATCCCGGCAATCATCCGCTCTGTCGGCGCAAACCTGCTCCCGGACCGAGAGGGGAACGACCCTGAAGTGACGGCCGGTAACTGTATGGAGAGATATCTCCTCCGAAGCGGCCATAATGACCCGCCTTCCTCAGCACCCCGCACGCCACGAGGCGAAGCCAAGATGGCGTCCCGCCGCACACTGAACCCAGATGATGGTGAGCTGCCTCCTGATTCATGGGACTCGGCCTCGGTGTCGGCCACTGGGGAGAATATGTGCCCTGCCATAGACTATAAAGCCCTGGCGCTAGAAGTAGCCAGGAATATTGCTCCCGACCTCCAGGACACTCTGGAGTCCACGCTGCAAGCGTCCCTCAGCAAAATACAGCAGGATATTCAGGCCCAAGGGGCACGCATAGATGACCTGGAGCAGCGGGTGCAGCATTTGGAGTCGGAAAATGACTCCCTGCAAAATAAACTTTCATTAGCCACAAGGTCTCAGTCGGTCTTACATGAGAGGTTAGAAGACCTTGAGAATCGCTCCAGGAGGAGCAATTTAAGGCTTGTGGGCCTCCCAGAACTGATTAAGCAGTCGGAACTCCAGAATCTCTTTCAAACTGAGCTCCCACAGGCCCTGGGCATGGATAAAAGCTGCAGGGTGGCCCAGACACTGCGATTAGACAGTCGCCAAATAGCCGTTCAGAGAGACGGCCTTGCACTTCTATTGCGAAATACTTGGACCATAATGATAAACAGGACATTCTCCGTGCTTATAGGAGACTGAGATCTCCGCTACTCCTCAGATGCCAAAGAATTTTTCTTTTTGAAGATTTCACCACTGAAGTGTCGAGACGACGACGAGCCTTTAGCAAACTCTGCACTATGTTGGTCCATAAATGGATTCGTTTCCAAATGATGTATCCAGCGACTTTGCGGATTCACCTTCCCAACAGAAGCCCGATATCCTACACCTCTCCGGAAGAAGCGGAACATGATCTACAGCAGACCCTGGGAACGAGTCTATCCTCCTCTGGCTCATCACCTGCAAGGAAGCACTCAGGCCGGAGTTCGTCAGTCAGCCCACCATCTTCTCAGAGATCCTCTCCTCCCGCCAAGGAGAGGCAGTCACCGGGCCAGCGTATTCTTCCTGACTCCCCGAGGCCAAATCTTACCTGATAGCCTTCCCAGAACTGCTGGCCACTATACCTTATTGAGGGGATCGTGAGTAACTATACAGTGTGTCATGTTTTCCCCTTAGCCACCTATTAGATGTTCTCCCTTTTTTCTGGACCTACTGTGAATACCTGGGAGTATTGAAGGGAGAACCTACTGTTTATACTGTTCAAAGGGTTAAATGGTCAAATGTTTAATTGTGCACTTATTTGCAACAGAGTGCACCTGCTAAACGAAGCTCTTAATTGTGGTGGGGTGGAGGTGCTTCTATTGTTACTGCCAAGAAAGTTTTCCCCTCCGAATAGTTTTTTTACTATTGTCTTTGTTAACCTGTGAAACTGGGAGCTGTGGACTTCCCCTTCCTTTGGTGTGAGGGGCTGGAGTCGTAAGATGGCTGGATCTTTGGTTTCCTATGCCGAGGACACCCGCTCGCCAGAAAAAGGTGAAGTCTCAGAACGCAATAGGAGAGGTAAATTAAGATGGAGAGTATCTCTCTGCGTGTTTCTTTTAAATGTGTTACTTATGTTAAGTATGTTGTATTGCTCCTTTTCTTCTCGGTATTGCCTACAACTGGAGTCCTGTCTACCCACGGGGAAGCCCTTAACCCTTAGCTCTCTCCCGCGGGATCTCTGCCCTGAAGGCACTTCCCGCATTAGAATTTTTTCTTATTAACCCCCATGAGAATTAGCTCGTGGAATGCAAAAGGGCTTCGCTCTCCCAACAAGCGAGTTAAGCTTATTCGCCATCTCAAAAAGCTCCGGCCCGATGTTGTTCTCCTTCAAGAGACACATCTAAAGAAGGAGGATTTCTTTCGAATGGAAAAGTTGTGGGTGGGTCATGTAATTGGCTCCCCTGCAGTGGAGGGTAAAGCTGGAGTGTTGACACTAATTCATTAAAACTTCCCATTCACACTAATCTCTCATGAGGCTGATGAGGAAGGGAGAATATCACACCTGACTATGGACTACAATGGTACACGCCTCAGTCTATATAATGTTTACGGCCCGAATGCCCATAGAACTCCCTTTTTTGATGACCTGACTAGGCTGACGCCACACCGCACAAGCTGATGTATGTTGACATGAATATCGTTTTAGATGAGACCCTAGACAGGAAAAAACCTCCTCGCTCTCATCAGATGACTCAGGAGACCTCTGGATCCGGAGGGCAGGTCCTTAAAACCCTCCTGGACATCTCTGGTCTGGTGGATGGTTGAAGAGATCTCCACCCGGATAGTAAAGAATATTCTTTCTTTTCTCCTTCTCGTCAATCATGGTCCAGGCTGGATTATATATTTGTCTCTCAGACCCTATGCAGATGGGTTATATCAGCTGAAATTCTGGACATGATGATCTCCGACCACTCACCAGTCTTACTGGAGATGGCAGACACTTATCCCAAAGGGTCAGTCTTCATATGGCGCTTCCCATCCTATCTGTCAAAAGCAGAGGCTTTCGCTGATTTAATCCGGGGTTGGTGGTTAGAATTTGCGGCGACCAATGCGGAGCATTCCACGAACGCCTCCCTGTACTGGGCCACTGCTAAATCTGTACTTCGTGGTAGAATCATAGCCTACACGTCCTAGTACAGACGCAAGCTGGATAAAGAATACAGCGAGGCATCCGTGAGGGTGAGAGTAGCCTATCGCTCCGTTCTCCAGGCAGGTACATCCGAAACCAGGTGGGATTGGGAGTCGGCTAGGAGAGATTTCGACATATGGCTTGATAGAAGGGAGGAAGTCCAGCGCTCCTACCTGCAATCTACCCTGTTCAGGTATGGGAATAAGGGGGGTAGGGTTCTGTCTAGACTCCTCAAGGGTAATTACCAGCCGTCCCACATCATGTCCCTTCGGACCCCTTTGGGCCATGTCACCTCAGACCCTTACCAGGTCAATGACATGCCCAAAATCTTTTATGAGCAACTTTATTCCTCAGACTCTGATACTGGAGTGGAGGAGGAGGGCAAGCGGTTCCTGGATTCCCTGTCTATCCCTTGCTTGAATTCTGATCAGCTGACACTTTTGAATGCTGAGAATTCTGTGGAAGAAATTCAGGCTGCCATTAGACACCTATCATCTAACAAAGCCCTGGGGCCTGACGGTTTTACCGGAGAGTTTTTCAAACTGCTTCTGGAGCCTCTCACTCCAGTCCTACAGGCTCATTTTAATGACTTCTTATGTAACGGATGTATTAGACCGGAATCCAGGAACGTGTTTATTAAAGTCATTCCAAAAAAAGGTAGGGACCCTCTCTTCCTGGCCTCATTCAGACCAATCTCACTGATTGATGTGGATCAAAAAATTCTCTTCAAATACTCTCCAAAACTATGGCTGACAGAATGGCGAATTTTCTGCCATCCCTTATTGGCCCATCTCAAAAGGGATTTATCAAGGGACGCACTTCAGTTGGAAACCTGAGGAAGGTGCTGACAGTGCTGGAGGCAACTCACGGTAAGCAACCCCCCCCCCCCTCCCCGGGCATCCTGTCATAGTCGCGATTGATGCTGAAAAAGCATTTGACAATGTCCGGTGGGGGTGGCTCTGGATGGTTCTAGACAAGATGGGATTTAAGGGTCATTTTAGAACTTTCCTTTCTGCGATTTACTCTACACCCACGGCCCAGGTATAGACCCCAGGTTTTCTGTCCCGCCCCTTCACTCTAGCCAAGGGCACTCGGCAGGGATGCCCCCTTTCCCCTCTCCTTTTCGATGTTGCCCTAGAACCCCTGGCGCGATATATGGAGGGGTCGGACCTTTTCGAGGTGATCAGGGTCGGAAAGACCTCAATCAAGACTGCTCTGTTTGCAGATGATCTGTTCCTGTTCCTCTCGAACCCATTGGCACACCTCCCGTAGTCCAAATGGGAACCTGTAAAAAAAGCATCAACCCTACAAATGGGACATCACCCAGCTTTCCTGGACACCTGCTGTGGGGATGTCACCCAGCTATACGGGATGCAGAATAGCCTATTCAGTGCCTGAGAAAACTGGATGACATCTCCCATAGAAGGCATCTAGGAAAGTTGGGTGCCTGCTGTGGGGGATGTCACCCAGCTTTCCCGGATGCTGAATAGCCGACACAGTGCCTTGTAAAGCTGGGTAACATCCCTACAGCTGAGTGGCACCCATCTGCCACAGAAAGCACCTAGCTTTCCTGGACACCCGCTGTGGAGGGTTTTCACCCAGCTTTCCCACATGCTGGATAGGTTATTCAGCATCTGGGAAAGCTGGGTGACATGGGTCACAGCAGGCGTCCAGGAAAGCTAGGTGCCTGCTGTGGGGGATGGGTGCCACTCAGCTTTCCCGGGTGCTGGATAGCTCATTCAGCATGTGGGAAAGCTGGGTAGGCCTTGGGGAAAGGAGGGAAACAGTGTGTGTGTGTGTGTGTGTGTGTGTGTGTGGGGGGGGGGGGTCAGGAAGGAAAGGAGGGGTGTGTGGGGGACGGGGTCCGGGAGAGGGGGGGTCAAGTGGAGGGTCAGGTTGGTTTAGGGAGGAAGGGGTTGAGTGAAAGTGTCAGGGAGGGAGGAGGGCGATTTGGGGGACAGGGAGAGAGGGAGGGCTGAGTGGGGTGTCAGGGAGGCGGGGGTGATTTGGGAGACAAGGGGGGGCAAATGGGGTGTCAGATGAGGGAGAGAGGCTGCCAGAGGTGGTCCGAGTGGGGTGTCAGGAAGGGGGGAAGGGCAATTTGGGAGACAAGGGGGCGGAATGTGGTGTCCTGCGGACATGCAAACAGCGAACTGCACAGTGGAATCTTGGGGTTTCAGGGCACAGGCCCTGGATCCCTGGGACACACCCGAAAAATCGGGATACCTCCTGGCCATCTCGGGACAGCAGGACAAGGATCCCAAATCGGGATTCTCCTGCCCAAATCAGGACGGTTGGGAGGTATGTGGAGGTAATATACAGTCTGCAGAGTCTGTGTACACTGTTATCTACCACTATATGGTCATTATATGGCGGTAATATTGGTCTTTGTATACTGATCAGTAATAATGTAGGGGTGTTACTCAGTCACTATGTGGAGGTAATTTGTGGTCGTGCTCTGGCGGTATAATCAGGTTCCTATGTAATAGTGTTATTGGTAATATTGGTCTTGTTATAGTGGGATTTGTTTGGTAGCAGTATGATGGTGATATGTATGGTGAGGTAATCACTTCTTGTGTTATCTAGTAACTACATGACTTCAGAGGTCCCAGTAAATGTTCATGGTCGGGGAAGTGGGGGTTATGGGTCCAGGCTTTTCTAGTTACGCTCCTGATAAACAGAAATTTCCGTGCTGCAGCCTCCTGTATGTAAAGAACCTCCTGCAGCCTCCGGGACATGCTGTGACACTGCTACCAATGTAATGTCAGGAGGTCACATGACTGAACCAAGTTGACTCCATACAGTTCCTCCAGGGGAGCCCTGGCCACTGACAGGAGGGTGGGCTGTACAACTCTCAGGGGTCTACTGGTAATAAAGAGCTGTGGGAGCAGCAATTTTCATACAGGTCTATTAGCAGATTGTGGGACTTCCTACTACTTCTATTATAAAGTGGCCAGTATAATAAAGAGCTGTGAAGGTGGGGCCTGTAAAGGAGGTGTGGCCTGAAGAGGGGTGTGTCAGGGGAGGGCGTGGTCTGTGTCACAGTCTGCAGACAGCGGTGACTCCGGCTCTCGGCCTCTGCTTGTTGTATTTGAGCTTCTAGGAGTCACTGACTGCAGCTCCAGCGCCGCCTGCTACACCGGCCTCCAGCCGCCAGGGGCCGCCCTCACATCCACCGAGCGTTACCGGATCCGGAGGAGCCGCGCTCCATGGTGTCGCGACAGGAAGAGGCAGAGCCCGGGCTCATGACAACATAGCGGCGGCCTCGCTTTTCGGCAGTGTTGTGAGCAGCTTCCGGTTGGGGTGTGTGGAGGACGCTGCAAGCGGGAAAACAGCTCCTGTTCCGAGCGTTGTGACCGCAGCTTGTGTGAGCGGACGGCAGGGCAGAGCCACCATGAGTGCGGCCGGCGGGGAGGAGATCATCCGTATCGCCAAGAAGATGGAGCGGATGGTGCAGAAAAAGAACACGGTCAGTGCTCCCGGGGCGCCCGGCGGGTGTGGGGTCCGCGGACCGGGCAGTGTGAGGAGCGGCTCCAGTACAATGCGGAGGACGGATTGTGCCTGACAGGCGGCACCTCACCATTGTGTGACACAGTGCATGTCCTGATGACAGGCGCCCCCTGTAGATGAGGATCCTGCACATCACACACAGTCCATGTCCTGATGACAGCGCCCCCTGTACATGAGGATCCTGCACATCACACACAGTCCATGTCCTGATGACAGGCGGCCCCTGTACATGAGGATCCTGCACATCACACACAGTCCATGTCCTGATGACAGGCGCCCCCTGTACATGAGGATCCTGCACATCACACACAGTCCATGTCCTGATGACAGGTGCCCCCTGTACATGAGGATCCTGCACATGTTACACACAGTCCATGTCCTGATGACAGGCGCCCCCTGTACATGAGGATCCTGCACATGTTACACACAGTCCATGTCCTGATGACAGGCGCCCCCTGTACATGAGGATCCTGCACATCACACACAGTGCATGTCCTGATGACAGGCGCCCCCTGTACATGAGGATCCTGCACATCACCCACAGTGCATGTCCTGATGACAGGCGCCCCCTGTACATGAGGATCCTGCACATCACACACAGTCCATGTCCTGATGACAGGCGCCCCCTGTACCTGAGGATCCTGCACATGTTACACACAGTGCATGTCCTGATGACAGGCGCCCCCTGTACCTGAGGATCCTGCACATGTTACACACAGTGCATGTCCTGATGACAGGCGCCCCCTGTACCTGAGGATCCTGCACATGTTACACACAGTGCATGTCCTGATGACAGGCGCCCCCTGTACATGAGGATCCTGCACATGTTACACACAGTGCATGTCCTGATGACAGGCGCCCCCTGTACATGAGGATCCTGCACATCACACACAGTCCATGTCCTGGTGACAGGCGCCCCCTGTACATGAGGATCCTGCACATGTTACACACAGTCCATGTCCTGATGACAGGCGCCCCCTGTACATGAGGATCCTGCACATCACACACAGTCCATGTCCTGGTGACAGGCGCCCCCTGTACATGAGGATCCTGCACATCACACACAGTCCATGTCCTGATGACAGGCGCCCCCTGTACATGAGGATCCTGCACATCACACACAGTCCATGTCCTGATGACAGCAGGGCTGTGGAGTCGGAATAAAATAGACCGACTCCCAAAATATTTAATAAATTGGTCCAGTTAGTTCATTGCAGTATGTGCTGAATATATTTTCATAAGAATTTGTGAAAATAATGAAATGTCCTGTAAAGGTCTGCTCTATTCCTTATATAAGCATCTAGGCTCTTAATTGAAATGAATGTGTGCTGCACTTTATGTACATGCTCAGTTGTGAAGCTTCTTGCTACAGATCAGAGGAAAAAGCACTGGGAAGGAATGGCTGCCCTCATCACAGATCTGCTAGAGAAAACAGGATTAAATAAGTTTGCTTACTACATAAAGGGACTGTTATAGACAACATTTTGTAAATATTTTGGTCAGTAGATTTTACTTCAGTCATGAACTATAGACAGTTCAGCAGGTCTCTCACTGCACACAGGTTTCTATGGTAACCTGCATACCAGAAAGCCTGTTATCTGATTAGCTGAGAGGAGTAACCTCACCCCCACGGAATGATGGGACTGAGTTCTGAGTGAACTTACAAGGTTTAGCACCATTATCTGCAGTAAGCAAAGTATACAAGTGTTGTGACTGTGAGGACTGGAAAGCTTGGCTTTATCTGTAATTGTGTT
Source organism: Phyllomedusa bahiana (assembly GCA_025379985.1). Lineage (NCBI taxonomy): Eukaryota > Metazoa > Chordata > Amphibia > Anura > Hylidae > Phyllomedusa > Phyllomedusa bahiana. The sequence goes on along the minus strand of JAODAL010001309.1, from coordinate 45,419 downwards.
GGAGAACACAATTTCCTGCTCTGTCTGAAGAAGGGCTTGAAGTTAATATATGCTAATCACTGCTGGAGACCCACCCACAGCCTGAGGAGACAGAGTGACTGCTTGTCAGCCAGTGAATCATTGTGCTGAGAAAACACCTTTAAGGCAAGTACTTCTTAGCATATCTAAACTTTTAATAAACTGTGCATAAATCAATTGTCCAGTATATTTTCTCTCTGTATGCTTCATGTGATTTCTTGCTTCTCCTCTGAGCTCTTGTTTGGAGAGACTAGCTGCTCTGATGGCTTATATATGCTATACATAGAATTTAAGGGGGGAAACCGTTTTCTAACATCTCATATTTAGAAATACAGAAACACACATGTGAGAAAGTACTGTAGTTGTAAAAGCTGTTGACAAAGCACTGCTAGTAGTTTCACTTTGTAGACTGTGAAGCAGTATGATGTAAAATACCCAGGGTCTGATGTATGAAAACTGTCTAGGTGTAGAAGTTTTTGTTGCCCATAGCAACCAATCAGAGCTCCCCTTTTATATAGTGCTGTGGAGAAATTTAAAGCAGAGCTCTGATTGGTTGCTATGGGCAACAAAGAAAGTTTTAGACCAAGACCGTTTTCATACATCAGGCCCTGTATCCAGAGAAAAGCCCGATACTGAAAGTTCAGCATAAAGATATCTAATAAAACACATATTACAAACTTTTTATTTGTTATGACATATCTGTACTATTGATTTATGCAAAGTTTGTTTTATTTCTACCCAAAGTTATACTCGCTATTCTTTCAGAGATTACAATATACCTTTTTTTTTTCATAAGACAAAATTATTTTGAGGACGAATTTATATTATAAAATGTCTAAGAAGCTTCCTATGAAGTCAGCTGTCTTTGAGCATTTCACACTGACGGAAGATAAAAAATATTTTGTGTGTCAGTGTAAGATAAGTGACCCAGATGAAAACAAATGCTGTGATGTCAAAATCAGTGCATATTCAGGAAGCGATAAAAACGCTCCTACAAGAGCTTCCAATCTAAAAAAGACATTTAAACCGCTTCCACTCAGAAGTTTTCAAATCTGTGACTGAGAAGGATCAGAGTGACACCAAAAAACCAGTGCCCAGCACTTCCCGCCAAGCAAAGGAGGACGAAAGAGTGTCTCAAACATCAGTAACAAGATATTTTGTAAGTGACAAAATTACTGTAACAATGACAGCAGATGTGTTTAAAAGACAGCTCATACAGCTTGTTGTGAAGGACGGTGTACCATTATCATTATTTGCTCGACCAGCTTTTACAGCTCTTAATGGAGAAATGGCCCGCAAACTTGGTGTTTCTCTGGAAAGAGAAAGTATTAGAAAATTAGTGATTGAAGAAGCCTTTAACCAAAAAGAAGATCTTAAAAAGATTCTCAAGAGACGCTTTATATATCTTAAAATGGATGCCTGCACACGTCACAGAGTGAACTATTTTGCTATAAATGTTCGATTTGTTTGTGACAACAAAAAATTTGTTACCAAGACGCTGGCAGTAAAGGACACTAAAGCTCATCACACCAGTCAGTTTCTCCAGGCCTTAGTGGAAAATGTTCTGCAAGATTATGAACTCAAAAAAGAACAGATTCTTGCTATTGTAACAGACAATGCTTCAAATATGACACGTACAATTAAACTGATGAATGAGAATAAGGAAGGTGAACAACAGTTAGAAGAAAACTTTGGATTCAGTATGTGTGAGATGGAAGGCCACAGTCCTGATCTTGTAACTGAGGAACAAACAGATATTCCTACAGAACAACAGCAACATGATACTCTAGAATTAGATCTTGCTGAAGCTGCTTCAAAATTCTGTCATATTTATCACATGCGCTGTGCTGTGCACACACTGCAGCTGGCGATAAGAGACAGTCTGCAAGAGGGACATGCTGGAACTCTGATTGGCAAGGTGAGGCAATTGGCTATTGCTGCCCGAACCCCTAAAATTGATTCTATCTTGAAGAGACGTGCTGGGAAAGGGGCAATTGTAGATCAAGCCACTCGGTGGGGCAGTACTTATTTGATGATTGAACGATTAGTTGAGCTGAAACCCTTTCTTGTGGACATGGCCAACCCTCAGGTGACATTAAGTGAAGGTCAATGGACACAGGTGGCTGAATTAAAAGAACTGCTTCAACACCCATTCACAGTGACTAAAAAATTACAAGCTGAGGATTTAACTCCTGGAACTTTCATAAAGGAGTGGAAGAACTTGCTTTTTAGCCTATCCCAAAGAGGAGGCTTAATCGCAGATGGCATTGCTGCTTCAATGAAAAGGAGAGAGACACTGTTATTAGATAATAAAATTCTTTTGGGCAGCTGTTTATGTGACCCAAGTCATCGTATATTGCTGGATGATCAACAGATTACTAAAGGAAAAGAAGCTCTGACTGAGGTAGCAATTAGGATGAGTGGGCTACAGGACTGCCAAGAAGAAGAGGAATTGGGTCTTGCCAGTGCTGCTGCCATATCTTCAGCCTCATCAGATGAAGAGTTTAACTTTGAAAAGTATTTGGATGACATGGAGCAGGCAAAGCGTTGCCGCAGGGAAAAAGATTCCACTCCCACAGCAAACAGACTGACTGTATTTCAGCAAAATTTTTCACTTGCTCTCAGAGTTCAACCGATCATCAAAACTGACTGTGCATGAGGCAATTCCTTTATACCCCGAGATTGTTAGAGATGTTGCCCATGTGGTCACCGCTTTGCCACCAACCCAAGTTAGTGTAGAGAGGCTGTTCTCTAGCCTTAAAATAATTTGATCAGATTTGAGGTCATCTATGAAAGAGGATCTGATGGAGGCAATACTTTTTCTCAGAACAAATTCATAGACTCCACAAATGTTATTCAGGACGTTGTTGTTGAAAACTTTTTTTTTTTCCCACTTACTGCAGCGTTTTGCATATTTGCAATTTAATAACGTTTTTTGTGTTCTAAAGTTGTATCCAATAAATATATTTTATATTCTACCTAAATAGCTTCATTATTGTATCATAAGGATGATAAAAAGCTTAAATTAAGTTATCTTACATGTATGAGGGAGTCGGGGTTAGGGGAAATTGAGGAGTCGGAGTCGGGACTTAGGCTTACCGACTCCACAGCCCTGGATGACAGGCGCCCCCTGTACATGAGGATCCTGCACATGTTACACACAGTCCATGTCCTGGTGACAGGCGCCCCCTGTACATGAGGATCCTGCACATCACACACAGTCCATGTCCTGATGACAGGCGCCCCCTGTACATGAGGATCCTGCACATCACACACAGTCCATGTCCTGATGACAGGCGCCCCCTGTACATGAGGATCCTGCACATCACACACAGTCCATGTCCTGATGACAGGCGCCCCCTGTACATGAGGATCCTGCACATGTTACACACAGTCCATGTCCTGGTGACAGGCGCCCCCTGTACATGAGGATCCTGCACATCACACACAGTCCATGTCCTGGTGACAGGCGCCCCCTGTACATGAGGATCCTGCACATCACACACAGTCCATGTCCTGGTGACACGCGCCCCCTGTACTTGAGGATCCTGCTCATCACACACAGCCCAGGTCCTGATGACAGGCGCCCCCTGTACATGAGGATCCTGCACATCACACACAGTCCATGTCCTGGTGACAGGCGCCCCCTGTACATGAGGATCCTGCACATCACACACAGTCCATGTCCTGATGACAGGCGCCCCCTGTACATGAGGATCCTGCACATCACACACAGTGTCCAGTCTTTAATTGTAAGCAGGGATTGTTTCAGCTACCTATTATCCCCATCTTCTGTTAGCAGTGTTGCTGGTTTTCGGTCCTTCTGGACACCGTTTTCAGCTCTGTCTGCATCTAATGGATTCAGCAGTGGTCAGTATGTGACAGAGGAGGGGGCCGTGAGCAGCGCTCGGTATGTGGCCGGGGAGGGGGCCATGAGCAGCGCTCGGTATGTGGCCGGGGAGGGGGCCGTGAGCAGCGCTCGGTATGTGGCAGGGAGGGGGCCGTGAGCAGCGCTCGGTATGTGGCAGGCGAGGGGGCCGTGAGCAGCGCTCGGTATGTGGCAGGGGAGGGGGCCGTGAGCAGCGCTCGGTAGGTGGCCGAGGAGGGGGCCGTGAGCAGCGCTCGGTAGGTGGCCGAGGAGGGGGCCGTGAGCAGCGCTCGGTAGGTGGCCGAGGAGGGGGCCGTGAGCAGCGCTCGGTATGTGGCCGGGGAGGGGGCCGTGAGCAGTGCTCGGTATGTGGCCGTGGAGGGGGCCGTGAGCAGCGCTCGGTATGTGGCCGGGGAGGGGGCCGTGAGCAGCGCTCGGTATGTGGCCGGGGAGGGGGCCGTGAGCAGCGCTCGGTATGTGGCCGGGGTGGGGGGCGTGAGCAGCGCTCGGTATGTGGCCGGGGAGGGGGCCGTGAGCAGCGCCCGGTATGTGGCCGGGGAGGGGGCCGTGAGCAGCGCTCGGTATGTGGCCGGGGAGGGGGCCGTGAGCAGTGCTCGGTATGTGGCCGGGGAGGGGGCCGTGAGCAGCGCTCGGTATGTGGCCGGGGAGGGGCCGTGAGCAGCGCTCGGTATGTGGCCGGGGAGGGGGCCGTGAGCAGCGCTCGGTATGTGGCCGGGGAGGGGCGGCCGTGAGCAGCGCTCGGTATGTGGCCGGGGAGGGGGCCGTGAGCAGCGCTCGGTATGCGGCAGGGGAGGGGGCCGTGAGAAGCGCTCGGTATGCGGCAGGGGAGGGGGCCGTGAGCAGCGCTCGGTATGCGGCAGGGGAGGGGGCCGTGAGCAGCGCTCGGTATGTGGCAGGGGAGGGGGCCGTGAGCAGCGCACGGTATGTGGCAGGGGAGGGGGCCGTGAGCAGCGCTCGGTAGGTGGCCGAGGAGGGGGCCGTGAGCAGCGCTCGGTAGGTGGCCGGGGAGGGGGCCGCCAAAGCAATGCCTCGCCACCCTCTCCCCTGTGAAGCGTTTGGCTCAGCTGCTCCTTAGCCACCAACCTGTGGCCGGCTGCTCTTTCTGCGTTCAGTCGATGTGTGATGTGGGTGTTACCACGTCGGGGCGAGGGAGCTGCTCACCAGCTTCTGGGCAGAGTGGTTCCTGCTGCATGCAGCACATACATTGAAGTGCTCACGGCGAACATGAATATGTTATACGTATTTTGCAGTCGTTGTCCTAGAAGAACTCTGTCCTTAAGTGCATTTTCTATTATAGTTCCCGTCCTAGGACCAGGTATTGACTTGTAGCTGAGGTTAACAAATAGGTTTGGCATGAAACAAAATTGCCTGTGGAGCCCGGCTCATGGCTCACTGCTAAATTGGCCTCTTTGAACGAGGAGATGGCCTCACTTGCGCAGCTCTCCTCCATTCATGTCTATGGGAGTTCTGAATATAGCTGAGCACACTCAGCTATGTTTGAAACTGCCATAGAAAAGAAATGGGAGAGCTGCCCAAGTGCGGCCCTCTGCTAGGTTTCTGATGGCGGCTTCTAGAGACCCGGCCTCCATGGGGGGATTTTACTTCATGGCAAAACCCGTTTAATATAAAAGAAAATAAACTAGACGACCCCTTTGAGGTGGGAGACATTTGTGACACATTTATTAGGCGGCATTTTTACTTTACAATTAGGCAAGAAATTAAATCTACACCTATAAGCGGTTGTAAGTTTGTGTCAGAATTTTTTTTCCAATCTTTTGTGACTGATTTAGGGTAAGTTCACAAGGCTGATTTGGACACTGAATTCTCAGCATCAGAACCTTTGTCTGAAAAGCGCCTCAATGGAGCACTTTTCAGGCTAGGTTTCGACGATGATATACGATCAGGTTTTCCAAAACTTGTCTTTCTTTAAAGGGGTTGTCTCACTGTTAGGATTGCTTTTTATGTCAAAGATCTTGCAAAGACAAGTCACTTTGCATACATATCTCCTCTTGTATGGGCTGCATCAGCTCCTCAGGTCACTATAGCTACAGACCTGTTTACTCTTTCCTGATAGGCTGCCAGCACCGGTTGCTATAGCTACAGACCTGGCTTCTACTGCAGCCTAGTAGAAGCCAGTAAACACGCCCTTGAATTCAGAATGAAACCAAGAAAACAAGACTGAGGTAAGATGAATCAATGTAGTGAGACAACCCCTTTAACACCCATGCAAATTAGTACTCGGGGTAAAAAGCCCACCAAAATCCGTGTTTAAAGCCACACCAAGGTTTTGAAGCCCTCCATTGGTTTCCTATGGCGATTTTTAGCGTTGAATACCCTTCAAGAACTGACATGACACTTCTTTCTCATGTCAAAGAAGCATGGAAAACCTTGTCGTGTGTGAACTACAACGCTGTTTTACATAGGATTCAATGAAAATGAACCAGGGGCGTTTTGAAAGATTTTTTTTGATGCTGTTTTGGCAGAGGAATTGCGCCGAAAACAGCGTCAGAATCAGCCGTGTGAACATACCCTGCGGTTTACTCCAAAAAGTTGTAAACTGCAATTAAATGTGGCGTATGTGCTTAATGGAGTTGTGGCTGTTGTTCTGTTGTTAAGTAATCTCTTTTAATGGTGTTTACAAAGTCCTAAATTGCATCTTCATAGCTCAAAGGTGAAACGGGTTGTTCACTGTACGAACTCTCGGTCTGTAGATTACAGCTCAGTGGGGTTTTCTGATGAGGTTCCCTATCTGGCTCCATGTAGAAGAACAGGAGTTGGCAATGTTATTGTGTTCTAGGTGCGCCTTTTGCTTACCGTGCCGACGATAAGATCGTTGTATCATTTCTGTCCTTCTGGCTTCATTTGTTTATATTATGTTTTTAATATGTTTTTCCTGTCTTTTGTATAGGTTGGGGCTTTAGATTTACTAAAGGAGCTTAAAAACCTTCCGATGACTCTGGAGCTGCTTCAGGTAAGTTTCAGAAAAAGACCCCATATACATGCCAAATTCTACAGATCTGTGCACCCTGGTGGAGTGGCAAAGCGTTGCAAGCAACCTCAGCGAACACTTCTTTATTAGTCTGCAGAAAATGAATGCAATTACCATGATGACGATCGCCAATTTCTATGTTACACTTTGTTTCAGTTCAATGAAAATTTCACTTTTAAGTTAAAGGGGTTTTCTAAAACTTTTCAAAACCTTTCTACCTCTCCCACTGTGCTTAAATTGAAAATTAACCCATACTTACCTTTCCCATCACCACCATTCCAATGCTGTCAGAGCTGCATTCCCTGCTCCCTCACTGATGATGTCGTGTTCATGGATCACATGATGCTGCTTCCATTCATTGACCTCTGCAGGGCCGCCATCAGAAATTTTGGGGCCCCATACAGCTGGAGCATCTGGGCCCCCCCTCCATTCCATCCCTGGCTCCGCCCTCCGGCCGACCCAACCCCCCGCCACACCCCCCATCCCCGGCCATCCCGACAGAGCCCCACCCATCCCACAACCATCACCACCACGGAAAAAGAAAAAATTATTTCTGGGGTCACAAGAAAAAAAAAAAATGCAATTGTGCCATTGTTTTTGGATTTAGTTCTTGCTGGATTATACAAGGTACAGTTAATCTGTGTTCTGTGGGTCAGTTCATATACAAGGTCCAGCAAATACCACCTCTATAATGTTACTGACCAAACCAGTATACCCAGACCAATATTGCCAAGCAACAATATACAAATACTAAATAATACCGCCACCTATCACTACCATATACTGTCTAGCACGACCATAGTGTAAACCAAGACCAATATCACAATACAACAATATACAAGCAGCTAATTATACCGCCATATCACCACCACATATCTCCAACATCACAATACTGAATAATACCACCACACTGTTACTGAATATAAACCATTACATCAAGACCAACATTTCCTCCACACAGTGACCCTATATTGGTAGATACCAGGTACACAGGGGCTTTGCAAATAGTTTACTTACATTTAGGGCCTCACAGGTGGCGTCTTGTCTGAGGAGTCGTTCACTTTCTCTTTTCTTCTCTATTTGGTCCAGACCTCCATGATGACTTGTTCCATCCACCACTCATCCCTGTAGAATTTACAACAAAAACACCTGAGACACCTCACTTTTTTTTTTTTTTTTTTTTTATCATTTTCCCAACTGAGTGCTCCCTCCCCCCATGTACAAACTCCCCATCTATAATAGCCCAAATGGTAATAATTACCCCCCGTAGTTATGGGCCCCCCAGTCAATATATAGGTAAAATGAGGCCCCTGGGCAGTAGCTAAGTAGCTTAGGGAGACGTAAGTAGCTTAGGGCCCAGTGTAGCAGCTCAGGCCTCCTTTAGTTGCAGGGCCCCCATCCTTCCTTTAGTTGCAGGGCCCCATCCTTCCTTTAGTTGCAGGGCCCCCATCCTTCCTTTAGTTGCAGGGCCCCCATCCTTCCTTTAGTTGCAGGGCCCCCATCCTTTAGTTGCAGGGCCCCATCCTTCCTTTATTGCAGAGCCCCCATCCTTCCTTTAGTTGCATGGCCCCCATCCTTCCTTTAGTTGCAGGGCCCCCATCCTTCCTTTAGTGCAGGGCCCCCATCCTTCCTTTAGTTGCTGGCCCCCATACATCCTTTAGTTGCAGGTCCCCCATCCTTCCTTTAGTTGCAGGGCCCCCATCCTTCCTTTAATGTTAGGGCCCCCCGTAGCTTATTACTTACCTTGCCGCGCTCCCCCGGCGTCTCCATCCGCTCCAGGCCCCAAGCCTGCTTCTTTAGGCTTGGGGCTGAGGACAGGAAGCTCGGCAGGCGGCGCAATGACGTCACTCGCATCGCGCCGCCTGCCAGCTAGGTGGGGCAGTGATCAAACAAAAAACAAACTTGTACATGGTGTAATGACCATCAAATAATATACTATAAAGTATACCCCATACATTAGATGGCAGAAAAAAAATCTGTTATTTTTCCCCATCCACTACACAATTAATAATTTTTGGCATGGCCCATGAACATGAAGCTCAGGTATCTGGGTATTATTTTTGGTGTAGTAGTAGAACAAAAGAATTGAGAAGTCCAACTTGAAATGTTTAAACCTGCAGATGGCGTTCTATACGTACATTAGGCTAGTATCATGTGAGCATAGTATGGGCTTGTTTCGGTGCTGATATTATAGTCTTAACATTGCTGTCAATTCACATTATTAGAGCCATGGTTTGGCTGAGACAATCGTATGTGCAGTGATATGCCCATATTACACTCGTGTGAAACTGTAGGTAGTCCCCAACTTACATTCGTCTAGTTACAAAATGAGACTTATGGGGCATGGCTCGGTATACGATCACTCGCTGAGTCACACGCCCCATACTAACATAAAGTCGCAGGCCTTCCTCTGCCCATTGCTGCTTCCGGCCGGCACTGCAGCTTTTTCTCCCCCCTCCACTCGCGTGCTTTGTGCTCAAAAACCTCCGTCTTCAGGCCAGCACAGCGGCTCTCCCTTACGTCGCTCTGGTCTTGCACTGTCAGCCCCATGCGGCGAGTCTGTTCTTACTGCTCTGTTACCTCCACTCCTCCCCAGCCACCTCCAGTGTAAAATACAGTACTGTGCTGTACTTGGAACCCATACATTTTGTACATGTGTGGCATGCTGGTATTTGTAATATAGAACTGCAAGTGCCAGCATGCTACAACACACACGTATTAATTGTATGGGTGCTGATTAGCTCGTGTTTAACATGTGCTGCTGTGGCATGCTGGCACTTGTGGTTCCATAGCAGATAGTAGTTGTGCCAGGATGCCACAGCAGTGTATGAAACGCCAAAAGTGAGGTGAAATCTTTTAAACAGGGGCACATTTTTTGGCTCCACTTGTGATTAATAAATGTGCCTGTTCCTGACTTGCATAAAAATTTAATTTAAGAACAAAAACGGTGACCTTTTCTGTACACCAAATACACACACTTCATACTCTTGTTTGTGTGTGTGTGTGTGTATGTATGTATATATATATATATATATATATATATATATATATATATATATATATATATATATATATACACATACATATATATATATATATACACATACATACATACATACATACATACATACATACATACATACAATCAAGAGTATGGAGTGTGTGTATTTGGTGTACAGAAAAGGTCACCGTTTTTGTTCTTTTTCTGACCCACAAGAGAAGACAGCTGGAAAGTCGTTTTTGGTTTAAAAGGAACCTGTCAGGTGGGTTTTGCTGCCCTATCTAAGAGCAGGATATGGTAGAAATTCAGCATCAAATTACATAAACCTATGGATCACAGAGCTCAGCTTCTCCTCCTGAATAAAAAGCAGAGAAAATTCTAAAAGTGAAACTGAAAGTGCCCCACCCACATGCAGTGATTGACATTTTGCGCTGCATACATGTGGGCAGGATCAGCGGGACTTCCTGTGTTTCCTTGGGAGTTCTTCTATGATTTTCTCTGCTTTTTACTTGGAAATCCTGCTCCAAATCTTATAAACCTCAATATCCCAGAGCTTAGCGCTTTTATTCTGCTCTCAGAGCAGCAAAAAAAAAAAAATCTGGCAGGATCATTTTAAGCCACGGAACCTCTTTCTGCTGGTGCCATGACACAAGTGCAAGTTTCTATTTGGAGGCTCTATAGGAGACTCCATCACATTTGACCATAAGCTACTGTAGTGAAACCTAGTAAACCCTGTGATAATTCAGTGGGGTCTGTCGGGCTATGTTGGTGTCTATTGTATGATGAATTTGGCACTCAATCCTGTGCCCGTTTCTGCTGTTATGGAGGAGCAGATAAATGGAAAGCCTGTTGGTAGTGTGAAGAGTCTTACTCGGGATCCATTATATGTAGTAGTATATCTTGATATTCTTTGCTATTGGACTCTCATAAGTGCTGAATTAACTCCAAATTCTTTCTGTCTTTTCCAGTCTACCCGAATTGGGATGTCCGTAAACGCCATCCGTAAACAAAGCTCGGATGAGGATGTCACCTCTCTAGCCAAATCACTCATCAAATCCTGGAAGAAACTGCTTGGTAAAAAAAAATTCCACTGAAGAATGGACTAATGTAAAATCTTGGCCCTGCTTCAACCTCTGTAGTCAGTCGACTTTTTTTTTTTTTTTTTTTTTACTTTAGGTGTTCTAGTTATTTATTTTTTTCTACTTGCATATCAGTAATGTATACCAGCTATTGATGGCATAACAAGGAATATTTTTGTTCGCGTCCATCCGTTCCATACATAAAACTATGTTAAATTGTTGAGAGAAATGTGTATTAATAGCTTATTTTTTGACCTTGTGTGTAGATGGCCCATCCTCTGATAAAGATATGGAGGAAAAGAAGAAAGATCAGCCCCCTCCTTCACAAAACAGTCCTGAAGCGAAGGAAGAGAGGTATTCTGCCATTACTGCGATTTATGGTCACACCTGCGATCAGTCCTAGATGAACGCACTTCAGCTAAGACTTTAGTGGAGTTGGAGGCAGTTTAACGAGATCTCACTAAGATCCCCTTAAGATTGCAGCTACTTTCGAATTTTAATTTTTCAATTTGACTCTTCTTCCAAGAGCTGTAACTTTTTTTTTTTTTTCCCATCTACATAGATAGATGATGGCTTATCTTTGCATGAGGAGACATACTTTTTTTTTTTAAGGTAGACCTGTTTAATTTTTATTTTTTTTTTTTGCAGGTTAAGGTCTAGTTTTTATTGGTACCAATTTGGAGTGTGTGACTTTTTGCTGCTGTTTTTTTCTCTGTAAGGCAGGATGACCAAGAAACCACAGTTCTGGCTTTTTTTTTTTTTTTTACGTTGTCCAACATTCATAACATCATATTGTGTTAGATCGGACTTTCAGGTGTGAGAAACCAATTTGTTTTTTTTAATGGTAAAAGGTTTTTTTTGTTTTTATCTTTTTTTTCAGTAACATTTAGTCCTCTTCGGGGGCAATTGCTTGAACTGTATGCTGCAGTACTCATGTATTGCAGTATATAAGCATTTTATTGGTCTACTGTTACCCCTTGCCTATGGCTTGGTGTAATAAGAGTACAATCATGGCAGCTGTGGAGGTCTTCACTAGGCCTCCAGCTGCCATAATAACTGAATGGCACACCTCGATCGCGTCACAGGGAGAAGATCATAGGCGGCAACAGACCACACCCTTGTTGTCTTTCTTTGGGCACTGCTTCTAAATGGTGAGGACCAGTGCTGTCTCCAGTTCCAACTGCTTTGTATAGGGCAGGCTCATGGTGTGTGAAGGGGTTAACCGTGCTGCCCTAGGAGGGGATAAGACCATAACATTTTAGGAATATAGAAGATGTTTTTTTTTTTTTTAATTTAGTGTTAAACTATTGGAAAGATTCTTAAAAAGCACTCCAGGTTTTTTCCCCTTAATATTACAGTTATCATTTGCTAAACATCTTAGAGAGAACCTGTGGCCATTCCAGTTATATCTGATGTAATAACTATCCGTATTTCCCATGAAATAATTCCGGAGCAACTTTCCTCGTGTCATTTCCCTCCCTTTCCCCTACTAAAAATTCAATCCATCTGTCAGATGTGCATTACCCATTTGGGGTCTGTTCATGCACTGTTTGACATTGTCCAATCAGCATTTGGACAATGTGCGCAGGACACGCCCCCTGAAAGCCAAAATGGTGACACCCAGCTGACAGATTCAGTAATACATTTCTAGAAGGAATAACAGAGGAAAAGCACAACCCAGAGATATGAGAAGATGCTCCAGAATTGTTCTATCACAGGGAATATGAGTATTCACTACAACAGATACATCAGGACACATCACAGGTCCTCTTTATTATCAGACCATAACTTCACCTCGATTTGGCTTCATGTATGAAAACTGTCTAAGCCTAAGACTGTCCTTGTGGCTCAGAGCTCCGCTTTCATTTATTTTACTGCACTGGAAAAATTAAAGCTGAGCGCTGATTGGTTTCTATGGGCAGCAAAGATGGTCTTACACAGAGACAGTTTTCATACATTCATACATACTTCAACTGTCCTCCCACCTCTCCTCCAACTCTCTCCTTGACCCACTCCAATCAGGCTTCAGACCCAACCACTCCACTGAAACCGCCCTCACCAAGGTCACCAACGACCTAGTGACTGCTAAAGCCTCCGCCACTATTCTGTGCTTCTCCTCTTTGGACCTGTCTCTGCCTTTGACACTTTCGACCACTCCATCCAGCTACAACTCCACTCCTCCCTCGGCATCACCGACTTGGCCCTCTCCTGGATCTCTTCATACCTCTCTGAACCGACATTGTGTCTCTCACTCCTGCACCACCTCCTCCCCCCGGCCACTCTCTGTTGGTGTCTCCCAGCGGTCTGTCCTGGGCCCACTACTCTTCTCTATCTACACTCTTGGTCTGGGTCAGCTCATAGCATCACATGGCTTTCAATACCACCTGTATGCAGACGACACACAGCTTTATATCTCCGGTCCTGATATTAACTCTCTTGTCTTCCGGATCCCAGACTGCCTATCATCCATATCCTCCTTCTCCTCCCGCCTCCTAAAACTAAATGTAGATAAAACAGAACTCATCATCTTTCCACCGTCCCACTCCATCCCTCCACCTGATCTCTCTATCACTGTCAATGGCTGCACTCTCCCACCAGCTCCACAAGTCCACTGCCTTGGGATAACCTTTGACTCCTGCTTATCCTTCAAACCGCATATCCAAGCCCTCACCTCAGCCTGCCGCCTCCACCTGAAAAATATCTCCTGTATCCGCTCATTCCTCAACTCTGACACTACAAAAACGCTAGTCCACACCTTCGTCATCTCCCGCCTAGACTACTGCAACATCCTTCTCTGTGGCCTCCCAGCTAGCACCCTCGCTCCCCTCCAATCCATCCTTAACTCTGCTGCCAGTCTTATCCACCTCTCTCCTTGCCACTCCTCTGCCTCTCCCCTCTGTCAATCGCTTCACTGGCTCCCTATTGCCCAGCGAATCCAGTTCAAGTTACTGTCCCTGACCTACAAGGCTCTCCAGAACCTCTCCCCTCCCTACAGATCTGCCCTAATCACCAGATATCTCCCCTCACGCAATCTCCGCTCCTCACAGGACCTTCTCCTCTGCGCCCCTCTCCTCAGCTCCTCACACAACCGTCTCCAAGACTTCAGTCGTGCTTCACCCATCGTCGGGAACTCCTCACCCCAAAACAACCGACTCTCCCCAACTTTCACCAGTTTCAAAAGCAACCTGAAAACCCATCTCTTCCGGATAGCCTATAACCTACACTAACCCCACCACCAGTATACCGGCCCACAAACATGTCCGCCCCACACCCTCTGTCTCTCCCTTCTAGATTGTAAGCCCTCACGGGCAGGGCCCTCTTTCCTCTCTGTATCAGTTACTGGTCATTTTTCATCACCACTGTATTTGTTCAACAATTGTTACGTCTGTAACCCTCCTGAATGTACAGCGCCCTGGAATCAATGGCGCTCTAAAATAAATAATAATACATTAGGCCCCTAGTTGCCAAATTGTTCATCCTCTGCTCCACCTGCCATCCTGTCCTCTTCTGTATGGTATTGCTGAGTAGTTGGTCCTGTTAATGCCAACACAGTCACTTTAGGTGCAGAAAGCGAGCCTGATGCCCAGTCTGTGATACTGATTGGGATGGTGTCGTTAGTTGAAGAGCACATTCTACTATAGCTCACTATTGAGCCAGGGACCTCTGGTGAATACAGCCCCTGCTATTCTGAGTAGCTGTTCTGTGATCCATATTTTTTTATGCCATGGGCACATACACTCACCGGCCACTTTATTAGGTACACCATGCTAGTAACGGGTTGGACCCCCTTTTGCCTTCAGAACTGCCTCAATTCTTCGTGGCATAGATTCCACAAGGTGTTGCAACGATGCTCAATTGGTACCAAGGGGCCCAAAGAGTGCCAAGAAAATATTCCCCACACCATGACACCACCACCACCAGCCTGAACCGTTGATACAAGGCAGGATGGATCCATGCTTTCATGTTGTTGACGCCAAATTCTGACCATACCATTTCCCAATGTCGCAGCAGAAATCGAGACACATCAGACCAGGCAACGTTTTTTCCAATCTTCTACTGTCCAATTTCGATGAGCTTGGCAAATTGGAGCCTCAGTTTCCTGTTCTTAGCTGAAAGGAGTGGCACCCGGTGTGGTCTTCTGCTGCTGTAGCCCATCTGCCTCAAAGTTCGCCGTACTGTGCGTTCAGAGATGCTCTTCTGCCTACCTTGGTTGTAACGGGTGCCTATTTGAGTCACTGTTGCCTTTCTATCAGCTCGAACCAGTCTGCCCATTCTCCTTTGACCTCTGGCATCAACAAGGCATTTCCGCCCACAGGACTGCCGCTCACTGGATGTTTTTTCTTTTTCGGACCATTCTCTGTAAACCCTAGAGATGGTTGTGCGTGAAAATCCCAGGAGATCAGCAGTTTCTGAAATACTCAAACCAGCCCTTCTGGCACCAACAACCATGCCACGTTCAAAGGCACTCAAATCACCTTTCTTCCCCATACTGATGCTCGGTTTGAACTGCAGGAGATTGTCTTGTCCATGTCTACATGCCTAAATGCACTGAGTTGCCGCCATGTGATTGGCTGATTAGAAATTAAGTGTTAACGAGCAGTTGGACAGGTGTACCTAATAAAGTGGCCGGTGAGTGTATATTGTTGGTGTGTGAAAGGGAAAAAATACCTGAAGGGTGTTTTTTTTTTTTTTTTTCTTTCTTTTAAATCGAAATGTTATATTTATGTGTCCGTCTCTTTTCCATACTCCACAGGAGAGCATCCCATAATCATTAGGAATTGTCAGTGAACAATATGTTCATCATTGCCTTATGTGACATTGTCTTGAAACTCCACATGGAGAATCTGTTCAGTGACATGGGTAATGTCTGGACGTCCTCATGTACACTGATGTGTTTTTTCATCTGCACAGAGCTAGCAAGAATGTATGGCAGCTAATGCTTCTTCTTTACTACTCCCCCAGCAGCAGTTCTAGCAGCAGTTCAAGTGGGCGGAAGGAAGATTGTGCAGCCCCAGCCGACAGCTTCATTACATATTTTCCTCTAGCTCCCAGCACATCGGACCCCGTCAGGATCAAGTGTAGAGAGTTACTTTCTACAGCTCTCAAAACAGGTGGTGAGTGCTGTAAATGTGTTTATTCCATACTGTTTGAATACATGAGGATAAGAGACTTGGTCCCTGGGATTGGAGCCATTGTTTCCAAAACGGGACTGCTCCTAGCCAAACCCGGTTCTGTGGGTGGGAGTGTGGAGCTTTAGCTGGCATATTGCTAGTTGTGAGCCTGTCTTGTAGAAGCTGCTAAAGATAGTTGAAATTCCCATGATGATTACCATTACCACTTTGGACAAAGGCTGAGTACACATGGCTTATTTGCGGGGCGTAATTACGCCCCGCAATTACGCCGTGTAGACGGGAGCGGGGGCCGGCACCTCTCCGGCCCATAGACTATCATTACTAGCGGCACGTATACGCCGCTAGAAAATGACATGTCACTTATCTCCCCCCGCGGCGGAGATGAGAGGAGACGTAATCCATAGTTCTCTATGAGAACTGTGGATTACCGTAATGACTGGGACGTATTCCAGCCGTAATTCGAGCACTACGGCGCGTAATTACGGACTGAAATACGTCCCAAGCCGTGTGAACATAGCCAAACTGTCCATGTGTTGCTGAATAGCTGCCATTTAATGCTACATACTCCTTGTAGCAGCTGCTGCAGGGTCAATATCGGTCCAAAGAAGGCTTCCACTATTAGCTGTTCTCCAGGGTACTGATTGTTGCCATCTAAAACAGCGGGCACGTCTTGCAGCCCTCAATGCTGTAGTCTACACAGCTAGAGTTTTCTGAGGTTGCATTTAGAATCCGAAATGCATTAAAAAAAAACTTAGAACATGTTCTATAATCCAGCAGAAAACAGCAGATTACAGTACTGTTCAATGTAAATGGGCCGGCCGAAAACTGACCGCAAAATCTATGCAAAAAACCTGTTAAACGAAAAACATGTTGTAAAATACTGGTCAGATTATAAAGCGGAGTCCGTTGCAATTGCCGTGTAGACATAGACAGAAAAGGAGTGTCACACCGCTCAGGCACAAGTACTGATGATGCACTGCAGTCTTCTTGGGTGCCAAGAAGAGAGTCTCTTGACGACCCCTATTGGATAATCCAAAAGCAAGTATATTGCTGTGGAGACTTATAATCTAAAGTTGTACGTGGCTCCTGTGGCCCTTTAGTATTTCGCATATGTTGTACACTTTCATTTGTATTGTATCTATCGAGCATGCATATCTTATAGATTTTTTGTAATGTACATGATGAATATATTTGGTGTTCCTTTTTTACAGATGACTATATTACTATTGGAGCGGATGATGAAGAGCTTGGCGCTCAGATTGAGGAGGATATCCTTTTTATGTCGGTTTTGTAATTATTCCATAATATTTGACCCTTGTTTATATTGGTTGTAAAGATATTGTTATAAATGATGAACTTGTGAGATCCTGTAATTAACCCCTTCTTGCAAATAGATATACTATTCTATCCTAATTTCAGCATTCCTACTGGATGTGTCCAGTAACTGTCTTGGCCGTCTAACCCTTTGGGCATGTTCAAACGGCTTATTTTGGGGCGCATTTCGCCGCGTACTGTGCTCTAATACGAGCGAAATGCACCCCAATCATTATGGTAATCCACAGTTCTCATAGAGAACTATGAATTACGCCTCCTCTCCCCGGGCGTACAATAGGATCATATTGTGCGCCCGGGGAGATGAGTGACATGTCTTTTGGCAATGCTGTAGTGGTGGAGGGGGAGTCCCATCCCTACACCTAGGAAGGAAACTGTAACCGGTTACAACATGATCAAAGAGGACTCCCCCATCCAGCTGGATCCCTGGTTTCCCAGTGACTTGATTAGAGCATCTACAGTCAGCCCTGGAGCTAGAATAGAGCCCAGTGCTTTCTATTCAGAAGGTTTGATGTAAGGAAACCTGTCCAAACAGCAGCTTGTGTCATAGTCACACAATGTATAATGTCATAGCAGGAGTACACTGTTGTATTGCAAGTGTAAAATATAGTTAGAAAATAGTTATTCCTTAATGGAATAAAAAAAAAAAAAAAAAAAAAACTTTGTGTAGTACTATGCATTTTCTGTTCATGGTTTGGTTTTGTCCAGCCCTGCAGATACATGTTTTCATTCAATAGGTTATTTCTTAACTCCTCTGCACCTGTTTATCAAGAATTTAAAAACACAGATGCAAAATATAAGAACAGGGTGCGAAGTAGAATTGCGAACCTGAAGGATGCAAAAAATCCCAACCTGAGGCGAAATGTGCTGTGTGGCAACATCGCCCCAGACGTGTTTGCTAGGATGTCAGCAGAGGTGAGTGCCTGGGCTCTATGAACTCGTTTCTTGCCTGGAAAGGAAGATGACCATATTCTTATCACCAGTAATCGCTTATTAGCTCAGGTCACTTGGGCCTTTTACAGAGAACATTGTTTTCCCCCGAGTCCTTAACCCTCTCTTCCGCTAGGGATTGATGTAAGTGTAAAAGTCTCGGAAAGCAGGCTAATTAGCAAAGCTTTTCTACAGTGATGTATTGTGCACAAAGCAAGTTGGAAGCTTATAACTATCTAGTTTTCCGGTAGTTCACACGCTTGCAGGATAGTGGAGCCTCGCAGAGATGTGGAGTCTCTATTTCTGACTCTATTTTTCCACATTCCAACTAGAGCTCCAGTTTCTTTAGTAAATAGGCCATGTATAATAATCAGTTTACTGTAGTAAAATGGTAACAGGTTTTTCGTCACTATGATATAAATGTCCACCTAGAAAATTATTGTGAGAAAATAAGCAACACGCCATGCATTTTAAAAGTGGGCGAAGAAAGGTTTTTCTTTAAATGTAGTCATTTGTTGTAGATTGAAATTAAAACTGTATAGTAATATACAGTACTATGCAAGTGTGAGAAGTGTGGAAAAATGCTGCAAAGTAAGAATGCTCAAGTGCCAATTTACTTTTTGTCAGTTAACAACATGCAAAATAAATGATCAAAAGGAAATCCAAAATCAAGGCAATATTTGCTGTGACCGCCCTTTGCCATCAGTTCTTTTCGCACTGTGGAAACCACCCAGACTCTTACTGTTGCTCTTATTCTTTCTCGTCTTGATTACTGTAACACCTTACTTATCGGTCTCCCTCTCTGCAAACTCTCTCCTCTCTAATCTGTCCTGAATGCAGCAGCCAGGATCATATTTCTTTCCAGACGCTATACTGATGCCTCTACCCTGTGTCAGTCACTGCACTGGTTGCCCATTCAGTACAGGATACAACATAAACTCATCACTGTCACCGCTAAAGCTCTCCACGGTGCTGCTCCTCCCTCATCTCTGTCTACCACCCTACCCGCTCTCTGCTGCTGATCTGAAATTACACGCCTCTCTCATCCGAACCTCCCATGCCTGTCTCCAAGATTTTGCACGTGCTGCTCCGGTTCTCTGGAACATGTTACCCCATATGATCAGGCACACTCACGACCTTCATAGTTTCAAGTGCGCTCTGAAAAGTCATTTTCTTAGGCAGGCCTACCAAGATCCCTAATCATTAAGCCCCCTAATTTCTGTCATACTCATTCATCACTTCCTGGACTTGGGCATTCACAGGCACTTATATGTATATAGTTGTATGGTCTGGGTGGCAGGTCCATCCATTTTTTATGTACACTACCCCATATTTATGTAACATGGCTGGACCATTGTAAACTGAGCTCTTCTCACTCTTTGTCTCACTCACACACCCTAATAGATTGTAAGCTCTTGGGAGCAGGGCCCTCATACCTCGTGTCTGATCTGGAAGTAGCTTTTTACTGTGTAGCGTGTGTTTTATTCGTCTGTACTTATACCCTCTAAATTGTAAAGTGATGCGGAATATGTCGGCGCTATATGAAGATTATTATTATTAGGTACTTGCACACAGTTCTTGAAGGAACTCGGCAGGAAGGTTCTTCCAAACATCTTGGAGAAGTAACCACATAAATTCTGTGGATGTAGCTGCTCACTCTTAATGTAATCCTGGACATCTCAGCTCAATGATATCAGGGCTCTGTGAGGCAAATATCATCACGTCCAGGACTCCTTCACTTTGGCTTTTGTAAATCGATTAAAATAAACTATTAACATTTCTATTCTGAAAGCTTTCCTACTTCGCTGCATTTTTCAACACCAGCACAGAATGTGCATTTTTTCCCCATTCATAAAAACACACTTCTTCTGTATAATAAATCTAAGAGAAACCGGATTCAGCACATTTTTACTGACTTTGAATCAGGGCTGTGGAGTCGGTGCCTATTTTGCAGGAGTCTGAGTCGTCATAAAAGGGACCTATTCCGACTCCCAAAATATATAATAAGTTGGTCCAGTTAGTTTGATGCAAAGAGCAAGAGGAATTGGGTCCGGCCAGTGCTGCTGCTCCCATATCATCAGCCTTATCACATGAGGAGTGTAAGTGATGACATGTTGCAGGCAAAGCGCTGCCCCAGGGGAAAAGATTCCACTCCCAGGGCAAACAGATTTCAGCAAAATAATTCACCTGCTTTCAAAGAAGTAGAAGATCAACCATTCATCAAAACTGACTGTGGCTGAGGCAATTCCTTTATACCCTGACATTGTTAGAGATGTTGCCCCTGTGGTTTTATATACAGTCATCTTACTTATCTTATACATAAATTTGACTTGCTAGTATTTAGCATCTTTCCTGTAACTGCATTGTTACTGTTTTGCTCCAAAAAATCAAAATGTTAATTTTATTATTTTGTTAGTATTTGGGAAATCCACCTTTGGTTTTCAATATTGCCTGAATCCTCCTGGGCTCTGAATCAGATTCAAGCATGTCTTGACTAAAATCTGATCCAAGGTCTCTTCTAAACATTCCTAATGTTGGTGCAGACTGGACTTGGATACAAATACAGCTTTTTCTTCAACTCTACCCACAAGTGTTCAAAAGATCAAAACATTGTTACCCTTTTGCTTGTCAGTGTCTGTTCTACCTAAATAGCTTGATTATTGTATCATAAGGTGATAAACAGCCTGATGTTACCATTTTACTACAGTAAAGTTATCACTTAAACATGCACTGTGTATGAGGGAGTCAGGAGTCGGAGGTTTGGGAAATTGAGGAGTCGGGGCTTTGGCTTGCCGACTCCACAGCCCTGCTTTGAATCCACAGCCCTGGAGCCTTGGATTAAATAATTCTCGGTGGTGGTCATATTCTACAAATGCATTTTACTAGACTGAAAAATGGCTTATGTTAAAACTGGAGCAGGCTGTATCCCCTAGATCTGAAATATGATATCAAGAAGCCTTGATCTGGAAACCATGGAAATTTACACTAAAGTGATATTCTCTTGGAAAGCAGAGTCATGGTGTGGTTTTTTTCCCCTCTTCACAAGCCCTTTTTCACATTTGCTTTGCGGGTTGTTAACGTCATAAGTCTTTAGACTACATAATGCTGTAGCAGAAATATTTGGCTGCAGATTTCCACTTCACCCTTTGCATTTTAGTGGTTGAAACGAGAGTCATCATTTCTTTTATGTAGCACTTGCATATTTCAAGGTGCTGCACAGAAATAAACAAAATAAAAAAAACCTGTGTTGCAAGATAACAGTGCTAACCACTTAGCCACTTATGCCTGGGACAGTCCATGGGTGAAAAAAGTAGTGTCTATGGTACGTGTGAAAAGCAAAGCCCGTGGGCCAAATCCAGCTCGGCACGTTGTTTTGTGTGGCTTGCCAACACGCCAAGTAGAGATGGCCAAGATCCAGATGTAGAAGGAATCGGCTTTCCTTGGTTTTTCCCTGGAGGATGCAGCGGCATCAGCTCAAGGAGCTAGCACCATCTTAGATTTGGAGCTCTGGTGAGCACCTCCACGTTACTCTGTGTAGCACCTCATAGGCCTTGGCAAAGCTCTGGCAGCCTCACCCAGGTACCTAAGCCACTATCCAACAGCCCTTTGAGAGCAATCATAATGCTGATGTGTGTCTCAGTGAAAATTAGTTTGACCTCCCTGGCTTATGGGCATGAATTTGCATGCAAAGTTCAGTAGACCTAATGAGCTTCAACTGCTGCAGTTTGACCTTTTATGTAGAAGTCTATAAGACAAAAAGCAGGACAATTTGCATCAGAATGTGAAAGACCATGTCATCGGTAGTGGTCTTGGAGTCCAAAAGGACTACACTGGAATACCTGACACGCACAGAACATGGAAACTCTTAGCACTTTGTGCATTTATAGTTGGTTGTTCACTCTTGGTAACTTTTCTCTTTTTAATGTCTCTAGGAAATGGCAAGTGATGAACTTAAAGAAATGAGAAAGAACTTGACAAAGGAGGCCATTCGAGAACATCAGATGGCCAGGACTGGTGGCACACAAACTGACCTGTTCAGCTGTGGAAAATGCAAAAAGAAGAATTGTACTTACACACAGGTCAGTTTGAGCATGGAGTTACAATAAAGATGAACAAATCATAATTTTGTGTCTTGTGCAGTACATGTGTTATGGTTGCCTCCTTGAATAAGCCATCTTTTTTATCTCAATATTCACCCTTGTGCATATTTGTGCAAGTCCTTCAAATTATGGTTAAATGTGTTTTCTAGTGATCAGTTCACACTACTACTCAAGTCGGTCTGTTGGACTTCCAAAGATAGCTGAAAAAAGCACTTGTCCATCTCTGGCAGTTGCATACGGTGTGACCGGAGTGGCCATGGGTATAGTTTACCACTGTTTCATTAAGTGGGAGGCATAAGACCCATGTTTTCATGACCGGTGGGGGTTACAGTGGCTGTTCTAATATAATCTTTATAGGTTATGGACATGTTTGAACTGAAATGTCTTATGATTTTCTTCCTAAATGTAAAATTAAGCAATATTTCTAATTAAGTTAAAACTTTCCTGTCTACCAAGTATTTTTCTTGCTTTTGACAACACTCATACACTCACGTCACCTAGTGGAATCATGTAGCCAAAAAATGTATAGGTTCATTCATACACATGTGAACCAGTCTTAGAGGTTCTCCTTCTTCAGAGTAATTAATTGATATAGATTTATATCAAGATATTCTCTTCAATGGCATGTACCAGATAGAGAAAACCCCATCCTGGGCCCTGTTAAGTCCTGCCTGACTGGCATGGTAACCCCCTGAAGAAAGAGGCTAGCCCTCAACATTACCTTTAAAAGTAGGTGAAAAAAAACTCAGAGGATATATTAGTGGAAAATGATAATACAAATAGAATAAGTAAATACTAATCCATAATAGAGGTACCATGACCAGCAGTGTATGAAAATGGATACTCCCTAGATAAATCGGCCTAGTCCAGAAAAGGCACTTGATCTTCTAAAGATTCTACATGTTTTACGCTGTGTAGTTTGTGGCAGAAATCTGAGGGACAACATATCTCACTTTGTTCATTATGGATTTCACCATATAAGGCCCATTCATTTGGGCTAATCCAAGTCCTGGCTCCTGTTGTGTTTTCAGCATAGGAAATGCCTAAATTGTCAGCAACATGTCTTTTTGTGCACCACAAATTTGTTGTTCGTGTCCATAAAGATGCACCCCTTAGCTCACGATTTGAACTGCAGTGTGTGTTCACATTAAAAATAATGGGACACTGTAGTTGTCTCTTTTCTATGTGTTTTTGGTGGGTAAAATTAATGTACCAAAATGCACATCAAAAAATTCCAGCACTAGATATGAGTTTAGCTCACTCCGGATGTAGATAGGGAGGAAAGCATAAACCTTTGTGTAGGGGTGAATCACTTGGGCTGTGTACAAGTGTACAGCGGAAGCAGAGCACTCAATGTATGACTTTGAAATGAAAGAACCGCTTTTTAGTCCTAAATGCACTCATCAACTCTTAAGATCCCTCTTTTCTTGCTTTGTATGATTTGGTGACAAAATACCAATTGGATTCCGATTAAGAATACGCCCGGTATTTTATTGTGTTTTCAATGGTTTGGGGGTCGATTATGTCCGGTTTGTGGATTCGCCCATCTCCCTTTAACCATTGACTAGCACACCTTCCGTCTGAAAGCTGGGTGAAAGATTGTGCTTTTTTGAGAATTTTGGAATGCCGGTGGTGTGAAAATCCATTCAGTGTAGACCACTGGGCGTATTATCTATTAAGCTCTATAGGGATGGTTGCTTTTCTGTTTTCTGAAGGTTTCAAAATCCGCCAACCGTCTGAAAATATGACAAAATAACCATGCCATGTGGATGGACCCTTATTGCACAAAATTCTGCTAATATGGATATTTAATATAATATTCTCAATACAGCAGTTGGATATTTTTGCTAAATTAACCTACTGTGTTTGCATTCATTAGGTTCAGACCCGCAGCGCTGATGAACCTATGACAACATTTGTGTTCTGTAATGAATGCGGAAATCGGTGGAAGGTAAGAACTGTCCTAGTGAATTGTATTACTGTACTGAGCATTATTGGAATGTTTGCTGTCATTGCTAGTCTTGGATGTGATAGGACATTAAGTAGACATCTGTCTCTGGGTCTAGTTGCATGCCAAAGCAGGATTTTCTGCATACCTTTTCTAGATTTAGATGTGGAATTTTGTATGGAGCCCAAAAAATGTGCTCTTCAGGCCTATTTAGCCAAGTTCAATGCGGTACTTGTTAGCGTACCTATTGATATTATATATATATATATATATATATATATATATATATATATATATATTATATATATATATATTATATTATATATATATATATATATATATATATTTTTTTTTTTTTTTAAATTTCATAAACCGGCGAACACAAAGATTCAACATGTTGTAATCTGTCTTGCTTAACCACTTGCCAACCTCCTGTTGACTATAAGCGACCAGACAGTCAACATTTAACTTGACAAGGATGTTCCAATATGTCCTTACAGAGTTTGCAGCTGCATTGAGCTTTTACTGCCATTTCATGCTATTAAAAAAATAAAAGATAAAGTGGGGGGGGGGCAAACAAGGACAACAAACTTTTATTTCTGCAGCTTTTGCTAATATTTAAAAATGAAAAATTGTATGTAAAAATTACATCATGAATCTCAAAAGTTTAGTTATAGAATAATTTAGTAAAAGAGTGGTGTAGCGTTCAAATCTGCATGTACTTTAAAAGAAAGGGAAAAAATGTAAATGACATGGTCCAGAAGTGGTTAAAGAAAACTATATTTCTGTCCTTGCACTGTGTTGAACAGCACTCACTAGAAAGGGAAATCAACTATTTAGGTGTTTTGAACTGGCTCTGTCAAAGGATAGAAAATGCTCTCTAGTGCCACCTTTAGGTAGTTACTGTCTGATCGGTAAGAGTCTTGAAACATAATTGGGGATTACCAGGCAAAGGAAGGCACACCCACCTGTGGATAGATTTTGTTAATGCCTAGTCATAGAAATGTCCAGGAGCCCAAATATTAAACACCCCTCTACCTACTTATTAGTGCAGATTACTCTGCATAGCATGGTGATTTACCGTATTTTTCAGACTATAAACCCCCCCCCCCCCCCCCCCCCCCACCTAAATTTGGGGGAAAACAGGGGTGTCTCTTGTAGTCCGAATACACTTAACCGGAGGCTGGAGAAGAGCGATGCTGCAAGAAGCCGGCGGCGGAGTTCATAGGGTTAAACCCAGCCGCGACTTCCCGGATAAGGCGGACGGCAGTCCCGGATGGCAGCAGAGATGGAGCCAGATCCATCCCTGCTCTAAACGCTGCCATCTGAATGAGGAGCAGTGTTGTATGTTAACATGCCAAATTTCATGCTCGTAATAATGGCATAGAATGCGCCTGATTTATGAACCCAATCTACAGCAGGTAGCAGGTCATAAATCAGGCGGATTCTAGCGATTTGTATGACATTTCTGGCTCAGGTATAATACTTTGAAAGTGATTTACCTGTTCTAGTTGTAATGCGCCTAGAAATGCATTAGCAAAGTTATAAATTTATAGCTTCGCTACGGTTCTAGTGTGCCCCGCCTCCCTCACGCCCCCGAAATTAGGCGCACTACAAAGTGCCGCAGGCGTGCAGGAGATTTAAAAATGTATGAACATGGCTGCGCCTGATATCGGGCTGAAAAGACGCCAGATATCCGACACTGCCCCGTTCATACATGTCCCCCTTAATATCCCCAACAAAATTGGAATAAAAAATGATCAAAAAGTGGCATCTATCCCAAAATAGTATCAATAAAAACTACACGTCAGTCTGCACTTTTTGCGTCACATTTTTTTCCCTATTTTCCCCCTTTAAAACCAAGTTGCGTCTTATAGTTCAAAAAATACGGTATAACATAACCCTTTAACAAATACTTCTTTTTTAAAAATGAACTTCTTTAAAAGAATAAGTGTCAGTGCAGGTAGTGGGCAAATTGATAATGCTCAGCTGGTGGTATCCCCTATTGAGAATTATTAGACCTAAGTTACTGGATAGATTTATGAAAACGGCTTACAAAGAACAACTAATTACAGCACCGCTTTCATATTTTAAAAGCATCGTAAAAATTACATCTGTCCTGTGAGTGGATCTTGTGAGCAAGAAAAATGGGGGGCATACAGTGCAATGTTCATGAGGGTTGGCAAACATAACAGGTAATGCCCATCTCTCCTGCATCTGGGATCACAAATACTCACAAAAAGTTAGGGGTTTTTGACTTTCAGGTGAAATTCATGGAAAACGTAAAAATGTCACATTACAGTGATCTTATGCTGAGTCGGCCATTTTAAGTCGTAGCGTGCAATGTTTTTCTCAGTTCAAACAATTTAATGAAACCAAAGCTAACAACCGTGATGGGTATGCACCATCAAAAAATGTCAATCTCTTAGTGTGTCGTGTTATGTGGCCTTGAGCATCAATTACAGCTTGACAACGACGTCTCGTGCTGCTCACAAGTCGAGTTATAGACTGCTGAGACATGGCATCCCACTCTTCTCAAAGGGCGCCCCTCAGGTCATTGAGGTTCAGGGATACAGAGTTATGAGCTTCCACACAGCGACTCAGCTGATCCCACAGGTTTTCTAGTGGGTTCAGTCTGGAGAGGTGAACGCCCTTTGGCTACATCACACACTGATGATCGCTTTATTGTAAACCATGCCCTGTGGAACCGGATGATGAATGCCACACAACTCCAAGCATGCTTAAGGGACGTGAGAGACCACCCAAGTGTCACGTGACACCATTCGTAACCGTTAACAGCGTGGTCTGCGTGCTGGATGACTGGCAAGAGTACCTGACCACACCACATGGCACAGGCATCATCGTCTTGCATGGGGCAGGGAGCATCTACACTGGACGAGGGACCAGTGGTCCTTGGTGCTGTTCAGTGACTAAAGTTGATTTACTCTGAGCAAAAATGATGGCTGCCATCAATGCTGGAGACGTCAGGGAGAGCGCTATTTATCAGCCAGGTCGGTTACCCTTGCTGGTCATCTAGCATTCAGACCATGGGGATGGAAACGGTTGTGAATGGTCTGACCTGACTCTTGGTTGCCTCTCACTTCCTATAAACGTGCCTACAGTTCCGCAAGGCATGGTTTATAATGAAGCGGTCATCAGTGTGTGGTGTAGCGAAAGGATGTCCACTACTTTGCCTCACCCAGTCTTTCTGTATCTCTGTTGCAACCTGCTGATGACGCACTAATCTCAGTGGCCACTTCTGTCTGAGAGCATCCTGCTTGAAGCCTCACAATGGCAAGGTACTGCTGATCAATTGTAAGGTGTAGTCTTGGTCTAATGATGTTAAAATGTGAACAACTTGATGAGAAGGACTGTTTAAATCCCAATTCAGATTGAGCATCTAAATTTATTGGGCAATATCAAACATCTGTTGTGAATTTTGCCATTAAGCTCCTTCTTAGAGAACAGCAAGTTGTGTATAAAGTACTGAAACATGGAACAGTTGGACATGTGCATCTAAAGTTAAGAGATGGTCTAATTTAGTTCATGGTAAAAAAAATGTAAGAGCTTTTAGGCTATGTTCACACGGCTTAATTGCGGGACGTAATTACGCCCCGCAATTACGCCGTGTGGACGGGGGCGGGGCGGGAGCGGGGGAGTGAGCGGGGGGCCGGCACTTCGCCGGCCCATAGACTATCACTGCTAGCGGCGCGTATACGCCGCTAGAAAGTGACATGTCAATTATCTCCCCGCCCGGCGGATTCGCCGGGCGGGGAGAGGAGACGTAATCCATAGTTCTCTATGAGAACTGTGAATTACCGTAATGAATGGGCCGTTTTCGGCCCGTAATTGGCGCACTTCGGCGCGTAATTACGGACCGAAATACGGCCCATTATAAGCCGTGTGAACATAGCCTTATGGTCATCCTGAAATTTCAACCAAAAGCAGTGTGTCCCTGCAGTAGTGTATATCGTTCTATAACTTCAGCTGCAGGTCTCCAGTGCCTATTCCACCCCACAAATTTGTCACACCAGGGCTTACCCTTAAAAGGGTATTTCCATCACACGCATTGATGGCCTATCGATAGGATTGGTGTGATAGGTGCACACTGCTCCACTGCACTCAGAACTCCCATTGATTTAAGTGCGAGAGTCCCTCTGTTTTAAACAGAGCAGTTTTGGGACACATTATCGAGATGGGTGTGGGTCCCACTCTTATCAGACATTGATGGCATATTGATAACAACCCGTTTAAAGTTGAAAATAAATTGTAGGCTCATTGTGTGGATGTTCATATGTACAGGTATTTTAACCGAAGTAGAAAATGACAATTAACTTTTTTTTTTTTTCCCCCCTCTTCCTTGCAGTTTTGCTAAGAGAAATCCTTTTTTGACACCAAAACAAGGAAGAGACAGTTTTGTAATTGGGAAGACAAAGTACTCTTCTAGAATTTTTTTTTTTTATTATTTTTTTTAATTGAAGCTGGATTCAACTTATGGGATCTTTTTGAAATTTTAAGACCGAAACAATTTGAAGCTATTTCTTTTCCAAAAGTCGAACGCCGCAATTTTATGGTGCAAGTTTAGAGAGAGAGAAAAAAAGGAAATCTCTTTTTATAACAGAGTCCGCGTTACATTTTATGGATACCACTGAGGCATCGTGTGAACATTTATAAATCCGTTTGACTTTAGATCACCTCCCGATTGTATTGTATGCTTGATAGTCTTGCACCCTCGCAGTCCCCTGAGCTGTTATGTATATAGTTTACAATGGTTTGTGGAAGAAATCAAATATTCCACCCAAAAATTCAATGCTAGAAATGCTCTAATCATGCGATAAGAAATGTTAACTTTGAGGCACCAAATTAAATTATTTTGTTAACTCATTGTTAGATTGACCTTCATTCCCGTTAAAAATTGTTGTGCTTAATTTTTGTTTTATATAGCTTTTCATTAAAATTGAGACTGTTTGTAATTACTGGATTGATATTTATTCTTTTTAAGAAAGTGAGAGGGTTGGAAAAATGTAGCCTTGAAAGAATAAAATAGTGATAAATAGCGTAAAGTACAGCTGAGTGACAGCCTAAGGAAAGAAGAAACTAAATCCATATGTGTGTGTGTGTATATATATATATATATATATATATATATATATATATATATATCTATATCTCTCCTCCCGATGTAGATAGATATATTTAAGAACAAGGTGGTACAATGGGGTGAGGTGCATATGAGCAAGGCAGTGAAATGGAATGAGAGGCATATGCACAGGATAGAATAAGGAGCCTATACACAGGGCTATACGATGGGTTGAAGGTTGTATATGCATGGCATTTGATGGCCCAAAAGTGGGGGTGATGAGCTGAGGGTATATAAAAGTTGTGTATGTGTCTCTCGTCTCTCCCCACAGTGGGGTTGCAAAAGTATTCATACCCCTTTAACTTTTTCCCTCATTTTTAAATGTTATAGCCACAAACTTAAATGTATTTTATTGATATTTTATGTAATAGAGAAACATTAAAGTAGCAAGTATTTGTGAAGTGTAAAGAAAATGACGTGTGCTTTTTCAAATTTTTTCAGATTAAACAAACCTGAAAAGTGTGGGGTGCATATTTATTTAGGAGTATCAGTCGCCTTTAGAAGTCACCTTATTAGTAAATAGCGTAGATCTGTATTTCTGTGTTTGGTGAAGGCCTCAGAGGTGTGTTAGAGAGCATTAGTGAAGAAATGGCATCATGAAAACTAAGTAACACACCAGGCAACTCAGAGAGAAAGTTGTGGCAAAGTGTATTGCAGGGTTGGGTTTAAAAAAAAAAGCCCAAGCGGCGAACATCTCGCAGAGCACTGTTCAGTCCATCATTCATAAATTGAACGAGTATGGCACAACTGCTAACCTACCAAGACATCACCCACCACCTAAACTGATAGCCCAGATGAGGAGAGCACTACTTTAGAAGAAGCAGACAAGGGTAACTCTGAAGGAGTTGCAGGAATCCACAGCTCAGGTGGGAAAATCTGCTCACAGGACAACTGTT
This sequence comes from Phyllomedusa bahiana, assembly GCA_025379985.1. NCBI lineage: Eukaryota > Metazoa > Chordata > Amphibia > Anura > Hylidae > Phyllomedusa > Phyllomedusa bahiana. The sequence goes on along the minus strand of JAODAL010001309.1, from coordinate 14,965 downwards.
GTGTACTCAAATCAATGTAGGGGACGCAGCAAGCACGTGGAAGAAGGTGCTGTGGTAAGATGAGAACAAAACTGAACTTTTTTTGCCTTAAATGCCAAATGCGGTTTGTGGAGGAAAGTCAACACTGTACATCACTCTGAACCCACCATCCCCACTGTGAAGCATGGTGGTGCCAGCATCCTGCTGTGGGCATGCTTTGTTAGAGGCTGCAAAAGATTTGAGACTGAGCCACGGGTTCACCTTCCAACAGGACAATGGCCCTAAACATTCAGCCAAAGCTACAATGGAAGGGTTTAAATCGAAGCATATTCATGTGCTTAAAATGGCCCAGTCAAAGTACAAACCTAAATCCCATTGACAATCTGTGGCAGGACTTGAGAGTTGCAGTTCACAGACTTTCGCCAACAAATCTGACTAAGCTAGAGCTGTTTTGCAAAGTAGAATGGGCAAAAATTCCAGCTTATTGATGTGCAAAACTGGTAGAGACATCCCCCAACAGACTGCCGCTTTTATTGCAGCTACTGGCGGTCCTACAAAGTATAGCCAAATACATATGGACACCACACTTTTCAGCTTTTTTAATTTGCACAGATGTCTTTGCACTTGTATGCTTGCTGCTTTGTGTTGCTCAATTACCTAAAATAAATTTTGTGGCTGTAACATTTAAAAATAAGGGACGGTTCATGGGTATGAATACTTTTGCAACCCACTGTGTGTGTGTGTCGGTGGGGGGGGAGGGGGAGTAAATATTGGAGAAAAAGTTCTTGCTTTACTGCCTCAAGGAAAGAAAGACCTGCAGTTCTAGTGTCCCTCAGAAAACCTAATGCTCCATACAAGACAAATATCAAATCTTTGAAAAAAGATCATAGTTTACAGTACAGCACCCCTTTTGAGACCTGTATTAGATCTGGCTTTTCTAAATATTTGGAGAATCTGGAGGACGGGTTGCACATAAATCCAGAAAAATCATCCTTTTGGCTCTCTCAAAGGTTCATACCCAAGAAGGTCTTGACTTCAAAGTCAAGAATCCAGAGATCATTTGTACCCTGTGAAAAAATGTCAAAGTCTGGTCCAGTTGGCAAACTCTGCCTCGATTCTTCTGCAGCCTTTTATCATCTACAAAGCCTGTTTCTTCTGGGTCCGTTCATGGTCTTCATCACTCTTGCCCACTCAATCTAAAGCTCTGGAACTGGTGAAATCCAGACCTGTCATGATGTACAGTGAGTCAGACTAGTAGCAACTAATTTTTAAAGGCATTCTTTAGTATCCAGTTGAATGGAATCCTATAGTTTTAATCTTTTTATAGTGGCTAGAAAGGTATCTATTGCTCACAACTCTGGAGTTCCCTGGATTATCGATCATCCAGTAGTCTTAATTTTTTACGGGTTACCAAACAGATGTTTCAACCACCACATAATGGGCACTGGCACGCCTAATGAAAAATTGTGCCAGTGGCTGGACAACCTCTTGTCCTACACACATCTGGATACATACACAACAAGAGTTTGAAAATTAGAATTGTTTAGAAGTTTAAAATTTTACTTGGATCACTTTTAATATGTGTGCTTTATAGCCATCTTTCTTGCTCAAGATAGCTTTAATTGCTGTGGCACATTACTTAGTTACAGTGCATATTCAGAGGAGCTCAATAAATACATTATAACAGTAATCCAAAACCTCAATGCACATTTTTATCTTTTGCCTTTGATGGATGATTTTTTTCTTTGAAAATGAAACCGCAATGAGGGCCAAATTCTCGTTAGTTGTCATATCTTATTCGGAGGAGGTTTGTATTCTCCCAACAATACACTCTTGGACGATATTTGCTGTTATGGATGCTATGTTAGCAATTTTTTGATTGCCAGTTCTGGTAATGTAGAATCAGTATATAAATCAAATTGACTGCAGTTTGGCATCATCTTCATTAGTTTAGTGATGAGTTTATACTGCAAATAATAAACCTTATTTTAGAAGACTCTATTGCTGGTCTGACCATTTTGTTTGGAGACCTCGACCTCTGAAGAACTACTTGGGCATGTTACATAGTGGAATGGTATTATTATAACCACTTCCTATTTTTGACTTTGGCAGCATGTAGCTCATGAAGTAAGTTTTGTGTGGTCTGTTTAGGTTCCCACCTGTATTTGAGGTCTCCTTGTTGATGGGAGGTGGGCTTAAGCAGTTTTGATCAAAAATGTGAACTAAGGAATTTTTGAAAAGGCATTTCTGCTACTTAAGATGCATGAACCTTTTTTTGAGGTTCTATGTGCCTTTTGATAGTTTTTTAGTTAATGGTGTGCTACTGATATTGGAATGTGTATGTATATTGCTGCCACACCAATGTGCACCTATGCTCATTTTTTTCAAAGAAGTCTTTTGGATGTGCAAAACCAAATATTGTCTACATTCCACATTTCTGTCATGAATATAAGTAAAAAGGAGGATTTGTGAGATTTGCTAAAAGGGATGATAATGGGCTTTCGGGCTTAGGGAGGCAATAATTCTAAAACTACACAGTTTGTGAACTGGTTACATGCTGCTGTGGTGAAAGTGTATCGTGAGTGGACAAATGGCCCCATTATGATTGATCAATATGGAAACTGCAGAGCACCACGTACCATTAATGTGAGAAGTGAACATGGTCTTCGAAGGTGCCTAAGGGTGGACACACTACTGGGGAACAGCTCGCCATCAAAATGAACCAGAGGGATACCAAGAAGAAAAATAATTCAGGAGACCCTACTGTATAAGGGGCTCCAAAACAAATGGATGGTCACCTCACCTCTTATAAAACGTTGCATCGGCAGGAAAGTCTTCAATTTCTGAAGGTAGTATCCAAATTGGACTTCCCCTGATTGGCAAAGGGTTGCCTTCCCGATCATTCACATTCTTCTGCTGAACAGATGAACATTAGCATGTCAAGTGAGAGACATCAGAGAACAAATACCCTGCAACCATTGCTGGAATAACACAAGCAGCGTTATTGTCTGGAGAATGTTTTTGTGGCACTTCATGAGCCCACTTACCTATGTGGGAGGTGCTCTCAACTGATTTGGGTATTAATCTATCCTTGCTGATCACATAAACTCATTACATAGGTAGGATGGACTCTACCAGCAAAACAATGTGACGTCACATGGATAAAAATGTCCGACATTAAGAGGAAGAGCATGATCAAGATTTCCAAGGACTACCCTGACCCCCTAATCTTCCAGACTTGAACCCAATTGAGCATCTGTGGGACCACCTCAGTGGTCGTGTTCGCTCTATGGATCCTCCCCCATGCATAATAGGTGTCTTTTGTTAGGGTGAGTTCATGTCATCTCCCTTTCCAAAAACTTAGTGGGACCTATTCTTCAGCAGGATTAAAAAATTGCACCTGCCAGACTAAAAGTTAAGATTTGTAGATCTGTCCATTCAGTGATCTATGTTTATTTTTGGACTGTTTCTTTGGGTTTTCTCCAGCAATTATGGAAATTAAACAGAAATAGATTTCTACTATAGAAGTAGCTGGTAAATGAAACAATATGATTAAATTTCACACTACATGAACTAAATGAAAATCCTCCTTAATGTTTAACCCCTTCCTGTTGCAGCCCATGTTTTTTCTCGTTAACTTTGTTTATCCTCCTTCAGAACTTTTATATTTTACACTCTACAAAGTTATATATGGACTTGACTTTATGCAGAACAAGATGTACTTTTTAATGGTGCCAAAGACCATACCATAAAATGGAAAACGCCCCAAACATTGTGTGAGTGGGATATGAAAAAATAAATACTTGCGCCATTATGCAGCCAGTAACTTTTTTGTTTCAATTTATGAACCTGAGTGAGGGCTTTTTCTTAGTTTTTGTTGGTACCATGTTGGGATACATGCTACTTTCTGACTACCTTTTAATAAAATATTTTGGGAACGCAAAATGACCAAAGCTCGTAATTTTGGCAGTGGGAATTTTTTTTCAATTTTTCAGTGATCATACAGGATAAATATTATACAGTGGACACGGAAAGTATTCAGACTCCTTTACATTTTTCACTCTTTCATTGCAGCCATTTGGTAAGATCCAAAAAGTTCATTTTTCTGCTCAATAATGTACACTCTGCCCCCCATCTTGCAAGGAAAAACACAGAAATGTAGATATTTTTGCAAATTTATTACACAAGAAAAACTGAAATATCACATGGTCTTAAGTACTCATACCCTTTGCTCAGTATGAGTAGAAGCCCCCTTTTGAGATAGTACAGTCATGAGTCTTCTTGGAATGATGCAACAAGTTTTTCACACCTGGATTTGGGGATTCTCTGCCATTCTTCCTTGCAGATCCTCTCCAGTTCCCTCAGGTTGGATGGTGAACGTTGGTGGACAGCCATTTCAACCCCCCCCCCCCCCCCCCCCCCCCGAAATGTTTAAATTAGGTTTAGGTCAGGGCTCTTGCTGGGCCAGTCAAGAATGGTCACAGAGTTGTTCTGAAGTCACTGTTTTGTTATTTTAGCTGTCTGCTTAGGGTCATTGTCTTGTTGGAAGATGAACCTTTTCACCCAGGATATCTCTGTACTTGGTCGCATTCATCTTTCCATCAAATGCAACCAGTTGTCCGGTTCCTGCAGCTGAAAAACACCCCCATAGCATGATGCAGCCATCACCATGTTAGAATTAACACCAAGAAGTTCAATGTTCGTCTCATCAGACCAGAGAATCTTATTTCTCATAGTCTGTGGGGATCCTTCATGTGTTTTTTTGCAAACTGTATGCAGCTTTCATATGTTTTGGACTGAGGAGAGGCTGCTGTCAGCAAAACTCTACCATAAAGCCCCGACTGGGAGGGCTGCAGTGATAGTTGACTTTGTGGAACTTTCTCCCATCTCCCTACTGCATCTCTGAAGCTCAGCCACAGTGATCTTGGGGTTCATTATTTACCTCTCACAACAAGGCTCATCTCCCATGATTGCTTAGATTGGCTGGACCGCCAGGTCGAGGAAGATTGTGGTTTTTCCCAAACTTCTCCATTTAAAAAAATTTTGGAAGCCACTGGCTCTTAGGAACCTTGAGTGCTGCAGAAATTCTTTTGTAACCTTGGCCAGATCTGTGCCTTACCACAATTCTGCCTTTGGCACCCTGGTTTGCATACGTTTTTTCTTAAATGTTGTTTGTGCTGAAGCTTACGTTATATTTGGTGTATGTTGATTTTAACCTATATGGGAGGAAGGGGTGCCTCCATTTTGGGTTTCTGCACCCGCCCACTCTCACAGGGGTGCATAAGAATGCAGCTTGCAAGTCTGGTGTGTTTTTTTTTTTTCTCTCTGTATAAAGGAGGGTCGGTTGACCCAGTGAGAGCCTTGAATTGGCTCTATTGAGAGGTAAGGATTTGTGTAGGACTGCCCGATTTTGAGATCACATTGAAAGTCGGGGCAGCAAAAACATCTTTTGACAAAATTTTGAACCGGAGTCTAAAGTTTTTACCACAATTCTTCTCTGACTCCTTGGCAGTTTCTTAGACCTCATGATTCTCATGTGCTCTACATGCACGGAGATGAGGTCTTATATAAAAGGTGTTGCCTTTCCCAATAAATCCAATCAGTTTAATTAAACCCAGCTGGACCCAATAATGAGTAAAACCTCTCGGGAGGGCACAAGGAAAGGGACAGTGTAGTTAAATAGATGTCACAGCAAAGGGTTTGAAAACTTAAAAACCCTGTGATATTTCATTTTTTTTTCTTTTTTAAAAATTTTTGCAAAAATATCTACATTGTTTTTTTTCTTTCAGATGGGTGCAGTGTTACTTTAAGAAAAAAAAAAAAATTAATTTTTTTGGATCTTCCCAAATCTGAAAAGAAAAAAGAAAGGAAAAATTTTAAAAGGGCTGAATATTTTCGTACCCCCTGTATTTTAGTAATGGCTTTTAAAAACACGAAAATAAAAAATTTTTTAAATTGTTGTTTTATTAGCTTTTTATTTGTAAAATGACAAAAAGGGAGTGCTTTGATCTTTTAGAATTTAATTTTTTTTATTTCTGAACTTTATTAAACTGCGGAGGTCTTCCATTAAAATTTGGTGCAATCATCCGTGACTCGGGGGCACAAAAACAATAAGTAGCAAGGTTTTTTATTTTTTAACACTGCGATACTGTAGCACAAAAGTTAAACTGGCTCCCGTGTAACTACGCTGTTCCTGCACCAAGGAGCAACTCGGCAATGACTGCTTCATATTCACCTACCAGCCTTGTGATGTACCAGTATGTCAAATGTCGATGAAGGGTTAAACATTTCGGAAAACATCTATGAATTCGCATGTGCCCTTTTTTTGTAACTTGCTGCTGACACACCAGTTCTAAATAGATATAGAGGAGTGTATAATATGGCAGTATGAATGAAAGTATTATAAAAATTGGCGCATGGAGTGTTATGTGCTAAACTTTGTATGGCAGTTTTGCACCAAACTTTGGCACATTAAAATGTGTCATCAGGCGCACATTGCGTCAAGTTTTGGCCCACCTTTCTGGCCCTCATAGAACCCGCAATAACGGCAAAAATTTAAATTTAAAGTCGCCCTTGTTCTTTTTCTCCTTTTCGCATCTAAAATCTAAACATTGCATCTGTCATGCACTATATGTTCCAGCACAGTTCGTATGAAGATACTGGTTAGTTACTATTTTTTCAAAAACATCATTTTAAACTCAAAAAACGCACTTTTTATACTGCACCACTACTTTTCAAGATAGTATGCATGGTTTAAACCCTTTTTCTGCGTCTTTTTCCATCTATCAAAATACAGAATAACATGCTTCATTTCCATAGTGTAATCATTTGCTTCATTTGTTCATTAAAAATGAATAAAAAGTATGTTGAAATAAAAAAGATCAGTAGTGACATAGGAAATATAAAAATAGTTCAACATAAAACCTGCTTTAAACAGTCTGTCATTTACACATTCTCTGTACTTTTAGCTGTACCTCAGTTTGGCCTGTAGGTGGCTCTTTTTGTCAGTAGTGTCATCTGTTTACCCACTAGGTTTAGATCAGGAAGCAAAGGAAATGCTTGTATGGTATGTTAGGGTATGTTCACACGGCTTATTTTGAGGGGCATTTTGCGGCGTATTGCACTTAATGCGTGGAGAAATGCACCCCATAATTACTGTAATTCATAGCTCTCATAGAGAACTATGGATTACGCCTAGTATTGTACGCGTGGGGAGATAAGTGACCTGTATTTCCATGGGGCCGGCTGCCGCCTCCCCCCCGCGCCTTGGGAGTATGCGTGAGCTCCCAAGACGCACGAAGTACTGCAGCGCATACTGTACGCGCCACAATACATCATGTGGACATACCCTTAGGGCATGTCCCCACTGCATGGGTTTTCGGCCGGTTTTTCAGGTGGTTTGCGGTTTTGCAGGCCGCCTGAAAAAACGGCCGAAAATGAGCACAATAGTGCTCTATGGAAAACCCGTGCAGCAGTCCCCACTGCACGGGTTTTCCGGCCAGCGGTTTTGCCGCACGCAAAACGTTCTACAAGCACAATCTTCCGTATGGTTTTCGGACGGAATCTGTGCTTGTGAATGTGAAGGGGGAGGGGTAAACCGACCTTTATTTGTCCTTTACCGTGGGAACGCACCCTTAGGCCTGGTTCACACGGCTTATTGCCGTCATAATTGTGGGACGGATTTCGCCCCGCAATTACGCTGGCTGCCGTACACGCCGTAAATAATTGACATGTCACTTTCGCCGCGCGGGGAGGAGAGACGGAATCCATAGTTCTCTATGAGAACTGTGGATTACCGTAATGGCTGGGACAGATTCCAGCCGTATTGCAGCGCAGTACGGCGCGTAATAGGGCTGCAATCCGTCCCTGCAATAAGCCGTGTGAACAGCCCTTTAGGCTCTGTCCACACCATGAGTATTTCAAGTTGGAATCCACACAGATTCCAATTTGAAATACTTGTCTTCAACTGAAAGTAAACTATCCCCGTTGACCTCTGTAGAAAATGTTTCAGTTCATGTAACGCATATTTTTGGTGGCTGGTTTTTCACTGTAAAAAAAAAAAAAACTTAGAAGTGTTCATTCTTTGGTTCTATTCCATGTGGAGATTTACTATTGATGTCAATGGCGATGGAAGAAAACCATTTGTACATGTTTTTTTAATGTGGATCCACCTCCAATATCACAAAGGATGAAGGGACTCTTTTCGGTTTGTGACCAAAAAGTAAACAAAACAACCCAAAAAAATCCACATGAAATACCATTGAAATCCCCTTTTAAAAACCGTTTTTGGCAGGCTTTTTCAACAGTGGAATCCAATTCGATAAGTTTCATTTGTGCAAAAACATCCTTTGGGGGCATTCTCCGGCACAGGCAAATCCGGGTGGGAAACCCGACCAGTATTTGCACGTTTGGCGGGCCCAGGGCCCCGGGGGGAAGCTTTTCTCCTCATTTTTGTGGAGAAAACCCCTTTCCCCCCACGCTTTAAAGATCTTCAAATTGTGAAAAACGGGGGAGAAGAATGAACATGCTCAATGTTTTTCGGACCCCCGGCGGTCTAAAAACCACCCGGCGGAAAATCCATGCAGTGGGGACTACTGTGCGGGTTTTTCATAGCGTCTTTTTTTAAAGTTTGTCAGCCTTTAAAGATGGTTTTAAAAACCTAAAACTGTGAAACCCCGTGCAGTGGGGACAACCCCTTTTTACAGTATTTTTTTTTATGGTTTATGTCCTGAGAAGTCTTGTTTGTATAACACTGGCTGCAACCATAAAAATTCACTTGTTTTCCATTTTCCTTTCCCTTTTGGTAGTTCTTTTATACAGGTATGCTTTTGCTTTATTTTTCTTTACTGAGGTTCTTGTATATTCAATGTGCAGCATAATCCTCAGACTAGTTCCACATAACAAACCTCCAAACCTTATTCATTAATGGAACTTGGTTATATGTAATAAAAAAAATTTTTTAAACATGAATTGGTTTGAGATTTGTACAGATTGGTTTTGTCCAAAAGAAAGAAAAACAGTTGTATTTATTTGAGAGTTTATAGCACCCGTGGCCCTAATTACCCTCTGTTACCAAACCTATATTTTTTGGAGGTTGTGCGGCTTCTCTGAGGGCCCTGTTTGCGGGTTCAGAGTTTGGGGCCCCCCTGAGAAGCAAGTTTTCTCCCCCTCTCCTTCTATAAATCCTGGGCGTCCGTGTCCGTTTCTCTCTCCCCCTAAACATGGCGCAATTTTTATTTATTAGAGGGTTCACTTTCCCCACTCCCACACGTGACGGGGGGGCCACTGTAGGGGGGTAGAGTTTTTACTTGCGCCCCCCTCGCACTCGGGTAGCGACAAGCTAAATGTACCACAAACGTTCCGCCCCCCCCCCCCCCCCCCCAAAAAAAAAAAATCCGCTGTCCACCTTCCTTCAATAAATTTTCCCTAACGGGTCAACTCACTGCTCTCTCCATTACCAAAGAAAAAAATACACTCCTTCAAGGAAAGGATCTGTGCAACAACAAGATTTAAGTTTCTGATGACTTAATTTTAAAATATTTTCAGTTTTTAAAAAACAGAATTAATAACAATAATACGCCAAAAAATCATACATTTATGAAAAAAAAGGGGATAAAATTGGAAAGAATTCCACTTAAAAGGTGTTTCAGTTTCCCAGGCCAAGGGGGTTTTGGGAAATAAGAAAAAACACAGTAAATCAAAAATTAAACCCCCAGGCTATGAACCAGATGAGTCGGGCCTCGGCTTATACAGTCCAGGTTCTCCCCTCCTTTCTATATCTGCTACTCTTTTAGGGTTTGACTTAAATTTTTAAGGGGGCGAAAACCATGATTGTCGAGGGGTTATTGCATACTATTCCCCTAGAGGGCAACCCGGGACGCGCTTCTGTGGGGACAGATAAAATTTAGAGTATTTTGGGGAGGGGTCTATTTATCGTTCCGGGGACAGTGCATCTATAAAGTGGCCATAAAAATTGTTAAGGCCCTTTTATCTAAACAATGGCAGAAATTTAACATTTCACAAATGCTTGGGTGAGGTCTAGCACAGGCTAAAAATTCTTTTCTCAGGGGGGGTGGTAAAGGGGGGTTTCAAATTGAGTGTTTTTTTTAAAGGACAATCCAGAATAAATTAAATTTTCCTGTGCTACTTTAACACCCCCCCCTTTTGAGGGGGTGGGGGGACTGGCCACCTCCACCCCCTGACCCCGCTTCCCTATCCTCTGCGAGAAGAGACTGTCGCCCTTACCCAACCCATGCCTTCCTGATCTGAACTATCAGAACGGGCGTTGGGGACCCCCCTGGGGGGCACATATCACAGTTACATGGGGGGACACATCCCCTCTAGACAGGGGTCAAAGCCTTACCCCCCTCAGACCCGGGGGAATAACCTCGGAAAAGATTACCCACAGTTTGTCCTTGGATCCAACAGCTTGGAACGATCCCCATTACACTCATGGGGTTGGATCCCCCAGGGGCGGGAAGGGGATATAAAAGGGTTTTTTGGATCATGTGAATGAGTTTTGCCATGCATCTTTGGTTTAAAAAAATCACGGCTGTTGGTATTAGGGAAAACCAACTGGGGATGGCCATCCCCCACAAAAATCGGGAACACCCTAGGCTTGAACATTATTGTGTCTAAAACAGTCTGAGATACACCCCAGGCGTGGACACGGGTCTTGTCAAAAAACCAGCCGGGAGTCACCTCGGTTTTGGGATAATCATTAGTGCCTTTGGCATAGGGAAATAGCCTTCAGGTTGGATACATCTTATTGCCCATAATGTCTGAGAAACCCCCCCGGGCTTGGATAAATATATTGTCCAAACTTCCAAGTCATCCCTGGCAATTTTTTTGATACGGGGGCCCCAGCATTACAGGTGGAAATGTTATAAAGGGTTCACAACATTTCTGAGAGTATTGGGGGGCGGGGAACTTTGGGGGGCCCACAACACACTGTAGGAAAATTATGTCGGCCCCAACCAGCCTAGACACCGAACACCCCAGCCCAACGGCTGAGAGACATCAGCGGCCGCAACGGCTGTGAACATCCCAGGTTGATACACGAGTCCAGCAAGTACCAAAAAATGCCCAGACGTTCCTCTCGGTGCTGGGGGGTCCTTGTGGAGGAGGGGTGAATGGGTTCCCCTGTTTTCCCCATGGGTTTCGGCCACCCCCTCAGGGGGGCTCTATAAAGGTTCCCATTCTTTAGACTCGGTTTGGCCCCTGCTTCCCATTCACCCCGGGGAAATTACGATCGAGGGGCGGGCTGTCGCCCCTTGCCCGTGATTATAACGGGAGAAGTGAGAGCGTGATGTTAGCAGAAGGGGGGTGGAGGGGGCGCAGATCCCCCACCTCAGTTGCATTTTGACCCCTCGGAACTTTTGCCTGGGTGGTCGCCACCACAAAGCTGGGGCTTGCAGGTCTGACTATAGGTCCAGGAGTAAATTTAAGGACATTTTTTTGCACAGTACACTATGTGGCCATTCAGAAGTACATCCACTTCAGTTTTCCCCTTACCTCGGGGATTTTCCAGAGTATTGCCCCTTCTCTGGGGGAAATCACATACCGGGGTTCTGAGGTTGCCTCGGGGGGGGAAGCGGGGACATAATTCGCTTGCATAACCCCCCAAAACCAGACCCGTAAAATGGAATAGAGGATGTAGCAGAACACCCCATTTTTCTCATTCCCCGGCCCGTCCCCCCGTCCAGTAAAACCCGAACCATGGGTATGCAAGCGGACTCCGCCAAATCCATCGGGTCATGGGCTTTCTGGAATGAAATTTTTAGCTTTACCATTTGGGCCCCAAAATACCTCTGCTCCACTGTCTTTGAACCCCTGGGGCTTTTTTGCCACGGGACAGGTTGGGGTTTTGCTTTCGCCTTCCGCGCCCCAGTTTAAGGTGAGGAAGGGCCCGTTAAGGGGGCTGTGGGGATCGGGGACTCCTCGCTTGTTGGAAAGTGGCATAAATCCCCCCTTGGTTGCATAAAAAACATTTTGCGCAGTCAATGGGGTGTGGGTTCGGGGACCCCGGAGAGTATAGGAGGGTGCCCCGGGGATTGAGGGGAGGACAGGGGGGTCCCAGAGCTTTCTCTCCTCCAGGTGGTCAGGTTTTTTCCGGGCTTCTGGCATCCTGTTGGGAACATAGGAGTCTGCCAGGGGCCGCCCGGGCTTTGGACGTCTTGGGCTTCCCGTCACAGACAAATGCGAACCTCTGCCGGACGATTGGAGAAGCTGCTCCTTGATCTTAGATTAACGGTCATCAAAACTGGAAAAAAGAGAGGGCCCCTTTACCCTTGCTTGCAGGTGGCATTAAGTTTCTTTCCCCCATCGCGTGCTATCAGTAGGACCTTTCTGCAGATCAAAAAATTTTGGCGATAACCTCCGGAGTGAATGATTTTCACGACCCGAGCTCTTTTTTTTTTTTTTTTTTTTTTTTTTCCCCCCTTTTTTTTTTTTTTTATTTTATTCCCCCTTTTTTTTTTATTTTTTATTTTTTTTTTTAAAAAATTTTTTTTTTTCCTTTTCTTTTTTTTTTTTTATTTTTTTCCTTTTTAAAAGTTTTTTGTTTATTTTTTTTTTTTTTTTTTTCCCCCGCCCCTTTTTTTTTTTTTTGGCGTCCCGCCCTTTGCTCTGGTAGGCCCCTCGCTTTCCTGCTGGCGCGGCCCCCTTTTTCTTGGGGTGATTGGTCTCCCCTTTTTCAAAAATTGTAGGAATTAGGGGGGCAACGGGCCAATTGCTGCAAAGCCATGCCCAGAACCCCCCGGGGGCCAGCCTCCCTGAGACGCCGCTTGCGTGTTTCCCCAGGGGAAATTATTTCAGGAAGGGGAAAATTCCGTCAATTGGACCGTTTGCGGGGTTGTCAGTTTTGTTCCTGAGCCGCGTCCAGCGCTGGGAAATCTTGCCCACGAGTCACGGATCAGTGAACCTTTGTCTTTGCCGCCCGGGTTTAATTTCTCTCCTCGCATTTGGTAATGAGAGTTTCTTTACTGCTCTTCTTTTCAGGGGTGCCTATTGCACGCACCTTTGCCAAATAAAGATGAAAAAAAAAAAACAGGGGAAGGGAAACTGATGTGTGTTGTCAAGAAGCACTGCGTTAGTTTTGTAAGACTGGGGTAATCTTCACAAAGAACAGCCAGTCTTTTTTGTGCAGGGGAAAAAGCTAAACCAAGCACTAAAGTTGCAAAAAAAAGAAAAATATCCCACCGCTCTGCCACCATTTGTCACGTACCCACTCACCAGCACGTGACTGGGGGGCCACTGTAAAGGGGTTGGTTATTTCCACTTGCGCTCACTCGCCTCGGTAGCGAATCAAACATAAATCGTACCACAAGACGTTCCAGACCCAAAAAAAAAAATATCCGCTGCCCCCACCTTCCTTCAATAATCAAAAAAAAAACCGGAAAAGGAATCTGATTCCCAAAGGTCAAATCCTGCTCTTCAGCAGTTCCAAGAAAAAAATTCACCTTCAAGGAAAGGGGGCGTGCCAAAACAAATTTAACGTAATTTTTGATAAACTTTAAATTTTAAAAAGTTTTCAGTGCTACATAACAAAAATAATAACCCAAAAACTACGACATACAATCAATACGTTATGAAAATAAGGGATAAAATTGGAAAAAATTCACACTTACAAGGTTTTAAACTTCCAGGTCCAAGGGGGTTTTGGAAAAAAGGAATGGAACACAGCTCAATCAGAAATTGAACCCCGGTATGAACACGCAGAGTCTGGCCTCTACTTATACCCCGTCCGGTTCTTCCTCCTTTCTATATCTGCCACTCTTTTATGGTTTCATTATAGAGGGGGGACACATGATTGTCGATGAGGGTTATTGCAACTATTCCACAGGGGCAATCAGGACTGCGCTTTGCTGGGGGAGTAAAAATTTAAAAGTATTTTGGGAGGGGTAAATTTATCGTATCCGGGCAGCTCATTATAAAGGGGGCCAAAAAAATTTGCTTAAAGGCCCCTTTATTAAACAAAGCGTAATTAACAGTCACAAATGTTTGGGGGGGGGATTACAGACACAGCTAGAAAATTCCCTTTTTCAGGGGGGGGGGGGGAGAGGGTTCACATCTGAGCTGCGTTTTAAGGACAATCCAAAATACATTCAATTTTCCATGTGCTACATAACAAGAGGTAAGAAGCCTCCTTAATTTTTCCCTTTGTTTGTTTTCTCTCCAAGGTAGGGTGTTAACCAAGAACCCGCCTTTAAAAAAAGGAAAAACAAATTTGACCCGTATAATGCTGCAGCTAATTTTACAGTGGTACATAATGCTATGTTTCTGTGTTACTTTTTTATAACCTCCAATATTCATGAAACTGAGCCTCTAGGGTTACATTTGTGTGCCAGCCACAATCTTGCCTTAATCCCCAGCGGATGTTCACCTGCTTAGCTAGGCTTCAGCAACTATGACATGTAGCCCGTTCCAATGAAGGAACCAAGGAAACTTGCCCCAGCTAATAACATATGCAAAGTCCCAACAGAACACCCACTCTTGTGGCTCACCAAATAGTTGGATGCAAAGATCCCAGGATGATGAACTCAAAAGATCCAGAATGTTTATCCAAATCCTTAAGAAGAGGAAATAGCATTCTTTATGAGGAGAGGTTAATAGAATTAAACTTATTTAGTCTTGAGAAAAGCGGCCCAAGTTATAAAAGATCTTACAAAAAATATTGGTTTTAACAAAGGGGGGTTTAGTATGTCCTTTGCCCAGAATGGCGCCAGAACATCAAAAGGGGAATGGGGGGAGTTGCCCGATTTCAGGGGGAAACGTTTTGGGGAGAACAGGGGCAGGAGAGGAAAGGGAGGAGAGAGGCACGAGTAGGGGGACAAATTTTGCAAAAAGGAAAAAAGAAAGGGGGGCACAAAAGGTTTTATTTTAACTGGAGAAAAAGAAAAGTAGAGAGAAATATTCTCACCTTCTAGTGTTGCGCTTTTATTGTAGGGCAAAAAACTCATAAGCGCTTGCAGGGTATTTTATACCC